>CM076578.1:333410890-333607891 GCA_034641835.2 Pinus albicaulis | reverse complement strand
AAATCATTTAGTACACTTTTTCCCTAATTACTAACTCCCATGATGGTGACCTAGATGATGACATGACTCTTTATGACATTTTGATGCTCTGACCTAATGATGACATCAAATGCATTTATGAAACTTATGATTTGGAAATTTGAACCTTGCAGTATGCATAATCATGATTTTATGACCATAATAATCACCAAGAAACTTTATTGATGACCTATCACAAGGAGTGATAACATGACCAAGATGCATTTTTTGACCTTGAATATGGAGGGAGCAGTAATAAAACCATAGACACTAACCAATGATTAAATTTTATTTGAAAATTCATTTGAAACAATAAAAATTTGACCTAGGACCCTATCAACTGACATTAAAAGAGTACATTTGATCATTGGTGACTCATAGACACTAACATTAGCTCCAGCTGGGGATGGCAGCTCCTTTAGGAGGTGTCAAGAACACCGTAGACTAGGTAGCCTCACATTGGCCAATGGAGTCAAAAATTAAAAAAACAAGACTCAACATTGAAATAACTGACTGAAAAACTAAAACAAAAGCTGACTTAACTCAAAACATGACTACTGACTGAACTTACTTATGGAAGCATACCCAGGATCTTAGGGCCTTCACTCCTGGCTTTAAATCCCTATTATAACTGCCCACTTGCTGAAGATATATATACATATATATATATATATATATATATATATATATATATATATATATATATATATATATATATATATATATATATATATATATATATATATATATATATGATCCGGATTTATGCAGGAACACAATAGAATACTTCTCAATCCAAAATTGTCACAATATAAAAGTATATAAGTCAATAATAATCCTAATACATAAGCCATCAAAGCTTTGGCTTTAAATAAGAAGTCTCATGAACAAACTGATCTATTTTTACTCAAACAAACCCATCTACTTCTCATCCACCTATCTAAGTCGAATTCATTATTCTTATCCCAAGAAATATGGTCAATCCCATAGAATCTCAAAACTGCCCTATTTCTATGGGATTTCTGAATGACTAGTCATGATTGACTAGATCTAAATGGGCCCTGAAAGCAAAGCTTGTATAACGTTGCGGGGCTGGCTTGTAGGTGGCTTAGTCCCTGGTGCCTTATTTTAAATACATCAATGTTATTCAACACTAGTGCCCAAGTATCACTGCATAGCCATATCAACCATATAGCTATTCACAAGGAATTTTACGAATCGACCAATTTTGCATAAAATTCTCAAACTTTCACGTAAAAACTTTGATTTGACATTAAATTAAATACCTGAATAGATATCAAATATATGTCAAAATGGAATAAATGAATGGAAAATGGATGGAAAATAGATGGATAAATAAGTTTCTTTGAGCAAAATAAGACCAAAACTAAGGCCCAACAATCACCTGTGTGGCCCCCCCACCTAGTTTAGGTGATCACTTTCCAACTAGGATCAGGAAAGATGTTTTAGGATGCCTCCTTCACTGTTTCTTGCTGCCATCTTCAACATATTCGATTTAAAGGTGGTTGCATTATCAATGATTATTTTATGTGGACAATCAAATCGGGAAAGAATATTAGACTCAATAAACTGAATTATTACTGCATTTGTAACCTGCCTGGTGGGGATAGCCTCGATCCATTTTGTGAAATAATCAGTGGTTGTCAGGATCCACTTGTGTTTGGCTAAATATGAAGGGTTATTCTCACCATAAAATCAAGACAACACTGTTGAAAGGGTGCTTGAAATAAAATGGGTTGCAAGGGCAGTGGTAACAACTTTCTCTTTCCTTGAAAAATCTAACACTCATGAAAACTCATGACAATTTTGTAAACATCAGAAAAAAAAACTTGGCCAATAAAATCCAGCCCTCAATATCTTGTTTGTTGTGGTCTTCTAGAAGAGATGACCACCATAATCACCCTTGTGAAAATAACTCATTACTTCTTTTTCCTCACTTTCCACTAAACAATTCAGTAAAGCTCCTCCCCGATCTTTCCAAAATAATGCATTATCAAGAATAAAATATTTCAAAACTTTCAACTTCAATGATCCACTCTTAGTCTTTGACACATCCAGTGGAGGATTCAAATGTTGAATCACATATGCAATGCCTGAATACTAAGGAGATGAGGTAAAAATATGTGATACTTGAGGTGATGAATCAACTACTTCTTCCTCAGAAAGCGCAACAATGAGATTAATGTCCATAAAATGTAAATTTGACTCTGCCATAAGCTTCACCAAACCTTGTCCTTTGATCAGCTTTGTAGGTTTTATTTCAAGGTCATACTTAAGCATTGCAACTATACATTTTTCGTGCCTACCATCAGGATCATTCTGCATCAAAACATCCTTGACTGCAACATTTGGAACATAGGAAATAATATGCGAATGAAGAATGTACACCCGGAAATCCTTCAAAGCCTTCACAAGTGCCAGAGCCTGTTTGTGAATGATATTATACCTCAATGTCGCATCCCTTATGGTTCTACTGAAAAATACAATTGGTTGTTCGGTTTTTTGTTCTTTCTTCTGCATTAGGACAACGACCAATGTGTGTTGAGAAAAAAAGGAAAAAATGACAAAATCCATCGTGTAATCAAGGCTAATTAATATGGGAACATGAGACAATGAAAAATTGACTTGGTTAAAATATTTATTTGTATCCTCAAACCATTTCACCTCGTTGTCCTTCTTCAACATGTCAGTCATATCGCACAAATGTTCAGCAAGGTTAGGAATGAACCGTCTCAAAAAATTGATCTTACCGTTAAAAGAGTGAATTTCTTTCTTGTTTCTTGGGAAATCCAATTGTTGGATTTCTTAAATTTTTGAGGTATCTATGTAGATGCCATCCTTTGATATAATATGCCCAAGTAATTTTCCCTCTTACATGGAAAACAAACTCTCTTTTTTCAAATTCAGCAAAATGCTAAATTTCATGGACCTCTAGAAAACAATCCTCAAATGATTCAAGTGATCTTCATCTGTTTCAGAGAAAATAGTTATATCATCAAGGTAAATAACCAAAAATACATCTTTATCATTAGCAAAAGCGATATCCATCGCTCGCTGAAATGTTTCTCTTGCATTTTTCAGCCTAAAAGGAATCTTGGCGTATATGAAAGTACCCCAGGGTGTCGTAAAATATGTCTTCTCTCAGTCATCTGGATGCATTAAGATTTGATTATACCCTAAGTACCCATCAAGAAATTACATTTTAGAAGAACAAACTACTCTCTGTAAGATGTGATCCATCTTTGGGAGAGGATAGTTCTCCTTCAAGGACACTTTGTTCAGATTATGGAAATCAATGCACAAACGAATTTCACCTATATTTTTTCTAACTGGGACAAGATTCAACATCCAATTAGAAAATCAAAGAGGAACAATGGTACCAGCTTTATACAATTTGTTTACCTCTTTCTCAATATATGGCAACAACTTCGGATTGATCCTTCTGAGCTTTTGACGAAAAGGTTTATGATCGAGCTTGATAGGAATAGTGTGTTTAGTTATACTTTTGTCCTAAACTTTCAAATCTGAATAATCCCATGCAAACAAATTAGAAAACTCGGCCATAAGTCCTCAATATTTACCTTTCGTTTCCAGAGTTAAGGACTTTGATAACTTCACCATCTTTGGCTTCTCGGTTGTGCCAATATTTATGTCTTTAACTCCTGCTTCAGTGGGGACCATTGTTAGCTTTTGTGCGACATCATCTTGATCAAAGAGTTCTTCCAAGGGTACAAGACCTCGTGGAATGGAATTTTATTTCAGTTGTAATACCTCCATTTTTGTCGCATGAATTTCCTAATCATCTCCATAAAATATATCCTCAATTTGAGAAGTGGCAAATTCCTCTTACATTATCAGAAAATTATTGATTTTCTTGTCATCCTAAAACACTTGCCAATACTGAAGGTATCCAGAACACCAGGGAGATGTTTGACATCGATTTAAAAATTCTTGTTGGAATGTACCGGAATTATAAACATGCTTGCTATAGTGGCAAGAGAATCAGCTATACAATTCTGATTTCTTGGAATCATGGATAAAGTATACTTAGAAAAAGTCTTAAGAATATATAACACAACATTATGATATGCTCACATCCTTGAACTTTTGGCCTGGTATTCCCCTTTCAATTGTTTGATTATTAATTCAGATTCACCATAAACTGAAATATTTTTAGCCCCTAGCTTCTTAAGAATCTTAAGCCCAGTTATCAAAGCTTCATATTCCACTTCATTATTAGAACAATCAAAAGCAAGTTTGTATGAACATAACCTCACATTAGGAGGAATATTGTAGGTTTGATTCATAGGACCATGAATCCAAATTCCAATCCCAGCTCCATCCTTTCCTAAGGCACCATCAAATCCATGGTCCATAGACCATTTTCTTCATCCAAAAGCTCAAATTTGGATGACCGATCTTTATTATCTATTTGGAGATAATCTATTGTCTCAACATGCTCTGTTTATTTCATTGTTTCTATTGTATTTTCATCTGAGTTAATTGGCTACAAGCCATTCAATTTCTACTCCCTTTTTTCTGCATTGAAAACTTCTTGAACACTACCTGAAACTTCTGCAATTTCTTCATTTTCTTCTATCTCACATTCTAATTCAACTGGAAAATAATCATTAAAGAAAATAAAATAGTCTAAGTCTATATGTACAACATGTATTGGGTGATTATTTGGCTTCTCCTTGTTGCTAATCATATATTTCATCTTGGTTTCCTGGTACAATTTTCTAAGTTGGTTGAACACCGGTATAGTAGGATAGAAGAAATAAAGTTGCAAAGTGCCTTTTAATTTTTCTCCCCATGATCGCAAGAGAAGCATCCCATACCTTGGAGGAAATATCAGCTACAACCACATCCATCAAAACATTCTTTACTGGAATTTTATCTAGAGATACTACCAAATCATTGATGAGATCGAGACACCTAACCCCTCCAGAGTCAAAGGAGTAAAGGTCATGATATGGGCAGGTAATATCCAATCCTAATTTGTCCATTATGGCTTTGGGCATGATATTGTGAGAGGCCCCAAAGTCTAGCATATCATTGTGAAGGATGAATTCATGGATCCTAAGACTAAGGTAGAAAGGTGGGACTTCATTGTCTGGTAAGTTTCCATCTACAGCTGGGCCAAACAAAAGATCAAGGTGGTCATCACTAACATTCACCATATCAGAAGTTTGGTCGACTTTGAGAATTTTAAATACATGAAACTTATACTGATAATTCTTAACCAATTCAGGCAAAGGAATGGAAACTTTCAATTTGGAAATCTCATTCTCTAGACTAAATAAATTAGGATATTTTTCTACCTCTTTTGATGTAATATCCTTCCTTTCGGGTTGTTCTTTGGTGGGAATCTCATTTCTCTGTCCTGCAATTTGTGTTTCCTTATCTTTCTTTGAATTTTTGGTGGATGCCTCATTGTTATTTCTCTGATTAGTGGAAGCAAGTTCCTTTTCTTTGTGCTGATTTGTCTACTGATTTGTAGAGGTCACTTCTTTTGGCTGAGTATCCTTTTGAGAATTTGGCCTCTTCTGATTTAAAGTGATAGGCACGTTTTTGTTCCTCAAATTATATTTCCTTTGCAATGAGCTAAGGGAATTTTGGTAACCTCTTTGATAATATTTTGTCTCTGTTGCTAACATATCATCATTTGAAAGAAAAAATTGTTGATCATTAAGTTGATCAGCATAAGGTTCTTGAGAGTATTCTTCATCTTCGGTTAAGAAAATAGGTTGTTGGTCTTTGTAAAAAACATGATTTTCTTCTAAAATCTATTCTTCTTCAAGTCCTTGTGCATAATTCTACTGGAGTGGGGTATGAATCTGCTGTTGTGCGTATTGGTCCTCACCTCTTTGCTCTCCTTTTTTGATTTTGAATTGAGGTTGATGTTGTTGTTTACCTCTGAAATTAGGATCCCTGATTTGATTTTCTAATTGCCTATCTGATACTTTCATCCTATCCATCATCTTGTCCATGGTTTTGATTAAAGTGTCCATCTTACCATTTGATGAAGTAGATGGCTCCTCTTTGATCGTGGCCATTTTTTCTATTTTTCTATTTTATTTCTTAATCATCAAGTTTTCTTCTACACTCACGACATTACTTTGCATTTCTTCAAGAGTTGTAGGACTCCTCTCCCTTAACTGATAGGCCATTTCGTGATCCAAGGAATCAGGATAATGAAGCAATACCAATCCAGGAGGAGGCTTGATGTCATTCGAAATAGAGCTGTACACCTTGTTGAATCTGGCAGTGAAATCTTTCACAATTTCATTTCGATATCTTTTCATAGCATTATATTCCACCATAATTTGAAGAGGATTCTTCTTTTCTTCCCACTTGGCTAAGAAAATATTGATTAAATGTTGTGGGTTAGCTACTGAATGTGTTGTTAGAGTACGAAACCACTTCTTAACATCACCTGAAAAACTTTGGGCTGCATCTTGGCATCATCATTATCGATCTCTTCAAGATCAATAAAATTTGTTACTTTCACTACATGTTGTTGAGTTGTGGTCTCTGTTGTCCCATCAAATAGAGTACGTCTCTAACCATAACCTTGAGGCAAATCAGTACATGCAGGAGGCAACGCTAAAGGGGGGAATCTTGCCATGAATGTTGTAGAAGGTTGTGTGGGGATAACAATAAGGGGTTTTAATGAAGGAGATGATTCTGGAGGAAGTAGTGGATGATGATGGAACAATGGATGATGATGGAGCAGTTGAATGAGGAGGTGTATGTGTAGATATAGCAGCAAAAAAAAGTGCTTGTTGATATTGAATATAAGGAGGTGTATGTGTAGATATAGTAGCAGACAAAAGTGCTTGTTGATATTGAATATAAGCCTTTTCAGAGGTAAATTGTAGGTGATTAACCAATTTCTGAAGGTTATGAAAATGAGACCAAAATTTCCTATCAAATTCAGTAAATGAAGAATCTAATCATGGAAAACTTAATTCAAATTTAACAGGGTCAAAGACTATTTCAGAAATAGAAGATTATGATTTAGACTTAAACAAGGAAAGCTCAAATTTGATATCAAAGCGTAAGTCTTCAAGTGTAGCCAAATCTATAGGAAGGGATATAGATTTTACCAATGAAGATGTGCTTGTTTTGACTTGCTCAGGCTGAGATATTTTCTTCCTCAATATCCTTTCAGGGTCTTCAACTGGTGATGGAGGATTCGAATCAGGATTGGACCTCATGAAATTTTTAGGAGCCAATGTTCTTTTGAATTTGCACTTTGGCTCTAAAAAATAAATCAACCTTCTATGAAAGTTA
This sequence comes from Pinus albicaulis, assembly GCA_034641835.2. Taxonomy (NCBI): domain Eukaryota; kingdom Viridiplantae; phylum Streptophyta; class Pinopsida; order Pinales; family Pinaceae; genus Pinus; species Pinus albicaulis. Next base: position 333,600,553 of record CM076578.1, on the reverse strand, counting down.
TGACCTATCACCTATAGGCCTAGACCTCAACAAACTTTTCAGAAAATCCCAGGGAATATTTAAAACTTTTGTTTCCCCAAAAACGGTGCCAAAAATGTTATCCTCCATAGTGTCCCAAGGCTGAGAAAGGAGGTCGGAGGAGGTAACCTCAGACCAAATTTGGATTTGGTATCTATCCCTACCAAATAAAAGAGGGCTCTCTCTAAAATCTCACATCAAATGAGGTGACTGGAGAGAAATATAGATCTTAGGCTAGATATTCAGCTCACTAGGGTTTTATTTTTAGGGTTTGTTAGATCAGGCTCAAAGGTCTAGGGAACCAGGTCAGGGTTTCAAATTATAAATTGCAAGGATACAATGGGGAAAGGTAGGTAAGTTCAATAATATATTTGAGTTGTCATTATGGTATAGGGTTGAAGTAGAGATGGATCAAAATGATCATAAGACTATGAATTCATTTATCAGAAGAATTGAGACATAAACATGAAAATCTCACCAAAACAAAGCATATAATAAACTATGAATTATGCTTAAAAAATCATGAGATAATCACATGAATGCATGCTAACGGTAATCAGGAGAATAAATTATTCAATATGATGATAAAACATAGGGGAAAAAATTCCACTAAAGAATACCACAAGAATCCCAAGATAATAGCTGTAATTGCTTGTATATTTCCTGCAAAAATATGATGTACACTAGCTCCAAGCCTTTGAATAACTGATGTAAAAACTTGAATATGACTTTAAAAAAGCTAAATATAGATCAAAAAATACATTCCCCCCTCTTAGGGGTCAAATCCATCATGATAGGAACTGATTACACCAATCCCTCTAACCAAACCTAAAACTAGGGAGGTTAAGAACTAACTCTCAATTTAGCCGTTGACTGACTTTTACAAGCATTAATGACCATGAATTTACTTGAAATTAACCTTTACCAGCACAACTACATTCAATTACATCATGTCAACTCATAAAATGAAAAATGACATCATGAGAGAATGACTCTGACTGATAAAACTTGAAAATTTTACCTTTGGACAGAAGCACAATGAAATTTCTTAGAAGCGTAGCGTGAGAGACATAAGCACATTGTGCTCTTTGAGGGAAATTTTGAGGGGTTTTCCTTGATATTTTTACTGAAATAAAGGATGGTGAAGATAACTTAGGATGTCTACTAGCCCTCTAAATCTTTAAACCTGCAAAATCCTTCTTCAAGGCACCCAAAATTTTATTTTCCCAAGGATACTCCAAAAGCACAGCGAGGGGTCCAAAAAGGTGGCAGAAACATGTTTTTTAGGTAGTTTTTGAGATTTTCCTTGCAACATGTGAAGTGTTATGGAAAACCAAGTGTATACATGAGATGTACTAACCCATACCTATCCATCCATGAAATTTTTTTCTTATTTGGAAGCTCTGAGAAGAAGCGCATCGTGAGCTCGTTGCACTTCTGTAAATCATGAAATTGTCAAATTGCCAAAAACTCAAAATTTACCAAAATTTCCTCACAATTGTCAAAAATTCTTTCCTCTGCATTCTTTAGTGATGGCTAAGAAAACCAATGATGCATCAACAAGAAAATCAATATTATCTCTCCTTTTTATATTGAATAGGGTTTTCTTTAGCTTCTTTCTCATATTCCTAACCGTAATTTTGCAAATTTTATTCTTGGTGAAATAGTGCCTTGCCATGTGTCTCTGAAGCTTAGTGTCTTTGTTGGCCTTCTTCAGGAGCATCTCCAGGTGTTAATTAACCCTTCCAAGCCAAAAATATTTGTCTTTTTCAACCTCAGCTGCAATGATGTCATCAAAGTCTTGTTGATCTAGAGGAGGAGATGGCTCACTTCCATGTTCTTTCTGTCTTGCTAGTCCTTTTGTCTTTGGCCCCCTTGGCTTCATCTGAACATCCTTGTCCTCTAACTTCTCCACATATATGATATTCTTACCTTTATCATCCTCTACCATCAAATCTGCCTTAGGTTTTCTTGACAATAGTTTATTTACCTTAAGCTGCATTTTCTCTTGCTATAAAAATGTTATCATGATGTTTTCTTTTGAAATATTATCCTTGATCTCTCTTATTTCTCCTTATTTTTCCTTGATTATCTCTTCAGCTGAATTTTTTTCCTCATGCTTAGGTAGGTCGGCCATGACAACCTCAAAAGGTACATGTTCTTCCTCATGGAAGGGTGCATCATGCTGGTGTCCTGATGTTACTTCTCTAACAATACTAGGATGAACTCTTTCCACACTGTCAAGCGAAAACACTAGTATTTTACCTTTGCTATAGGTTTTTGTCACTAATGGTTTACTTGAAGATGAAACCTCTTGTGGCCTTGGACGTGCCAATGGAGTACTTTGAATGATAGGTTAACTAGTAGCAGTCAAAAGAGAAGTTGATTGCATGAATGCCTCCCAAGGTAGTTTGATCTGTGAAATTTGATGAAGAACAATGAATTTTACCAAGCCATGGTGAAATAGGTTTTCTTGGTGATCTTTCCCTTTGCTTTGTACCTTCTTTTCCATCTTGACAAGGCTTTTGTATAAGTAGTGAGGTGATTTAAATATTGGTATGTGTGTGAACTCTTCTTTGGTACATTAATCATTTAGGTCTCTAAAGGAGGATATATATTTTGTTTCTCTCTTCATTTTTTTTTGTTTCTTGGTGCAATCTTCCTGCGTTGGTGTTGCCTTAACCTATTCTGAGGAGCTTGCAGTTTTATCAGATCATCATAAAATTTGATGTCAAGTTCTGCCAGTCAATAAAATGTCAGTTCTGGATTTGTCTTCTTGCTTCCACTATTTTCCTAAGCTACTACTCATCAACGAGGCCTGATAAAATACATATGGTGTGGGAAGAATTAAATGGTACAGAAAGGAGGAAAAAGTGTGTGTGTGTCTCAAAGAAAGAGGAAGAAGAAAATGAAGAAATTAGTCTGGACATGAAGAAAAATATCTCTTGAATGGAATGAGGTTGGTTAGGGAGTGTAGGGAGGTGGAAATTCTTAAAAAGAGTGAGGGAAAGGTGTGAAAAGATCCAAAACATAGTCCTAGCCTAGGAATTTTCCACAAGTGCAGAGTAGGCTAGGTTTTGTAGGGAAAATGAGGGAGATGAATGGAATGGGTATGGTAAATTTGTTGGAAATTGAATAAACCAACACTCCCTGTGTGTTTCATGACATGGACTAAGAGCATATCATAGATCCTTATATCTGGTGATGCGATCATTGACTAACACCTGCGGGTTTTGGTCTAACGGAAATCGTGATTCCCAAAAAGTGGTATCAGAGCATAGGTCACGAATTCGATACACACTCGACTCGCGTTGGGGGAGATATTTTTGGACATTGGATAAACCAATTTTCCTTGTGTGTTTCACGACATGTACTAACCGCCTCTCATGGATCCTCATCTCTAGTGATGCGATCATTGACTAACACCTACGGGTGTTGGTCTAACGGAAATCGTTATTCCCAACAAAATTTTTAGGGGAGGTATGTGAGGTGTGAGTGACAGTGATAGAGAAGAAAATCTAGGTTTTTTACCACTGTAATGAAGCAAAAACTCATAGAAACCAAAAGTGCAGTGAAACCCTAAGAGAGGGATTTTCACTGAGTTTTCTAAAAAGAATTATGAATAAGAAATGTGAAAAATGTCTACTTACTTGCCAAGGAGATGCTAGAACCTGTGAAATTTTAAAAGGAACCCCTTTAATGCTTTCTTGGCCTCCAGATTCAAAAGTGCGGCATAGGAGCCAAAATCACTGCGTAGGAGGCAGAAGTGCAACGTGGTAGGTAAGAAAGTTTTTTGAGGATGAAATTTGATGCCCTGGTGGTTGGGATGAAACTCGATGGTAGAGAGGTGCTGAATTAAAGTGAAATGAGAAATTATAATTCTTGGATGGTTTTTTATAGCTCATAAGTCAATTTATGTTTTGGTCATGGAGTGACATCACATGTCTTTTTGAAAAATTGAATGATAGGATAGTGTACAACAACTTTATCACTTTATTATGAAAAGTTACATCTTCACAAGGAGTAAAATGTACCTTAGCAATAATTTGGAACACTTTTTTCCTAATTACTAACTCACATTATGGTGACCTAGGTGATGACTTGACTCTTTATGAATTTTTGATGACCTGACCTAATGATGACATCAAATGAATTTATAAAACTTATGAGTTAGACCTTTGAACCTTGAAGTATTCATAATCATGGTTTTATGACCAAAATTATGACCAAGATACTTTAATGATGACCTATCATAAGGACTGATGACATGACCAGGATGGCATTTTTTGACCTTGAATATGGTGGGAGCAGTAATATACCTAGAAACACCAAACAATGATCAAATTTTATTTGAACATTTATTTGAAAATATAAAATTTGACCTAGGACCTTATCAACTAACATTGAAAGAGTACATTTTATCACTGGTGACTCATAGACACTAACAGCCTCAAAATAAAAGCTACGTGGTTACTTCTTGGGGATGAAAATACCAAATTCTACCAACAATTTTCTCGAGGTCGCAAACCCATTAACAATATTTTGTCACTGGACAATGAGGAAGGACAATTTGTGTCATATTTCAATCAACTGGCCTCATTTGGTATATCCCAATTCAGTCGTCTTTACAAAGAACCTCATGAAGCCTCTTTAGTTGAAATTATCAAGATTGATGGACTTTTGCCCCAATTCATGGATGAAGGAACAACAGAGTATTTGAATCTACCTCTACCTATGTCTGAATTAGAAGCGATACTTAAATGGTTTAAAAAGGATAAGAGCCCGGGTCCGGATGGTTGGCCTATTGAATTATATTTATAATTTTTTGAATTTTTGGGTCATGATCTACTCTGTGTGATTGAAGAAACTGGGATCATTGTTCGTATGTATGATGCCTTCAACTCTACTTTCAATAACCTCATTCCTAAATCTGACAACCCTTCCTCATTCAATGACTATCGTCCCATCTCCCTTTAAATTGTATTTATAATATTATTGCTAAGATCATTTCCAATAAGACAATCCTATCCTATCTAACCATATTTCCCAAGATCAATTCACTTTCTTGGACAATAGATAGATCCATGATGCCATTGGCATAGCACAGGAGGGATTTCATTCTATGCACATTAAGTGCATAAAGGGAATTATCCTTAAAATTTACTTAGAAAAGGCTTTTTATTATATGAACTGGCTATATTTGAGAATGTTGCTTACTCATTTGGGGTTTCCAATAAGTGTCATCAATTGGATCATGAGTTGTATCACCTTTGTATTTTTCAGTGTCATTATCAATGGTGTTGCATCCAACTTCTTCCATGTCGAACGTGGTCTTCGTCAAGGTTTTCCTTTATCCCCTCTCCTATTTTTTTTTATCATGGAAGGACTGAGTACGCTACTAGCTGAAGAAAAACTCCAAGGTAGATTAAAGGGAATCAAGATTGCTGAGAATTGTGTTCTCACACTTCTCCTCTTTGTGGAAGATGTACTCATCTTCTTGAATGGTTCTATTAGTGACTCATCGATATTTAATTCAACGCTCAAATTATTATGCAAAGCCACAGGTATGTCATGCAATCACACTAAATCCACTTTTTCATCACTGGGTTGTTCACAACATGAAATTCATTTTTAGATTTCCTTACATCTCTCTTGGCTTTGATGAGGGTCTTAAGTATCTCGGTTTCATACTTAAACCTCCCAATTATAAAATATTTGATTGGGCTTGGCTGGTTTCCAAAATTGAAAGTCGACTCAATGTCTGGTATATCTTTGGCTCTCATGTGTTGGTCGCCTTGTTCTTATCAAATATGTATTAGAATCTATTCCAATATATTGGATTTCTTTTTCCTGGATCCCCAAGGGTATTCCCTCTAGAATACAACAAAATTTTTGTAGTTTTCTTTGGAAGGGTTAAAAATATGGTCACACCTTTGCCTGGAATAAATGGGATCTTATTCCACTGCCCAAGAAGTGGAGTGGTTGGGATATAAAATATCTCCCTACCTTCTCCAATGCATTAGCGACCAAATTGGTATGGCGGATTCTTATTGTTGATAACTTATGGACTAAGGTTGTCATCCAAAAGTACATCAGCCCTCTACGCCCTATTGATTGGATAAGGAGTTGGTATTGGAACAAGGCTAATATATCATAAATATGGATAGCCATATTGAACTCTATTGATCATATCAAAACAGGTTTTTCTTGGAGAATAGGCTATGGATGACATGATTGGATTGGGAGGGACCCCTGGTCTGGATGTGGAAATTCTCACCTCATCCCACCCGATCTCATTCACTTCTTGGAAGACACTGGTATTACCACACATGACCATGCTGGAGACCTTGACAATACCATGATTTTCTCACAAGCTTGGAAATCTTACGAATAACTTCACATTCCTTCACCTTGGAAATAGGATTGGTCCAATTACACTAATGCATTGGCTAAGTCACATGTTAGGATTTTTGAAAGATATGATGAACTCATCTAGGCCTCCTCGAAGCACGGTTATTATTCCCTAAAGGATGGATATCTTATAATTTATGTCGATCATCACCCACTGGAGATTCTATGGTGGTGGCGCCCCTTCTGGAAATTGAAATGTCCACCTAATGCCAGATTATTCATGTGGTGCATTCTTCATGAAAATATCCCTACTGGAGTCAATCTTCATAAGCATTCTTTCCTTGGCCCCTCATGATGTTCTCTTTGCAGGAGTGTGGTTGAGGATGTAGATCACATGCTTTTGTAATTTCGCACATCATCTTCCCTTTGGAATCAATGGATTAATATCCTTAATATAATATTGTCATGGAATGGCCTATTTGTATCAAATTCTCGAGACTCTTGGTGGAACAGTGCCTGTTAGGTCCCTATATTACTATTATAGTCCCTTATTTTTGTTATTGTAACCCCCTTATTGTTCTTATTGTACCCCTATAACCCCCATATTATTATTATTGTGCCCTTAAATTATTATTGTCAGGTCGGCTAGGATTACATTGTGGCCCCACTAGGATTACATTGTGGCCCCATGGACTCCTATATATAGAAAGGAGGTTTTGTAATTTGTATCATCCAAGAATTTTTCATTCATGTAATGTATTGGAGGTTTCCCCCTTGAAGTGGCTTATTTTTAAGGCGTTGATATCTCTTTTCTTCTATTTTTGGAGATGGTTTCCTAACATTTGGTATCAGAGCTTTGGATTCTAGGGTTTCGCTGCTCCAAACAGGTCATCGTGGAATTTTCGCTATAAATTTTTTTCTATGAAGGTTCAGAAGCTCAAATTTTTAGAGTTCAAAGCTGAAATCCTGAGGAACATCTTCGCAAAATTTCAGGGCTTGGTTCGCAATATGTTTGGAGATATGATCTGTGGAAGTTAGGTCTTTTTGCAGGCTCATGAATTTCACTTAAAAAGGTCATCACGGAATTTTCACTATAAATGTTTTTCCACGAAGGTTCATAAGTGGAAATCTTTAGAGTGAAAAACTGAAATCCTGAGGAACATCTTCGAAAAATTTCAGAGCTTGGTTCGTAACATTTTTGGAGATATGATCTGTGGAAGTTAGGTCTTTTTCAGGCTCCTGAATTTCATCTCAAAGAGGTGGTCGTGGGAAAATATTCATAACTCTCTCTCTGAGCATCGGATTGGAATTCTGTAAAAAGTAACTGGAAGTACATAGACTATAGTTTCCTATCTGTAAATTTCAGAGCCAAAGGAGCAAAAAGTGACACGTGGTAAGCCATACAAGTTTGCTCTACTGAACTAGTCCATAATTAGGTCATTGTGGGAGATTGGAAATAAATTTGCCTTGAAGAATCCAAATCAAGTCAGACTTGTGGCAATTGAAAGAAGATTTAGGGGGCTACGTCAGGGCCAAATTTCAAATATTGATGATCTGAAATCACAGAGATAATTCATTTTCAATATCAAGATCCTCAAAATCAAGAAAAATGTGTGTATTTTGTTTTCAAATTGCATAAGTCTTGTTTGAAAAATTAGTTTTAAGTGATTCCAAAGGCCTATTGAGCATAGATATCAGTATTGGGTTCTAAAATGCCTCCTAAAAAGAATTCAACACCCATTAAGCCCTCAGAGTACTCTACTATGACTCATGAAGATGAAGAATTACAACATGATCTATCAAAATTATAAGAGCAAGTGCACCAAAATTTGCTCTTGCAAAGAGCAACAAAAAATGAAATGGATGTTTTGAAGAAAATCATGGAAGCTAAGATGGATGGTTTGAAGAAAGGCATGGAAGCTACGATGGATGGTTTGAAGAATGGTATCGAAAATAAAATGGATGGTATGGAAGAAAAAATGGAAGGTTTGAAGGAAGGTTTGTCAAATTTGATACAAAAAATGATTCCTAATGGCGAAAAGATAGTAGATGAAAATCATGATGAGAACAAAATAAATGTTAATCGTGATTTCATAAACTCTAATGTTGGATTAAAGAACCACCATATTCCAAAGATGGATATGAGGAATTTTGATGCCAAGGATCCCGTAACATGGATACTACAGATGGAGCAATATTTTGATCTCAATAATGTGCAAAACACACAAAAGGTATGCATTGCAACTTTACATTTAGAACAAAATACATTTGTATGGTATCGTTGGCTTTGCTCCCGTAAAAAAATTGTCACTTGGTCAATTTTTACGAAGGAAATGATAGCACATTATGAGGATAAAAAAAGTAACACCTTCTTTAGCCAATTGATAAATCTCAAACAAAAGGTTTTAGTGGCAGAGCACATTGAGGACTTCAAAAAATTGAATATAATGGTAACTGATATTCTAGAGGAACACAGAATTGATCTCTTCATAGGCACTTTAAATGATAACATCCAACAAGAAGTTCGTGTTTTGGACCCTGATTCATTGGAGAAGGCATTCAGGTTGGCAAAAAAAATTGAATGTAAAATTATGGCAACAAGGAAGCCTACCACTCAATTCTATAAAGATGGAAGTGTTGCTACTCCTAGATTTCCACAACCTACAAGGTTGACACCACAACAATTGGAAGAAAAAAGAGCAAAAGGGCTTTGCTACAGTTGTGATAGCAAATACACTAAAGGTCATAAGTGTGCTGAGAAGAAATTATTTTACATAGATTGTGAAGAGAAAGAAGAAAATGAACAAGAAGAGGATATACACCAGGAACCAGCCCTAGAAGAGGAAGAAATGAGTCCGACCATATCGTGTAATGCATTGGCAGGAATTACCACTCCTCAAACTCTCAAGATAGAAGGACATATCAAGAAGAAAAAGGTTATAGTGTTGATTGATTCAGGTAGCACCCATAATTTTATTCATTGTAAGGTAGCCAAGGAATTAAATTGTTTCCTATACCCAGCACCAGAATGTCAAGTGATGGTTGAAAATAGAGGAACTATAAATTGCTCTGGAAAATGCCATAATATCAAGCTAACCATGGGGGAATATGTATTGAATAGTCCAATGCTTTCCATTCCTATGGGAGGTGTTGATGTTGTACTAGGAGTACAATGGTTACAATATTTGGGGATGATAGCTTTTAATTTTCAAGAACTTTTCTTGAAATTTTTTTCAGAAGGAAAGGAAGTCGAATTACGGGGTATTGCAGGGAAGCCAGGAAAGATAATAAGCTCTAATGTCATGACAAAGCTTCTAAAGAAAGAACAACGAGGTGTAATTGCAAAATTATGCTCACTAGAAGTTCCAACATCAAAATCATCTATTTCTGCAGATCTCCAACAAGTCTTGGACAATCATTCCAAGGTGTTTGAAACTCCCAAAGGGCTCCCACCTATTCATGATCATGATCATGCTATTCATTTGATTCCAGGAAGTGTTCCTCCAAACATCAGGCCTTATAGATATCCTTACTTCCAAAAGAGCGAAATTGAACGTATGATTGCAGAAATGTTAGAGGCGGGTATAATTCAACCTAGTCAAAGTTCTTTCTCTGCTTCTGTAGTATTGGTACACAAGAAGGATGGATCATGGCGAATGTGTCCGGATTATAGGGAGCTCAATAAGCTCACCATTAAAGATAAATTTCCCATTCCTATGATTGATGAATTATTGGTTGAATTACATGGAGCAATTTATTTTACCAAGTTGGATCTTCGTTCAGGATATCATCAAATTAGAATGAAGACTGAAGATATTCCAAAAACAACATTTCGAACTCATGAGGGTCATTATGAATTTTGGGTCATGCCTTTTGGCCTTACCAATGCACCTTCTACATTTCAAGGGTTGATGAATTCCATTTTTAGACCCTTCCTTAAAAAATTTGTGCTAGTATTTTTTAATGATATACTAATCTACAGCAGGTCTTGGAAGGATCATGTTCAACATGTTGACAGGGTGCTCAAACTATTACAGGAGAAAAAATTATATGCAAAAACATCCAAATTTTTTTGTGGAGTACAAGAGGTGGAATATCTAGGTCATATTGTATCTCATGAGGGTGTTAAGGTAGACCCTAAAAAAATTAAATCCATTAAGGAATGGAAATTCCCCACAACCATAAAGCAGTTGCGAGGATTTCTTGGGTTAACAAGGTATTATCGCAAGTTTGTTAAGAATTATGGGAGAATAGCAACACCTCTAACAACATCAATGAAGAAAGATGCATTTTCATGGACTCCTGAAGCAACTAAGGCTTTTGAACATCTTAAAGAGGCAATGTGCCTAGCACCGAGCTACGCCAGACTTCACAAAAACCTTTATTGTGGAATATGATGCCTCAGGAAATGGAATTGCTGCTATTTTAATGCAAGAAGGAAGACCCATTGCTTTTGAAAGTCGTCCAATCAAAGGAAAGTATTTACAGAAACCTATTTATGAGAAGGAAATGTTAGCAATACTACATGCACTAAAGAAATGGAGAACTTACCTAATGGGAAGACACTTCAAGGTAAAAACTGATCATGATAGCCCTAAACACTTTTTGGAACAAAGACTATCTTCATAAGAGCAGCAAAAATGGGTCACAAAGATGTTGGGTTATGACTTTGAAATAATCTACAAAGAAGGGAAGCTAAATGTTGTTGCATATGCACTCTCAAGAAAGAATGAAGAGGTGGAAGCATTGCTTTGTGCCATTTCTATTATCCAACCAGATTGGATAATCGAAGCAAGAGATTAATGGAAGAAGGATGAATAAGTGTGGACACTCATTCAAAAGTTGCAGCAAGATCCTAGTAAATATGATACATTTAGTTGGAAAAATGATTCCTTATGGTACAGAGATCGCTTATATCTTTGTAATAATTCCCAACTAAAAAAAATATTCTTTTGGAATTGCACACTTCTCCTTTAGGAGGACACTCGGGATTTTTAAAAGCTCACCACAGGGTGAAGAAAGAATTTTTTTGGGATGGCCTTAAATCTGATATTCAAAATTTTGTGGCAGAATTTTTGGTTTGCCAGCAGAATAAAGTTTAGACAATTAAGACCCCGGGTCTTCTACAACCTTTATCCATTCAAAGTCAACATTGGGAGGATATTTCAATGGATTTTATCACAGGTTTACCTAAGTCCGAAGGAAAGAGTGTCATCATGGTGGTAGTTGATAGACTTACCAAGTATGCACACTTTTGTGCATTATCTCATCCATTTAAAACAAGTACAGTTGCTACTACATTTATGGACAAAATTCAAAAGCTACATGGAAGCCCAAGGGTTATTGTGAGCGACAGAGATCCCATTTTTACTGGAAATTTTTGGATGGAGTTATTTTCTTGCTTGGGTACTCAATTAGCTCATAGCTCATCTTATCATCCTCAATCTGATGGTCAAACTGGGATAGTAAATAAATGTTTGGAAGGATATCTTCGTTGTTTTGTATCTGATAAACAAACACAATGGGTCAAGTGGTTACCTCTCGCTGAATGGTGGTATAACACTCCCTTCCATACTGCAGCAAAAATGACCCCATTTATGGCACTTTATGGATATCATCCACCATCCATCACATCATCTTTAAGGGAAAATTCGAAGGTTCAAACAGTGGAAGATCACATCGAGCATCAGCAAGAAGTTCTCCAACTCTTAAAGGATAACCTGAATTTGGCACAAAATCGAATGAAACAACAGGCAGATCAACATCGCAGCGAGAGAAGTTTTGATGTAGGAGATTGGGTATTTTACGGCTACAACCATACAAACAAATGTCCCTCAAGCAAGCTAAGAAGGATAATAAATTATCGCCAAAGTACTATGGTCCTTACAAGGTGTTGCAAAAAATTGGTACTATGGCATACAAATTGGAGCTTCCTGCTTCTTCGCGAGTACATCCAGTTTTCCATGTTTCATGCTTAAAGAAGGTTATAGGTGAAAATCTTCCAGTTCAAACAATATTTCCAGAACTTGATGAGGAAAGAAAAATCATATTGGAACCGGAAGCGGTCACGGAAACAAGAACTCGACAACTACGGAATCGATCAATTTCAGAGTATCTCATCAAGTGGAAGAACTTACCCACTGAAGATTCTACATGGGAGGATGAGAATTTTATAAAGAAGCACCCAGAGCTACTCAAGCGTTGAGGACAACACTTTTTTGAAGGAGAGGGGCATGTTAGGTCCCTATATTACTAGTATAGTTCCTTATTGTTGTTAGTGTAACCCCCTTATTGTTATTATTGTACCCTTGTAACCCCCATATTGTTATTATTGTGCCCTTAAATTATTATTGTTAGGTCGGCTAGGATTACATTGTGGCCCCATGGACTCCTATATATAGAAAGGAGGTTTTGTAATTTGTATCATCCAAGAATTGTTCAATCATGTAATGTATTGGAGGTTTCCCCCTTGAAGTGGCTTATTTCTAAGGCATTGATATCTATTTTCTTCTATTTTTGGAGCTGGTTTCCCAACACTGCCCAACCCCTTAAGCTTTGTAATCTCCCTTTACTTACAAGTTGGGGCACCTGGCTTGCTAGGAACCATCTCAAATTCCATGAGAAGCCTCCCAACTGGACCATCATATCTGCACACATCATCTCCTTACATCACATGATCCCCGATGAGGTTTTTAATCTCCTCACAAAACTATTATTCTTAAATTTATTGACAAATCATATCCTTATTCATACTTTGATGGATCTTTCTAGAAAATTGGATGTGGTGGGGGAGTAGCTTTATACCTTCACGAGGGACATTTTTTCAAATTAAAAATGGGCCTTGGCAGAGGCACTAACAATTATGTTGAACTTTCTTGCCTCATACACCTTCTGTCCTTTGCAATATCAAAAGGATGCAGTCAAATTCATATTTTTGGTGATTCAAAAATTATCATAGATTGGTTCAACCAGCAATATATTTGTCACATGCACACACTTCGGAACCTGTTGGATGAGGTCCTTCTTCTGAAATCTCAGCATGATATTATTTCTTGTTATCATATTTACAGCGAGAGGAATCACCTTTCTGATTCAGTTTCCATGGAGGCAGCGCACCAGCAAAGGGACCATTGGTTGATCCATGAGCGGATTGATCATCAGTTCTATCAATATTTCCACATACCATTTGATGACAGACCATCATAGGGGGCAACATTTCCCTGATTTTGGATGGTTTATTTTTCTTTCTGACAACTCTCTATGTATTTATCAGTTATATGTTATGGTTTAACTTCATGTATTAATTCTGGAAAGATATATTGTAACAGATGTTACTGATTTTTGAATGTGTCCTGGCCACCACTTTTGACATGCACTTCCATGAAGCATCTACAACATGTAATTTTCAACTTATTAATGAAAGTTGCGATTTTTCCTTTGGAAAAATTTCTATATGCTTATGTTGCTTGCAATATTAACTTGTCTTGTTCCTTAGTTCCATGCATTTGAGTTTCCATGTAATTAATATATTGTTGCTTTCATTATTTTAAAATTAATTGGGATTGGTTAACTCATTATTTGGATATGGATTAATCACTCCTTACAAGTACAAAAGGGCACATATAAAGTCTATACTTTGTGCCTTTGTGAGATCAGGTCCACAAGGATTGATAACTAGTTTCATTATGTTTTTTAATACGTTGATTCAACGATATCTTGTTTCACATTGCAATATTGCATTTGATTTTATTACAGGTAGCACTTAGAATTCTCAGGTATTGAATTTTAACCTTGATTTTGATGACCAGAATTCTTAAATGAACTAAGTGAAAGATTCCATCCCAAGCATGTAAGGAGACTTTCAACTGAGGGCTAATCACTAGTTCTAGAAAGTGATTTTTATTTTTATTTTTTTTATATTTTTTAAATTTCTTTGATGCATATATAGCTCGAATATTTGTATACCAACATAAAAATATAATAATAGATTGATCTTTGAGTTAAATAATCTAGGAAACGAGATAAAAGCTCATGAATCAAGGTTGTGCTCAATATCAATTTTATGAATGTGTCTTAGATTTCTTTTGTGTAGCATTTTTTCTTCAATTTGAATAGATCATAGAGTAGTTTCTTTTCTTGGAAAGTGAATAGAGTAGCTTAGAATTCAACATATTTACTCCACATATTGTGTTTACAACTCATCATTTTACGAACCTGGTTGACAAGTAAAGGGTTTATTGAGTAACAATTAAATAGTTCATCATTTTTCACACCATTGTTGGGAATATGTTAAAATTTAAATGGTAGAAGCATATTTTTTCTTGTTGAATCTGTTTTTATTTGATTTCTAATTACCTTTCAAAATAGGTGGAGGAAATATTGTAAGACGCAAAGGCACTCTCAGTTTAAAATATCTGAAAATGGTTTTAGCCTGTCGCATTCACTTTTGTGAGTCCTTCCAAACCCTGTGTGACATGTGGTTGACTAATGATTATGCCTACAGACATAAAAGGTAGGTTTCTTAAGTCTACAATTAAAATTCTAGAGAATAGGCCTACAGACATAAAAGGTAGGTTTCTTAAGTCTACAATTAAAATTCCAAAGAATTTATTTGTTAGTAATAGGACCCCCCCTACTAATCTAGTTCATATATATGTAGATAAAACTGAAAAAGGGAAAGGTTATACACATAAATTGACCTCTGAGTTGACACGTCATAATCTAAAACTACTATGAAAAAGATACAAGAAGAATAAAAAAACTCTTGAACAAAGGAGCTAGAGATAACAATATTGGAGAGCCAACTTCAAGTGTCAATCTATTTTTGAACCAGGTTGTCTCTCTAGAACACATTACCAATTTTCTTAGGTCACCCCAAAACGTTTTTGTATATGGTAGATTCAATATGCACCTATATAAGGAACATTAGAAATACACATTGGAGACAATTTTTTGGTCTACCAAAACCCGATTGTCTATTTGGAAATATGGTAGAGGAAGAGAGGAAAATAGAACCAGAGGAAGAAAAAAAATTGGGTTCCCCATTCTTGACCTAGCACCAAATTTGAACATGAATAATATTACTCCAAAAACCTTGCCAACTTTCAAAGATATGGCTACAGAGGATCTTGACACTTTTTTATTTGAATTTGACATTTTTTGTTGAAGTTATAACTATATAGATGATGCTAAAAAACAAATGATTTCCTACAAATGATTATGCCTTAAGATGGTTTAAGGGACTTAGGGAGCACATTATTAAATCTTGGGATGATATGAAAACCACTTCCCTTTAAAAATACCAATATTATTGTAGAAATAGAGTCCCACGAAATGGTATTTTTAAGAATCAACAATAGTGGGAGGAAAGTATCGAGGATTATGTCAAGAGATTCGTGTACAATATCCAAAATACTAAAAATAATGCACCAAATGAGGATACAATGAGAAATATATTCCTAAAGGGAATACATGAAGAGTACATAGATGTGCTTAATCTTATGGGTTTTGGTGACATTTCTCATTTTCCATTCAAAACAAATTGTGAATTGTGTAGGAGTTATTCACATACTAGAGCTAAAACTAGCAAGGGAAAAATGGATACTCTTTCTAGGGTCACTGAATCTAAAATGGTGATTGAATATGTGTCACAAGAAGTAACATATAATGAAAACAATAGCAACAAGAAATCTGAAGAAGCAAAAGAAAGACATCAAGATATTTTCAAGATGGTTATCATACATTGGGAAGAATACCATTCAACAAAAATAAACACGGCTTAGAATATGACAAAGGAAACAACTTTAATATTCCATATTAGTCCAAACTAGGTCAGTTTGTGAATCTGATATTTCTTAAAGAAGTTCATAATCTAAGTAATAAGTGCCAACATTGCAAAAAAGATGGTCACATGGAGAGCTAAAGTTTTTATCTCCATCATTGTCTTCATTGTGAGAAGACAAATTATCATTCAAAAAAATTTCATAATTAGAAGCAGGTTAAAAATATAGTTTGTTATGGATAGATAAATTGTGGAGATGGAATCTACAAGTAAATAATTTAAATAAGTCTTGCCACATAGTTAATACAAAGGTACATACGCAAAGAAAAAGAAAAAAGAAAATAATTGTCAAGCAATTATTCCAAATGATTTTGGGGATGACCCAAATTCAAATCTATATGTTCATTGAACTAAAATATTGTACTCTCCACGCATCGGGAAGGAGCGTAATGATAAAAATAAATTTTTATATGCCTTTAAGGCGAAAGTAAATGTATGGCATAAAGATGGTTAGTGGTAAACTAGAAACCACCACATTATGTAAATCAAATTGGTTAGTGCACATTCTAAACCACCATATTGTTTAAATGAAAACGAATAGTGGTAAAATAGTAAACCACCACATTTTTTAAATCAAATTGGTAAGTGGTCATCCAAGACCACCACATTGTTCAAATTTAAATGGTTATTTGTAATATATAAGGCACTAGTATCAATGGAAGACAATCAATGAAGGACTAGAAAAACCACCAAATAAAGTGAATATGGTTAGTATTCAACTAGAAAACCCACCAAATGAAGTGAAAATTATTAGTGGTCAACCAACAAAACCATCACATGTAAATAATCCAATGCTCTAGCTTAGATCCCTTTAACAAGCATCTCACCTTGCACCTACCATGGGGGTAATATCAGATAGTCACACTTCAATATTCAAAATCCTATCACAATAAAAAATCAATAAACATTTGGGGATTCCAACATAACCACTAATCTCCTCAAAATCAATCAAATCAAATATTGTGATGATAATCAGAAAAAATGTGCAAACATGGCAATTGTTCACTTCAAGATATTAGTCATTTTTCAAGCAGATATTCATCAAAGCTCAACTCAATAGTTTCATATTGAAGATGACACAAAGTTATTGGTGTGAATATTCCAACTTATGATTGAGGGGGGAATGTTAGACTGTGAGTCCCTAGACAATCAAAAAATTCACAGACCACAATTGTCATGATTTGTAAACCTTATCTTTAATGAGGTGTTGTCGTTATCTACTGATGAGTTTTCAATGGGATCTAGATCTAGAATGCTCAAATTGATATACAATAAAGTAATGTCATGATATCAATATAATGATTTGAAGATGATATAAAGTATTTTCTACCATATTTTATCTTTTCTTGTGCCCGCTATAATTATTAACGCAAGTTATCTTTATTTATCCCACATTTAGCATATGAAATGGTCTTCTCACTTTTAAAGCTAATATAATGAGTCCTTTCAGGTCTTTATTCATTTATTGATATAATGAAGTCAAGTCTTTTTTATATAGAGCTCAAAAATTTCTTGTATTTAGAGATAAAATAGGTAATTCATCTCTAATTATAAATGGTTCCTTTATATGTTTCCCTTAATTTACTTCTATCAATGTGTTTGCTTAATATTACTTATTGAAGATTAGATAATTGTTGATAATTTGATTATTTTATTTGCAAACATAATTTCTAACCATATAAAAATATCTTACTTTATCATCAAACCCAATTCCAAGTTGATAATATTCACATTTCTCATAATATAATATAAAAATGAAAAACACTTAACCCCTATAACTACTTTCCTATTGAACATCATCCCTGAAATAGTATCAAAATTATTTTTCACCAACTAAAATGTCATTGATATTTTACAATTTCTTGTAATATTCAACTAAAATGAATAACGTAAGTTTCGAGATGAAATATTTTATACTTTGTGAATAAATTAAAATATTGTGAGTACTAAAATCATATTTAAAAGCCCTTTCTTTTAAATATTTAATTAAAAACAAAAGAGATGAAATACTTTATCCTTTATGCATAAATTAAAATATTCCAAGTACTAAAATCCTAGTCAAAAGCCCATATATTTTTCTAAAGCTCAGAATTCTACCTTTTTAGATATTAAGGAATTTATAAAAAAATAAAACAAATAAAAAAAACCCCACCAATTTTAATTTGAGACAACCATGAATATAATTCTTTCTAAAAGCCCATATACTTTTTTAAAGCTCATAGTTCTACTTTTTAAATATTAAATCATTTATAAAAAATAAAATAAAATAAAAAAACAAAAAACCCCTACCAATTTTATTTTGAGACGACCATGAATATAATTTTTTGTAATTATTGATAATTGATTTTGTTTTGTAATTTTTTATAGTTGTATTTATAATGATAATTGTTTATATTCCTCAAAGCATTAGGCTCTTAGTTTTTTTTTAGATCTAGGACAATCGGTAACTGGTAAGAGTTGCCTGAGCAAGGCCCGGGTTCAAATCTAACTGGCTGCCACTATAAACCTAGGCTAGGTGCAACAGCCTGCAAGCCGCACACAATAGCAATTAACTTATGCCTCAACAAGAGCCGAGACGTCCGCTATGGGGTCGCCTACTCTTCTAGCCAAGACACAACAGGCGTATGTCTCCACGGAGGTTTGATCCTGGGTGGATCTGCTGAAAGTCAAGTGCTTTCACCATTTGCCTCCGCTTCACGGACTCATTAGGCCCTTAGTTGCTACTATGGAAGTTAAAGAGCTTAGGAAAACTAGCAATGGGTGTTATGTTGTAAGGAATGGTTAGGACCACCAGCCATGTGAATTATGTTGTAAGGAATGGTTAGGACCACAAGCAATGGGCATTATGTTGTAAGGAATGGTTAAGACAATATCTGAGGGTTTAGTAATAGATCATGTATACTGGAGAAAGAAGAATTGTGGATATGGACTTTCATTTAGTTCAAGCTTGTCTGGCTTTGAGAGTTCTGGCCAGAGTTTTGGGAATTCAATTCCCTCCTCCACCTCTAGCCTCACCCAACATGTTAGCACAATCAGACAATTTAAACTATATTTTTCAGGGTTCCAAACTCCTAACCCTGAGATCCCATGACCTCATAAATCAAAAGAGAAGGAACCAAGAAGCCTTGGGGAGCAAGCTCATACTTTTTCTCAAGTGGAGAAATTTCAAATTGCAACCAACATGACTAATGATAAAACCACTCAGAAAGGGATAAATTTGCAGCAGAAGACCACCACTAGCCTGTATAGCATGTTTGTTGAGTGGGGGTGCCCTCCATGGCTTACAGAAGGCCACGATGACCCATTCCAATGCCCTTCCAAGGATGATCAAACTCACTAACAAGTCCTAGGAAATCATTTCCATTTCATATGCTATTTTGATGTTTCTGTCATGCATGTTTTTTTTACTGTATTTTGGAATAAAAAATTGTCCTCGGACTTATCAGGAGGACCATTTGGTTTCCCTTTCAAGGGCAGATGGTCTCTCCTTAGTATGCACCAAGCTAGTATGGTCTTGGCACTTTGAAGGCACTCAAATTAGATATTGTCTGCACATGTTAGCCCATGCTTGTACTCTATGTAATTCTGTGAAAATCTAATGAAAATTTTTCTTGCTTACAAAAAAATTTATAATATGCCCACATATCACAAGCATGCAACCCCATAATCCCATACAACATCACTATTATTAACCTATAAAAGGAGATAGAGCAGAAAATGAATATAAGGTATTATAAGGAGGTGATCAATGTGACTCTCGCTAAATGGAATTATCTCTCTATATTGACCAGTGCTAAGCAGAAAATGAACATTGCAAAGGTAAGAACTAATTCTCATGAGCTTTAGAGTGAAGTTGGGTGTTGATCTATTCTAAAAACACCTTGAGATGAAAGAATTTGACAACTGTGTGATGCTAAGAGGGTTGAAGATGAAAATCACTTTCTCTTGGATTGCCTGGACCTTATTCACATATGTTCTCATTTACAAAACATTTTACACACTACCAACCCTCTTGACTTGTTCAGTCAGCAAAACTATAGTGAACTAATATGGCTTATTTCACTTCTCTTTGGTCATAGAAATAAAATATTAAAAAGTATAAATTACTCTTTTACTTTCTTTGGGTCTAATAGACCTCATTGGTCTCAATGGATGTTAATAAGCATAATCATATATAAAAGGATGTATATAAGCTTTCTTTATAAAGTTAATGAAAACATAAAGAGAATATAGTACCTGATAGAGCCCAAAAACTCAAGATTGGGGCCACAAACACAAAGCTCAACCCAAGGATATATAAACAATGACATATATGAAGCACTATCATTAAAGTATTCTTCAATTACAATGTTATGAATATAAATATAAATTAATAATTAATAATACTTAGCATATTGAAGAGGTATGTCCTAAAGGACATGACTAATCGTGAAAGGGAACCTTTCCTAGTATATATATAGTGACCTCATTTGTAATCAATCATATCTCTTGCACATTCAACATTCTTATATATAAATATTACTTTTCCTATAATGGATATTTACATTTTTCAGATATTCTGAATATTCAAGAGTATAAGAACCTTGTTCATTACACTAGTATGAGAGCCTCATTCTCTGATCCCAGCCTTTGGCCATCAATCCTTCATCAAGTTCATTGTCACTAAAATTAATGTCATTATCCACAGAAAGTGTTATTTGAAGTTTCTCCATTCTGTAATCAAGTCTTTGGCAATTAAAAAGAAAAATAATAATATATACATATATTCCTATATATATATGAAAAAAAATATAGAAAAAAAGGAAATTAAATAATAATAATAATTATAAAATGAAAAAAGGGGTCAAAGATTAAAAATAAATAAATAAGAGATTATTAAAATAAATAAATAATTAGTTGCAACTGCTCAATAGTTGTCGCATTTGTCGCTACATTCACACCCCTACCACTAGCAGGATGTTGTTCCTGCACCTGCCACCCTGACTGTTGATGCATTTTCTATCACCACCAATTGAATATCACTGCTTACATCATTCACCCTAACTATTGATGCATTTTCCATCACCAACCAATCATTGCAAAACGTTATAGCTGCACACCCCAGCCATCACTCAGATGTTGTTTCCCATAAGCACCATCACCAGTCGTACATCGCTACCTGCAGCTTCCACCCTGATCGTCGATGCATTTTCTAGCACCAACCAACCAAAGAAATATTGTGTGAGAATCATACCACTTCATCCAACTGGAAAAACCACCCATCATACCCATTGTGTGTATAACCATAGCATGATTTCCTTACATTTTCCATTAGGATTGGAATTTCAAATTTCTTGGGCCTATCAAGTCAAAATTTGATGATAGTTATTCGTTTTTTTGGCCTATCACTTTAAGTTTTATGTGTTGAAAAATGCAGCAAGTGATTAAATTGAGAAAAATCAAATTTCCACGTCAACAAACATGGATGCAGTTAACCTGTGTGACATGGCTCTTGTCACTCAGTTACCTCGATAAATTCGAGTTGGAGTTAGAGTTTAGTTAAGCATGTGTGATTACAAATTTGTAGCAATCAAGGTCAATTATTTCAAGTTATTTTCAGTTAAACTAGATCTAATTGTTGGAGGAACTAGTGGAAGGTCAATTGTGTAGTGGGACTTCATTCAAACTCAGTGATCATCCAGTTAACTAATCAATCAGCCCAAAATAGCTATTGCATGTTGATAATTTGATTTCCCCACTTGTGATGGAGATTCCAAGGCAGTGTAACATCAGTTATAGAATAGGCTTGAGTGTACAGGTGTTGCATGTAGTCAGATTATCAACCTTGGGAATTATGCAATCCATTTTGGAGAAATTCCTAAATAACAGGGGCCTAATTTCTCAGGAATTGTGCAGGGAAATAAGGGATCAAGCTGTTGAAATGGTATCAAGAATTGGCACCCCAAGGGGGCTTCTGATTTAATTTTCCCTTAATTAAATTGGAAGATAAATTGTAATTCCATCTCATAACAGCTTGTAAGTGTTAACTGAGTCAGGAAGACTTATTTATCTCAGATAATTCGAGTTTGAGGTCAAACTGGAGGCATGTAGAGTTATTCCTAGATTTTAGGGGGTCCAGTTACAATTATTTGTGACTTGTAATTAGTTAACTCAATTAATTGAGTTAAAATTAGTTTAAGTAGTTCTAACTAAGAGATGAGCTAGTGATAGGTCCATTGAATTAAATCTGATTTAATTTAAAAGTAGTGATCAATCAGTTAACTGATAATTCGTTATAAATAATTGTTTCATGTCAGTTATAAGGAAGGCCCAGTTGATATTGAGGTTAAAGGGAAGATAATTATCAGTTGTATAATTAGAAAATTGCATAGGTCATGCATGAGGTCATTAGGATGCCTTGAAGTAATTGTGCAATCAATTCTTGGGAATTTCCTATTTAATAGGGCCACAATCCCTCCAGGAATCCATAAGAAAGGCTAGTCGGACAGAGGTTGAGAATTGGTTAAGTATTGGACTTATTTTTCCTAGATCAAAGTGAGACAGTCAGCAGAGTGCATAGGTTTCTCAGTGAGGGAAACAATATTGTATTATTTCATGTTCTCGACTTTATTCAATATACAGATAGTGGGGTTTTGAGCAGTAACTTTCCCCAGATACATCTTGTGTTGTGCGATTGAAAATTTCTTTCTCTTACTTGTTATGTGATTGTGTGAACAAGTTTGGTTTCCATAAATTTGTAGAAAGATTCAATATTTTATTTTAGTACATTACAAGATCATATTAAATCCCTTTGGATAATTTCTACACAAGCAGAGGAAGAAATTGACTAAGTTTGGGTAAGAGCTTCTCAGTGAGTAGAGAGATAGGTTATTTACTTGCAAATTGCGCTCAATTGAGAAAAGAAATTGTAATACATCTCTATTCATCAGATTAATGCAAGCAGAAATTAGGTTTTTTAACATATATCTTTCCCCTGAAAAAATATTGTATGCATGTGATTTATTTCTCATTACATGTTTGTGATTGATGTTCTAAATTGTGAATTTATTTCTGTGTAGCACTAGAGTAGGTTTGTATCTTGTGATTTTGATTAAAAATTCATGAGCAATTGCAAATATACATCATAATTTCTACATGATATCAGATCAAGATTCACACTAGAGCAGGAATTATGAAGTTGTTTCTCAGGGGATCTAATTTGTAGTTTAGTGTAGTAGGATCTCTACAAAGTTGGGAATATGACCTTCAACGGGCTGATGCTAAAGTATTTCTTGGAAGGCCACTCTAATTTCATCACATGGAGGTGATACTAGATGACAATGGCTTTCTAGAATACATCAAGACAATGTTGCAAAACCACAGGCATTTTATGCCCCGAACCTTACTAAGTGGAAGAAATATGTATCCAAGGTGAGGAGAATAATTTTGGAGGGAGTACGGGATCACATAGTCTCAAATATCTACAGGAAATAAACTTCGTTTGCAATGTGGAAATCACTGACAGAATTTTCGAGAATAGTAGTGACCACGAGAAGTTGGCGCTCAAGGATAAACTTCAAAATATCAAGATGCAAAATAAAGACACTATACCACGGTATTTGAGAAAGTTCACACAAGTTCGTGATGAAATTGGTGGGTTTGGTGTTAGTGTTTTTAAATATGACTTGGTAATCCTAGCCCTTCTATGCCTTCCCAAGAGCTGGCATATCTACCAAGATTCAATGAACGGGAGGGATAAACTACCGAATTGGGAACACTTTTGGTTTGATTTGGTACAGGAGGAAATAGGGCAGAGTACAAGACATGGGACTTCATCCAAGGGCAAGGATTAAGAAAACATTGTATTGGTTGGAAAGGGAAAGAAGGGAAAAGGGAAGACATATCAATCCAAATAAGAGTCCGGCCAAGGGGGAAAGAAGATATATTTTTCTAAAGTTAAATGCTTCCATTTTCATGAATTATGGAATTATGCCACGAAATTTCCAAACAGAAAGGAAAGCAAGAATACCTAAGGAGGAGGAGCAGGTGAAGCTTTGGCTTCACAATTCAAGCTTGCCTTTACCCTTATTGCATGCATAACCAACACAATGATGGGGAGCATGTGGTACTTGGACTCAGGTGCATCGTTCCACATGACATGGTGTAGAGTCCTTTTTAGTGACCCGAAGAATAAATATTTGCAAATGCACATCAAGCTGGGGGAAAAAAGAACGTATTGTGTGAATTGGGTTGGTACAGTCACCTTTTAGAGGGATTCGGGATCCCCTCTCAGGCTCAAGGATGTCATGTTCGTTTCGAGCCTAAAGAAACATTTCATCTTTGTTGTAGTTTTGGAAGATTGTGGTTATAATGTGATCTTCAGCAAAGGAAAGGCATTCCTAAGACACATAACCATAGGACAGGTGAAGCAGATTTGGGTTCGTGTGAAGAACCTATATAAGCTAGATGTGTAAGATTGTGTTGCATTAAGCACAAAGGCGGAGAAAGCACAGGACCGCAATGTCAGTGAAATTTGGCACAAATTACTTTGCCATTTTCATCATGGTGCCTTTAATATTATGCATCAAATAACCACTGGCCTCCCTAAAAGATCACTTGAGCAGGAGGATGTATGAAAATGATGTACCTTGGGGAAGTACACAAAATCCACATTCCATGGTTAGGATAGCAAATCACATGCAGTCTTGGAAAGGATCCACTCTGATGTCTGTGGACCTTTCTCAACATCCTCCATTTCCAGACACAAATATGTCCTTTCCACTCTAATGTCTATGGACCTTTCTCAACATCACCCATTTCCAAACATAAATATTTTGTCATTTTTATTGATGACTTCTCAGGGAAGTGTTGGAACTTATTCATGTGGAAGAAGGA
Organism: Pinus albicaulis; assembly: GCA_034641835.2. NCBI lineage: Eukaryota > Viridiplantae > Streptophyta > Pinopsida > Pinales > Pinaceae > Pinus > Pinus albicaulis. Next base: position 333,575,469 of record CM076578.1, on the reverse strand, counting down.
TGAGACATTCTCCAAGTTCGTAGAATTCAAGGCATTGGTTGATAAATAAATAGACAAGAAGGCGAAGGCTCTCAAGAGTGATAATGGAGGTAAGTATGTGTCAAATGAATTCAAAATTTGTGCTAAAGAAGGCATTCGATGAGAGTTGACATCACCCCACAACCAACAGCAGAATGGGGTGGATGAGAGAAAAAACTGTAGCATTGTGGGATATGTGAGAGTGATGTTTCATGAATAATTATTACCACTGCACATGTGGGAAGAGGCATGAAAGAAATAGTCTATTTTCAAAACCAAAGTCCTCATCAGATTCTTGGCATGATTACACTGGAGGAGGCTTTCTCGGGGACAAAGTGTTATGTCCCTATCATAATATTGTATCCCCTTATTGTCATTGTTAGTGTAGCCACCTTATTTTTATTTTTGTGCCCATATAGTCCTCATATTGTTATTATTTTTCCCCACATAAGCCCACTATTGTTATTGTTGTGCCCTTACATTATTATTGTTATGTAGGCTATGATTATATTGTGACCCCTTTGAATCATATATATAGAAAGGAGGTCTTTTCACTTGTATCATCCAAGAATTTTTCATTTGTGTAATGTAAATGAGGTTTTCCCCTCAAAGAGGATATTTTTTAAGTCGTTGATCTATTATTTCTATTGTTTGTTGATTTGGTTTCATAACATTTGGTATCAGAGCTTTGGATTCTAGGGTTTTTCTATTGCAAATAGGTCACCGTTGAATTTTCTCTATAAATTTTTTTCTATGAAGGTTCTGAAGTTGAACATTTTACCACGAAGATAAAAATCCTAATGAGCTTCGTGTAAAAAAATCATATCTTGGTTCGCTATATTTTCGGAGATATGGTCCTCTTATCACTCTGTAATTTCTGAAAGCTAAAGACAGAACCATGGAGGGAAACATCAAGCCGCTTTGGAATTCGGGACCTAGCCTTCCTGGACTTAGAGAGGGCTCTCTTTGTTGGATATAGGTTTGTTTATAGGGGCATTTTAGGCTAGCTATTAGTGCATAGGGGTTTGTTTGAAGATTTTGTTGAGGCAACAGAAGGGGGCCATTTGGCTATGGATTCAAATAGGTGCAAACAAATTCAAAAGGATGAATAACAGGGGTCAAGTGCAACCAAGCAAGCTAGCCATGTCAATTCATCTTAACAGCTTATGAAATGGAAAAGAGGAGGAGATTGAGGTTCAACGGGAATGTAGAGCAGACCATATTTGAATTCTACATTCCGGTCTCAGAGGAAAACATAATGTATTGTTTCAAGACTGAGCAGGGTACCCCATGGTAAATCCTACACAAAAATTTCTATCCGCAGTAAAGAAAAGAAAATAGTATGTAAGACAGAAGAATCACAAATTACATGGGAGAAACACTTCACCACATATCATAACACAAGAATCTGGAAAAAAAAATCATCCTTTATTCATCCAAAAGAGAGTGCTTACAACAAGTTGAGTCTATTACAATGGTTTTTTCCCCATCTAAGCCTCCTTTCATATTGCTAATGCATATAGTATTTATAGAAAACTTGAGTCGGCTAATATGTCTACTACAATAATTACATTCAAGCAAAACTAGACAAGTGGAAACACATAGGTGGTGATGAGACAAGCTTGGCTTCCAACAGTGGCTTTTGGCAGTCTGTTATTAATTACAGAGTGGTTAGAAACTGGCTCGAGTAACACGGAAGAGGCAGTAACTCAAGTATTCTGGACATCTGGCCCTGCTCCTCAGAAAATCAGCGATGGGTAATTAAGTCTAGTGCAGCGCTCACTATTTTCATTTATTAGTGACTGTGCTGATGTGTTTTTTGCTGCCCCTTGGGTTTTTGTTGTTATATCTCTACCCCAAAGCCCGACTCGACCTGTTCTGTTTGTTTCATTGTGGAATTCAGCCTCGCTTTGCCTTTTGCTCCTTTGTCGGTGCTCAGTCTCTTATAAGTCCTTTACACTATGTTTTTAGCCCTTTCTCTTCATAAAATAGCGTACAAACCCTAGGAGCTCGGACTTGAAGGGATGACGGTGGGTGTGGAGCAGTAGCAGTGATAGTGGTCAAATGAATGTGGTGGTGGTTTGGAGGCGAGCGAAAACAAATTTTCGAAGGGGGTCTTAGGTAGTAAGTGGTAATATATAAGGGGGGTGCGAAATAGCGGAAGGGCGACACATAGTGAGGAGGGGGTAAGAGATACCACCCATTTAGGACCCCCCCCCCCGCATCCCCATGGTTAAATTTCAGACGCTGAAGGGGTGCGAAATGCAACGCAGACCGTGAGATGAGAAGGGGTTGAGTGGAGATGGAGGAGAGGTGAAGGGCGATGAGGAGAAGGAAAATATGTGGCAGGTAAGGTGGGACTAGACTCGGCCCTTTTGCTACCTAAGTCCTTTCTTTTTGCGTTTAACCCTTTTTTGAACGAAATAGCGTAAAAATCCATTTACCCGAACTTGAAATCTTATAGACTTTACTTCTGAAGCCGCATTGCATCCGCGCACTTCACAATATTTCGAGTTTAAGTTTTAAACAATGTAATCGAATATGCGATGCTTAGTGCAAGATGACGTGAGGGAAAGTGGGACCGGATTGCATCGCAAATCGCAAACTTTAAGTTTAAGTTATAAGCGCGGGGGGTAAACACTTAACAAATGCGAAGTGCGACGTGCAGGGAGGGTGGAATGACGTGGCAGGTAACGTGGGACTGGAGTACATCTCAAATCACAAACTTTAAGTTTTAATTATAATTAGCAGGGGTTTAAAATCTAAAACTTGCGAAGTGCGGGGAGAGGGACCCACCTGCATCGCTCATCGCATAATTTATCATTTGGGAAATAAGGTAAACGCTTAAAACCGTGAAGTGTGATTTGCGCTGATTAGAGGATGATGTGTTAGGGAGAAGTGGAGGGATGGTCCCACTTTAATCACAATCAGGTAATAAGGAAGTGGATGGTAAATGAAACCAATGATATGCGATGGAAAAAGGTAAAATAGCAACATAAAGCGAAAAAAACGGAAAAGGTAAGGTTTATGTTGTAAAACGCGGCTACTAATGGGTGGGTGGAGCTATGACAATAGTATTGCAGAATTTGACATAAAAGGGTTTATAAAGCAATAAGTCCCAAAGATTATACATGTGGGTTTTGGAGTTTGAATGGGATTCAGAGAATTTCAGAATATGGAGGAACTGAGGGGGGCAAAGAGTGTGAATGAAATGAAATGGAACGAGGGAAAAAATGAAGTTTGATCCCCATCACACCTTATCAGCAACACTTCCTTCCCTCTACTGGACTGAAAGGCATATTGATTGCTTTGAAACTCTTTACAGTTAGGAGCTCCCTTTTTTTCTCTGAAAATAAATGATAGCCATGGAATATTATTTTCAGTAAAAAATATAAGTAATAATCAGTCACCTTGTGATACTGTAAATAACAAGACTCTAACAAGTCTAAAGAAGTTACGTTTTTTGCATGCTCCAAATTTTTTTCTCAAATATGCGACCTTGGAAAAATCTTCATATCTTCCTCTACGAGCATCGGATTTGAATTTTGTAAAAATTCTATGAAATTGCATGAATTGTAGTATATTTTGTATCATTTTTAAGGTTTAAGGTCAAAACAGTGAGATGTGACACTCCGTACAAGTTCTCTCTACTAAACCAATCCATAATCAGGTCATTGTGGGATATTGGACATAACTTTACCTTGAAAAATCCAAATTTAGTCTGACTTGTGGCATTGGAAAGAAGGCTCAGAGGGCTACCATGGGACCATATTTTAGACCTTGAAGATCTAAATTTATAGATATACAACATATTCAATATCGAGCTCCTACAAAGCCATAAAAATGTGTGTATTTTTTTTAATATTGGCATAAGTGTTGTTTGAAAAATAATTTTGAAGTGATTCCAGGGGAATAGTAAAGCAAAAAATCATTTTTTGATTCAAAAATGACTCGAAGCAAGAAAATGGAAACACCTAGTAAGCAACCAAAAATATCCACTATGACGCGTGAAGAAGAGGAAGAAATATGTAACATGATATATCAAAATTACGAGACCAAGTGCAACAAATTTCGCTCTCACAAAGAGTAACCAAAAATTAAATGGAAGCTAATATAGATGGTTTGAAGAATTGCATGAAATCTAAGATGGAAGATATGGAAGCTGTTATGGAATCAAAAATGAAAGGAAACATGGAATATTTGAAGAATGGTTTAAAAGCAGACATGGAAGGTTTGAAAAAATTGCTACAAGAAATGCTTCCTAGGCGAAAAGGTATTAGATGAAACTCATGATGAGAACAATAGGCATGTTAATCATGGTTCCATAGACTCTAATTTTGGATTGAAGCCCCACCATATTCCAAAGATCGATATGAGTAATTTTGATGACAAGGATCCAGTAACATGGATACTATAGATGGAGCAATATTTCGATCTCCATAATGTGCAAGATACACAAAAGGTACGCAATGCAACTTCATATTTAGAACCCAATCAGTTTGTATGGTATCGATGGATTTTTTCTCGTAAACCACTGGTCACATGGTCAAATTTTATGGACGAAATGATGACACGTTATGAGGATACAAAGAGAAACAACTTCTTTAGCCAATTGATAAATCTCAAACAAAAGGGTTTAATGGCGGAGCACATTGAGGACTTCCAAAAATTGAATATAAGGGTAAATGATATTCCAGAGGAACACAAGAATGATGCCTTCATAGGGACTTCAAAGGATAACATCCAACATGAGGTTCACCTTTGGGAACCTGATTCATTGGAGAAGGAATTTAGGGTGGGCAAGAATAGTTGAAAGTAAAATTATGGAAACAAGGAAGTCTACTACTCACAACTATAAAGATGGAAGTGTTGCTGCTCCTAGCCTTCCACAACCTACAAGGTTGACACAACAACAATTGGAAGAAAAAACAGCAAAAGTTATTTGTTGCAGTTGTAATATAAAACACATTAAAGGTCATAAGTGTGCTAAGAAGAAATTATTTTATACGGATTGTGAAGAGGAGGAATAAAAGGAACAAGAAACATCAAAAGAAGAGGATATACACCAGGAACCAACCCTAGATAAAGAAGAAATGAATTTGGCCATATCTTGTAATGCATTGGCAGGAAATACCACTCCTTAAACTCTCAAGATAGAAGGACATATCAATAAAAAAAAATTAATAGTAATAATTGATTCAGGCAGTACCCATAATTTTATCCATTGTTAGATATCCAAAGAATTGAATTGGTTCCTATATCCAACACCAAATTGTCAAGCGATGGTTTCAAATGGAGGAACTATAAATTTCTTTGGAAAGTGTCATAATATCAAGCTAACCATGGAGGAATAGGTATTGAATAGTCCAATTCTTTCCATTCCCATGGGTGGTGTTGATGTTGTACTAGGAGTCCAATGGTTACAATCTTTGGGTACGATAGCTTTTAATTTTCAAGAACTTTTCTTGAATATTTTTTTGGAAGGAAAGGAGGTTGAATTAAGGGGTATCGTAGGGAAACCAAGAAATATAATCATCTATAATGGCATGAAAAGGCTTCTAAAGAAATAACAACGTGGAATAATTGCACAGTTATGCTCACTAGAGGTTCAAAAAATGAAATCATCTATTTCTATATATCTCCAAAAAGTCTTGGACAATCATTCCAAGGTATTTGAGACTCCCAAAGGCCTCCCACCTATTCTTGATCATGATCATGCTATTCATTTGATTCCATGAATTTTTCCTCCCTGTTGGTGGACAATTTTGTCACCCCCTAGAGACAGTCTAGAGTTGCCATAGACCAGTGCCTAGGACATCTTAATATAGCAAGGAGTCCTTCATATAGTTTGGATTGTCAGTCCAAGAGCTCACTTACTATCTCTTGTTTGAACAAGGAAATAAGATTGAAATGGGACCAATCTCTCTCAGAAGCTGATACAAAGATAAGAATAGTGTAGGGACATCATGTAAAACTCCAATACAAAGGCATCAGACAGTTAAGAGACAGCATACTGTAAAGAGGGCCAATTCAAATAATATATCACATAAATCAAATATCAGGAAGTGAGTGAAGTGAGGAAACATAGAGAAGATATTAGTTAACATGAGACTGATACCCAGATACACAACAGAACCACATAAGGGCATATTAATTTATGAATCCCTATATGACAATGGAATTTTAAAAGCACCCTCCTCAAGCAACTAATATAGCCGAAAACATGGATGAGGTGAACATGGAACAGTATATCATGACTAGGCCTATTTAAAGCGCTTGACTAATTCCAGAAAGGGCATCAACAAGGATGAATCCTTACTGCAAACTAGTGAGCCACTCGCATTCTAGAACATGATACAAGAAGATAAATAGCATGGAATGAGATATTGTATTAACACATAAGAGAAATTACATACTGTGAGATACCAAAGACCAGAATCCTCATTACAGTTATAACTCCTCCTCACTGAGACCCTACGGGCTCTGAACCTTCATACAGAAGTATTACAAAATGTATACAAAAACCTTTTCACTGCACAGTTTGCTGATAGAAATCTGGAACCCCTACAATGTCTTCTTTTCGGGCCTTTATAGAAAAGATAGAGAATTCTCGAGAAGGAGGTAGATGAAGTACATTTAACGACTCAATTTGAATAAAATGGCGGAAAACATTCGCGCCCACTCTATGAATGACTAACTATAAATGAATGTACTTTACAATCTGTCTCTAGAAATAAATGCTGGGAGATGAAAATCTCCTTATAAACATGACACAAATAATAAAATATACATCGTTCTGCCTCTTACTGAAAGAGGGAAAATCTGCTGCCGTAAGAACCCTGAGATAGTCTGCAATTCTGTACTGTACTCCCTACCTTTAGCTCTGAATTTAAATCTTGGACCTTTAATGCAGGGCGAAGCCTCCCTTGATTTTATCTGGAGGGTTCTGAAGATTCATATCTTTGTTCTCTTTAATGATGGTCACTTCTCACACCTACCCTCAGCTTCTTCTTTAAATTTCACCAGCAGAATGTTATCCTTTAACATGCTTTTTAACTTCTGCAATGGAGGTGATAAATTATGAGGCTTCATTATCGTCTTAAAAACCTGAAAAATTCACAAACATTAGAGAAAATAGACTCGGAGACAGGGAGCGTGGATGGGGAGATGATAATGACGTTGTGAAAATGAAAAAATAACAGGAATATAAAGGGTGGCGGAGGAAACACAATGAGGGCTTTGATAAATAGACGAGATGCAGTTTTTCTACGTAACACAGTGGGGAGGTGGTGACTGAAGAACGACGAACGCAAATAAAAACACATATGAACATATATATATATATATACATATGGCGGGGAGGAATATTACGGATGCACGAGACGAGAACGCATGGATGTACAATGGGTAGATGGGGGACTGACGTGGCAGCGGGGTCAACGGATGAGGAGACTAATTTCTGGCCGTCGGATCTCGGAAGACGGATCGACGGTTAGGAGGCGACGAGAGCAACACAATGGTGGGCCACAGATCATTGCGAACATACGTTAACAAGTGAGCAGCTCTGGCACATATCCGTCGTCGGATGGAGATCGGCAGATCCTACGGTGTGGATGGATTCCGCTACCCAGCCCTGGTTCAATCTTTAACGCGCAGGGAAAACGGTTTTAGGGCCCTTACCAAGGACACGCGACCTATGATCTATGGAATCGTCGGTCCGATAGGTAATACCACCAGCCTGGGGTAAGCGGTGCGGGGTTTACCACTGGTTTTCATAGGCGGGGACCACCACACAACACGACTGCCGCTCTGTTGATTTGATTCGATCGAACGGCCACAATTGCGCCTAAACATAAAACAATAAGCCCCTTTTCCTTTTAGTTTGTGGTCTTCAGGCTCGGGTCATATGATAGCCAAAGCGCAGGGGCTAAGGTCTTAGGACTGGGCCTGATACATTTAAATTATGCATTTTTAACCTTTGTAGAGCGATTTTTTTGGGCAGAAACAGTAATATCAGACAGGAGCATGAAGTTTTAGGTCACAGTAGAGCTCTGAATTGGGTTCAAATGAGGCAGGGGGTAAATACATACAACATCGGCTCCATCTGGGGACCGCATGGTCGTCCTCGGACATGTTGAGAACACGCAGACCACTGAATTTTCCACTTTGCTTCTCAATCCTTCTGCGCTCCTGCCTCAGGTAAATGCCAACATCTTTCTCTTTATGAAAATAAAAATTAAAACAACTTATATACAATATGATACAGTCAGGCCTCTGAACTTGGATCAGAATCGGAAATATGACTTGAGGAATTGGCCATTCACAGGGGCATCCAACAGATCACCCTGCAGGTTTTCTAACATGAAAGTATTATTTCGCCCTTGACTCGCAATTTTGAATGGACCAAACCATAGCGGATCAAACTTAGCATGCTTGCCCTTTTCTGCTCTGCGAACATCCCATCTAAGAACCAGGTCACCAACTTGAAACTTTCTACCCTTTTCATGCTGATCAAATACATTCTTCATTTTCTCCTGGTATTCTATCAATTTTTGATCAACCTGGTTCCGTGTTTCTTCCAATTCTACTAGCTGATTAATCCTCCTGATCATGTCATCTAGTTATTCCTGACTTTCCTGCATGAAGTGTGCCACTGGCAAAGCCAATTGAACGGGAAACACAGCTGCTCTTCCATATACCAGCTCATAAGGAGATTTCCATGTTGCTCTTTTGTTGGTTATCATGTTCGCCCATAGAGCAAACTTTAATTGGGAGTCCCAGTTCTTCTGATTTTCACTAATTGTTTTCTTCAGAGCTCTCACCAGGGTTTTATTAGAGGATTCTGCTAGACCATTTCCCTGTGGATAGTATGCTGTGGAGTGAGTCAGGATGATGTTATACCTTTGGCAAAAATTCACAAACCTAGCAGACCTAAAATCCTGCGCGTTATCAGTTACAATTCTGGCAGGACAGCCAAACCTAGATATGATATTGTCCTCCATAAACTTCATTATCACAGCATCTGTATCATTTCTTGTAGGTATGGCTTCCACCCATTTCGTAAAGTAATCTGTGGCTGTTAGTATCCATTTATATTGGCCACTTGATGGGGGATGTATTTCTCCTATAAAATCTAATCCCCACTTCTGAAATGGTTCATTTACATGAATAGGAATCAAGGGCAAAGCTGCTAACTTTCTGCAAACCTTTGGCATTTGTCACATGCTCTGACCCAAGAAAAAGTATCTGTATATAATTTTGGCCAGTAAAAACCAACCTTCAGGATTTTATGAGTTGTAGCCCTCCAGCTGTAATGCCCTCCACATATTCCCTCATGGAATTCTGTCAATATATTCTCCACTTCATTTTCCATGAGGCATAACAGTAATATACCTGAAGGGTCTCTCCAATATAGCTGTCCATTGGCAATTATGTATTTCTGAGATTTCATTCTTACGGCTCTGTATTTCACCTTATCACAACTCGGAGGACAGCTAAGTGTTAAGAGGTATTCAACTATTTCTTTGTACGAAGGACTAGTTAGATATTTCATATGTATCTTTTGAGTAGCCATCTCCAGTCCTTGTTGTTCTTCATCTTTTTCAGATTCTTCATTTGCTATCATGGATAAATTAATGCCCAAAGCTTGATGATTTGATTCAGATAACATCCTAGCAAGTCCCTGTCCTTTAACCAACTTAGTAGGCCTTATGTCCAAATCATACTCCTGTATTTTTGCAATCCATCTTCCTCTTCTACCTTCGCTATCTCCCTGAACAAGGATGTCTTTGACAGCTGTTGTGGGAACATATGCAGTAATGTGAGATTGCAAAACATATACTCTAAAAGCTTTAAGGGACTTTACCAGGGCATATGCCTACTTCTCCAATATATTATATTTCAATTCAGCATCATAAAGCACTTGACTGAAGAAAGCTATAGGCTGTTCATATCCCTCTTCATTTTTTTGTAATAATACTCCAGCAATCGTATGAGGTGAAGCAAATGAAAAGATCATAAATGGCTTGTTGTCATCTGGTCTAGTTAGCACAGGAGCTTCAGCAAATGCTTGTTTTATCCTTGTGAATGCATCTCTAGACTCCTGGGACCATTTTACTTCATTCTCCTTTTTCAACATATCAGTTATATGCCTAACTATCTCAGCATAGTTAGGAATAAACCTTCTCAAAAAATTGATTCGGCCTAAAAACACCTGTACTTCCTTCTTATTCCTCGGTAGAGGAATACTGTTTATTACTTCAACTCTCTTAGGATATATTCTCACACCATCTTTAGTTACAATATGCCCTAAGAGTTTTCCTCATCTAATGCAAATAAAGACTTTTGAGGATTGAGAGAAAGGCCGTACCTTCTGCATTTTTCAAAAGTTCTTCTTAAATGTTCAATATGCTCATCATCATCCTTTGAAAACACTGTGATATCATCAATATATACCACCAAAAACTTGTCCTGTTCTCCAACAAAGGCTATGTCCATTGCCCTTTGAAAAGTAGCTCCTGCATTAATTAATCCAAATGGCATCCTAGCATACATAAATGTTCCCCATGGTGTAGTAAATGCAGTTTTCTTCTGGTCTTCTGGAAATATAGCTACCTAATTATAACCAGAAAATCCATCCATCATTGACATTCTGGATGCTCCCACCACTTTCTGCAGGATGTGGTCCATCTTAGGCAGTGGATAATTATCTTTCAATGATGCTCTATTTAAATTCCTGAAATCTACACACAGCCTTATTTCTCCGTTTTTCTTTCGAACAGGAACAAGGTTTGCCACCCATTCTAAGTACCTCAATGGCACAATTATTTTGGCCTTTAGTAGCTTCTTAACTTCTTTTTCAATGGAGGGCAGCAGCAGAGGATTTATCTGTCTGAGCTTCTGCTTATATGGCTTTGCATCCTCCCTCAATGGAATCTTATGCTGCATTATATTTACATCAAAAGTTTTTAGGTCCTGATAGGACCAAGCAAATACATCTTTGTAAGATTGAAACAACTTCAAATATTTTTCTTTATATTCATCTGGGACTCTTTTAGATAATTTGACAATTTTGGGATCAGCATAAGTACCCAGATTCAAATCTCCCACTTGATCTTCTTCTGTTACTTTGTTTGGCTGCAACGGAATGTCATCCTTGTTAAATAATCTTCTTAGAGGCACCAACCCTCTAGGTATAACATTTCCTTTCAGCTGCAGCACTCTGTTACCTGCTATTATTTCTTCCCATCTGTTTTCTGCAATATTTTCAACTTCTTCCTCCTCGTTATCATCAATCTCCATATTGGAGAATTCTCCCACTGTCTCCATGAATCTCTTCATCTGTTCATCATCTTCAAATACCTGCCAATGCTTTATATTATCTGGAATGGATGGTCTGTAACGTACCTCCACTTCATATCTTAATAGTGGATTCTGAGGAGGACGGAATGTACTGGCGGCTACATCAAGAGAATCTGCTATTCGGTTTTGCTCCCGGGGCATGAACTGTATATTAAATGCTGAGAAGAAATTTTCTATCATGTCCCATACTTCGTTTATATATGCTCTCAGCTGAGGGTGCTTGGTTTGGCATTGATTTTTGATCTGTCTTACCACTAGCTCAGAGTCTCCCAAGACTTTTAAACTTTGGATGCCCATGTTTCTGGTTGTCTGCAGTCCTAACAATAGTGCTTCATATTCGGCTACATTTTTTGTAGCCTCATACTCCAATTTAAAGGACAGTGGCACCCATTTCCCTGTAGGAGAGATTAATAATACCCCAGCTCCATTACCTTCCCTTGAATTTGCTCCATCAAAATGCAAAGTCCAAATTTCTGATTCCTGATCTCCTTTAGGTAGCTCAGCTTGAATTTGACCACAAAGGGGCTCATGAGCATAATTTTGATTATCTTCTAACATCAAACATGAGAAGTCTCCCTCTTTGTTATAAACTGGAGAATTCTCTGAGCAGTCAGCCTTAGTTACCATTTTAACAAATCTAGTCTCCCTGTATAACCTCCTTTCTTAACCTCCAAAGACTGGGACAGTAGCATATGTTAAATCCAATTTAATTGACCCCCCAATATTTGTACCCCAGGACCTTGACAGCAGCATGCCAAAGCGGGCTGGGATATCAGCAACCACAATGTCCATGACCACACTCTTTGTTGGGATTTGGGCCAAATTGACCACTAAATCTTTAATCATTCCCAAGCATTTAACTCTTTTAGAATCAAATGAATATAAATATTTGTATGGTCTTGTAATTTTCAGCCCTAGTTGCTCCATGATAGACAGAGGCATAAGATTATGGGAAGCCCCAGAATCTAACATACAATTGTGTAACAGCAGGTCATGAATGACTAGGGAAACGTAAAAAGGAGGAGTAGAAGGGTCTATCTCCTCGACATGTGGACCAAAGACTACCATGGGTCTTTCTTCTTGAAGATTTAGACTATCAGGTGCAATTGGTACTTCAGGAGGAAGCATAAAGGAAGTGACTTGAGACTGGTATACAGGCTGTTTTAATAGTTCAGTCAGGGGGACAGGAATCTTAATCTTCTCAAGTTCTTTTTGCAAATTGAAAGCAGATGGGGGCTTTTCTATCACAACTTCTTTTGACTCCTTATCTTCAACTGAAGATTTGATTTCTTTTGACACTGGCTCAGCATTAGGAGGACTTACTATTTTTGAAGAAGAAGGAATCTGATCATTGGACTGCAAAGGAGTATTCAGAGGATTCTTACCTTTTTCTATGTTTCTCTTTGTTGTTGATTCCTTCTGAGCAGATACTTCTTTCTGAGGTGGCTCCTCTTCTTGATCTTGAGTTCTGGTCCTCTTCCTTGAAGATCTGAGATCATATTTTACATTGAATTGTGCTTGCATGAAATCAGCAAATTGCTTACAATAATGATCAATCTCTGCGTATTCGTCTTCATCTTGCAATGGGCAATCCATATCATCAGTATTTGAAAAATCCAGATTTGAATCTTCTAATCCATAAGCTGCATCTCCAGTGGAGTCATCTGCTGGTCCTTCCAGGTATAAGGGATGAGGTACCTAGTCTTGTTGTTCTTTTGCTTCTCTCGGCAATATCTGCAATGGGGGTCTTCTATACTGAGGATTGTATCCTCTGTTTGGAGCGTTGTAATAGTTCTTGGGAGCTGAATTTTTAGCTTCCAGTTCAAGCTTGACCATCTTCTTTATCATTTTGCTTATTTCATCCATTTTATCTGAATCTTTCTCCTGATGAGAGGTGGAAACTTCTTCTTTGCCTCTCCTCCTAGTATCTTGTTCAATTTTTCCCTTTAGTTTCCCAGTGGAGGCAAAGTTTGCTTCTAATTCCAGAGCATCTGATTGTGCATCATCCAAAGTGGTAGGTTTTCTTTCTCTCAAGGAGAATCCAAAGTCAAAATCAAAGGCTGCTATAAAAATTATCTTGGCAGCAGCTTCATGGGGCTTCATTGTAGGAGGCAGGCTCAGATATAACTTGTTGAATCTTTTGATAAACTCTGATACCCCTTCATTCTGTTTTTTCTTCATAGTATTGAACTCAGTAAGACACTGACCATGATATTTCTTTTCTCCCCACTTTCTGAGAAAAGTATTCTCCATAATATCCCAGGTGGTTATTGAACGGTTCCCCAATGTCTTGAACCATTTTCTGGCCTCCCCTTCCAAAGACTGCACAAATAATCTCAAGACCACATCCAAATGTTCAACATTTAAGTTCTCTGCAAAAGAGCAGAAAGTCTCAAGATGTTTCTGAGCATCAACTTCATTTTCACCATTAAATCTTGGCAGAATCTTTAGATAATCCTCTGGCATATCGTTCAGCACTTGGGGTAAGGCCAGAGGAGCATATTTGTTCAATAGAAAAGTAGGAACATTGGCCATTGGAGGAGGTGGGGGTTGAGCAACAGTCTGAGATACAAATGAAGGGAGAGGGGTAGGAGGAAGTGGAGTATGAATGACAATGGGAATATATTGCATAGAAGCCTGAGGTGTGGATGGGAATAATTCACGGTTAACAGCAACTACTTCTGTGAATTCTTTAATTTCCTCAACCTCGGGAGCAGGATGAGATTATTCTTCAATCCAAGCACTTCCTCTACGTGGAGTTTCTGAGTAAAACTCGGGATTTTCTATTTTGATCTCTCGAGAAGAAGAGGGCGGATAATCTTCAATGGAATATTCAAGGTTTTCAGCACGAACCGACTTCCTCTCTTTCCAAACTCTTTTATGAATGATCTTCTCTGGGTCAGACACGTAGGGTGTTTTCGACTGAGATGTATCTGACCTCAAATGTGGCTTTCAGGAAGCCAGGACTACCAATAAAATTTATCAAATAAAGAACAGTGGAGTTGCCAAGGTGAGGGATATGCAACTCTTCAACTCTCTGTGCTCACCTGATTAGAGAGTGAAAACAATTTGTCAAGGCCCAGGGAAACGGATATTCTTGAATTCAATCCCCGGCAACGGCGCCAGAAAGATGTTGTGGACAATTTTGTCACCCCCTAGAGACAGTCTAGAGTTGCCATAGACCAGTGCCTAGGACATCTTAATATAGCAAGGAGTCCTTCATATAGTTTGGATTGTCAGTCCAAGAGCTCACTTACTATCTCTTGTTTGAACAAGGAAATTAGTTTTGAATGGGACCAAACTCTCTCAGAAGCTGACACAAAGATAAGAATAGTGTAGGGACATCATGTAAAACTCCAATACAAAGACATCAGACAGTTAAGAGACAACTTACTATAAAGAGGGCCAGTTCAAATAATATATCACAGAAATCAAATATCAGGAAGTGAGTGCAGTGAGGAAACATAGAGAAGATATTAGTTAACATGAGACTGATACCCAGATACACAACAAAACCACATAAGGGCAAATCAATCTATGAATCCTTATATGAAAATGGCATTTTAAAAGCACCCTCCTCAAGTAACTAATATAGCAGAAAATATGGAAGAGATGAGCATGGAACAATATATCATGACTAGGCCTATTTAAAGCGCTTGACTAATTCCAAAAAGGGCATCAACAAGGATGAATCCTTACTGCAAACTAGTGAGCCACTCGCATTCTAGAACATGATACAAGAAGATAAATAGCATGAAATGAGATATTGTATTAACACATAAGAGAAATTACATACTATGAGATACCAAAGACCAGAATCCTCATTACAGTTATAACTCCTCCTCACTGAGATCCTACGGGCTCTGAACCTTCATACAGAAGTATTACAAAATGTATACAAAAAAATTTTCACTACACAGTTTGCTGATAGAAATCTGGAACCCCTACAATGTCTTCTTTTCGGGCCTTTATAGAAAAGATAGAGAATTCTCGAGAAGGAGGTAGATGAAGTACATTTAATGACTCAATTTGAATAAAATGGAGGAAAACTCTATGAATGACTAACTATAAATGACTGTACTTTACAATCTGTCTCTAGAAATAAATGCCAGGAGATGAAAATCTCCTTATAAACATGACACAAATAATAAAATATACATCGTTCTGCCTCTTACTGAAAGAGGGAAAATATGTTGCCGTAAGAACCCTGAGATAGTCTGCAATTTTGTACTGTACTCCCTACCTTTAGCTCTAAATTTAAATCTTGGACCTTTAATGCAGGGCGAAGCCTCCCTTGATTTTCTCTGGAGGGTTCTGAAGATTCATATCTTTGTTCTCTTTAATGATGGTCACTTCTCACACCTACCCTCGGCTTCTTCTTTAAATTTCACCAGCAAAATGTCATCCTTTAACATGCTATTTAACTTCTGCAATGGAGGCGATAAATTATGAGGCTTCATTATCGTCTTAAAAACCTGCAAAATTCACAAACATTAGAGAAAACAGACTCAGAGATAGGGAGCGTGGAGGGGGAGATGATAATGACGTCGTGAAAAATAACAAATAACAGGAATATAAAGGGTGGTAGAGGAAACACAATGAGGGCTTTGATAAATAGATGAGATGCGGTTTTTCTACGTAACACAGTGGGGAGGCGGTGACTGAAGAACGACGAACGCAAATAAAAACACATATGAACACATATATATATACATATGGCGGGGAGGAATATTATGGATGCACGAGACGGGAATGCGTGGATGTACGATGGGTAGATGGGGGACTGACGTGGCAGCGGGGTCAACGGATGAGGAGACTAATTTCTGGCCGTCGGATCTCGGAAGACGGATCGACGGTTAGGAGGCGACGAGAGAAACACAATGGTGGGCCACAGATCATGGCGAACATACGGGCCACAGATCATGGCGAACATACGTTAACGAGTGAGCAGCTCTGGCACATATCCGCCGTCGGATGGAGATCGGCAGATCCTACGGTGTGGATGGATTCCGCTACTCGGCCCTGGTTCAATCTCTAACGCGCAGGGAAAACGGTTTTAGGGCCCGTACCAAGGACACGTGGCATATGATCTATGGAATCTTCGGTCCAATAGGTAATACCGCCAGCCTGGGGTAAGCGGTGCGGGGTTTACCACTGGTTTTCATAGGCGGGGACCACCACACAACACGATTGCCGCTCCGTTGATTTGATTCGATCGAACGACCACAATTGCACCCGAACATAAAACAATAAGCCCCTTTTCCTTTTAGTTTGTGGTCTTCAGGCTCGAGTCATATGATAGCCAAAGCGCGGGGGCTAAGGTCTTAGGACTGGGCCCAATACATTTAAATTATGCATTTTTAACCTTTGTAGAGTGGATTTTTTGGGCGGAAACGGTAATATCAGACAGGAGCATGAAGTTTTAGGTCACAGTAGAGCTCTGAATTGGGTTCAAATGAGGCAGTGGACCAAAACTCATAGGCAGGGGGTAAATATATACAACACCTCCAAACATCAGGCCTTACATATATCCCTATTCCAAAAAGAGTGAAATTGAACGTATGGTTGCAGAAATGCTAGAGGTTGGTATAATTCAACATAGTCAAAGTTATTTCTCTACTCCAGTATTATTGGTTCCACTAAGAAGGATGGATCATGGTGTCTGTTTCCATATTATAGGGAGCTCAACATGCTCACTATTAAATATAACTTTCCCATTCATGTCATCGATGAGTTTTTGGATAAATTACATGGATCAATTTACTTCACCAAGCTGGATCTTCGTTCAGGATATCATCAAATTAGAATGAAGACTGAAAACATTCTAAAAATAGCATTTAGAACTAATGAGGGTCATTATGAATTTTTTTTCATGCCTTTTGGCCTTACCAATGCACCTTCTAAATTTCAAGGTTCGATCAATTCCATTTTCAAACCCTTCCTTAGAAAATTTGTGTTAGTATATAATGATGATATAGTAATCTACAACAAGTCTTGGAAGGATCATGCTCAACATGTTGATAGGGTATTGAAACTATTGGAGGAGAAACAATTATATGCAAAAACCTCCAAATGTTTCTTTAGAGTACAGGAGGTGGAATATCTGGATCATATTGTATCTCATGAGGGTGTTAAGGTAGACCCTAACAAATTTAAAACCATTAAGGAATGGAAAATCCCCACAACCATAAAGCATCTTCGAGGATTTCTCGGGTTGACAGGGTATTACCGCTAGTTTGTAATTATGGGAGAATAGCAACACCTTTAACAACATTACTGAAGAAAGATGAATTTTCTTGGACTCTAGAAGCAACTAAGTCCTTTGAACGTATTAAAGAGGAAATGTGCCAAGCACTAGTCTTAGTTACACCAGACTTCACAAAAACATTTATTGTGGAATGTGATGCCTCGAGAAATGGAATTGGTATTGTTATCAATCAAGAAGGAAGACCCATTTCTTTTGAAAGTCGTCTAATCAAAGGAAAGTATTTACACAAACCTATTTATGAAAGTAAATGTTGGAAATACTACATGCACTAAAGAAATGGTGACCTTACCTAATGGGAAGACACTTCAAGGTAAAAACAGATCATGATAGTCTTAAATACTTTTTGGAACAAATATTATCTTCAGAAGAGAAATAAAAATGGGTCACAAAGATGTTGGGTTATGACTTTGAAATCATCTACAAAAAAGGGAAGCAAAATGTTGTTGCAGATGCACTCTCAAGAAAGGATGAGTATGTGGAAGCATTTCTTTGTGCCATTTCTATTATCCATCTAGATTGGATAACCAAAGAAAGGGATGAATGGAAGAATGATGAAGAAGTGTGAAAACGCATTTAAAATTTGCAGCAAGATCCCAGTACATCTGATACATTTAGCTAGAAAAAGATTCATTGTGGTACAAATATTGTTTGTATCTTTGAAATAATTCCCAACTCAAACAAAATATTCTTTTGGAATTGCACACCTCTCCCTTAGGAGGGCACTCGGGATTTTTAAAAACTTACCATGGGGTCAAGAAGGAATCTTTTTGGGATGGCCTTAAATATGATATTTTAAATTTTGTGGCGGAATGTATGGTTTTCCAACAAAATAAAGTTGAGACAATTAAGTCCTTGGGTTTGTTACAATGTTTAGTCATTCCAAGTCGACATTGGGAGGTTACAATGGATTTTATCACAGGTTTACCCAAGTACGAAGAAAAGAGTGTCATCATGGTGGTAGTTGATATACTTACCAAGTATGCACATGTTTTTGCATTATCTCATCCATTTAAAGCCAATACATTTACTAATTCATTTATGGAAACAATTCAAAAGCTACATGGAAACCCAAATATTATTGTAAGCGATAAAGATTCCATTTTCACTGGAAATTTTTGGATGGAATTATTTTCTTGTCTAGATACTCAATTAGATCATAACTCACCTTATCATCCTCAATCTGATGGAAAAACTGAGATAGTGAACAAATATTTGGAAGTATATCTTCGTTGCTTTGTATCTAATAAAAAAACACAATGGGTCAAGCAGTTACTTTGGGTTGAATGGTGGTATAAGACTTCCTTCCATATTACAAAAAAAATGACCCAATTTATGGCACTTAATGGATATAATACATCGTCCATCACATCATCTTTAAGAGAAAATTATAAGGTTCAAGCAGTGGAATATCACATCGAGCATCAACAACAAGTTCTCCAACTCTTAAAGGATAACCTTACTTTGGTGCATAATTGAATGAAACAGCAAGCAGATCATCATCACAGCGAAACAAGTTTTGACATAGGTGACTGGGTATTTTTACGGCTACAACCATACAAACAAATGTCCCTCAAGCAAGCTAAGAGGGATAATATATTATCACCAAAGTGATGGTCCATACAAGGTGTTGCAAAATATTGGTACTATGGCATACAAATTGGAGCTTCCTACATATTCCCGAGTGCACCCAATTTTCCATGTTTCATGCTTAAAGAAGGTTATAGGTGACAAACTTCCAGTTCAAACAATATTGCCAGAACTTGATGAGGAAGGAAAAATCATATTGGAACTTGAAGCAGTCACGGAAACAAGAACTTGACAGCTATGAAATCGATCAATTTTAGAGTATCTCGTCAAATGGAATAACTTTCCCACTGAATATACCACATGGGAGGATGAGAATTTTATATAGAAACATCCATAACTACTCAAGAATTGAGGACAACACTTTATTGAAGGAGAGGAGCATGTTAGTTCCCTATAGTACTACTGTATCCCCTAATCGGCATTATTAGTATAGCCCCCTTACTTTTATTTTTGTGCCCATGTAGTCCACATATTGTTATTATTGTTCCCCATAGAAGCCCATTATTGTTATTTGTGTGCCCTTACATTATTATTATTATGTAAGCTATGAGTATATTGTGACCCCTTAGACTCCTATACATAGAAATAAGTTCTTGTCATTTGTATCATCCAAGAATTGTTCATTTGTGTAATGTAAAGGAGGTTTTCCCCTCAAAGAGGATATATTTTAAGTCATTGATCTATTATTTCTAATTTTTTGTGAGTTGGTTGCATAGCATAAAGTTAGACGTGTCACACTTCAGGATTTTTGGAGCCTCTGTCTACTGTCTTTGTCTCCAAAGAATCAAGGAAGAAGCTTGAGCCGAAAACAAAATTGGGGTATTTGTGGGTTACACAAAAACTCCTCAAAACTACCATTGTACTTGTCATCCCTCAGAATGATAGTTGTGCGAAGGGATGCAAAATTTTATGAGGAGAAAGTGATGTGGTGCTTTCTTGAGAGGCAGCTTCATATCCCACCATAAGAGGATCTCTTAGCTCCAAAGGAAGAGCCTCCAGAAGTTGTGGAGTAGCCAAAATTTGAGGAGCAGAGAGTGGATACATCCACTCAAGCAGAACCCTCCAGAGAAGGTAAGAAAATAACCAAGGAAGTTGATATGCTTGTGTAGGCTGCGAGGGAGAATGTGTGTGCTCCTTCAAATTTGCACAGGCAGAGAAGGTCACTTGATTAGTACACTGGCTACATGGATCTAATGACTGAGCTTGTAGAGTCTGAGCCATCCTATTTTAAGGAAGCAGTGGAGTGACCTGTATGGGTTGATGCAATGGTGGAGGAATATGAATCCATTGTAAAGAAAGATGTTTGGGAAGTGGTCCCAAGACCAACAGATAAATCAATAGTGGGTTGGAGATGTATCTTCAAGGTAAATAAGGAAACAAACGGAAGCATAGATAACTATAAGGCCATATCTGTGGCTAAGGGTTACTCTCAAGTTGAGGGAATTGATTATGAGGAGACCTTTGCTCCTATAGAAAAGTACTCATACATTAGATTAATTCTTGCTCTGGTGGGATGGAAGATCCACCATATGGATGTAAAAACATCATTTCTCAATGGGCTTATTAAGGAGGAGGTGTACATCGAGCAACTAGAAGGTTTTGATACATTTAATTGGGACTCTCATGTGTGCATACTCAAGCTAGTATTGTAAGTTCTCAAACAAGAACCATGTGCTTGGTACACTAGGATCATTAGTTATATCACTAATTTTGGCTTCACCAAAAGTGAAGTGGATGAAAACCTCTATAACATTTTGGTAGAAGGTAAATTGCTTATTATTATTTTATATGTTAATGATTTGATTTTAATTGGTGATGAGCAGCTGATCATATCTTACAAGGAGGACCTTGCAAGAGAATTTGAAATGAAGGACATGGGTCTCATGCACTATTTCCTAGGGTTAGAAGTATGGCAATGCGATGGGGAACTATTTGTGTCTCAATGCAAGTATGCAGTTTAGATACTACAAATGTTTTGCATGGAGAGTTGCAAACCCATGGAGACACTTCTAGCAACTAACTACAGGAAGGGAGATGCCACTTCAGATGAATAAATTAATGTTATCATTTATCAACAACCAGTGGGTTCAATAATGTATCTTGTGAACACACAACCACATTGTTCTATGTAATCAACCAGCTGAGCCAAACTATGGTAAGGCCAACCAATTTTTTTTGGAAGGAAATTAAGCATGTTTTAGGATACCTCAGAGGCACTACCCAATTTGGAATATGGTACAAACAGATAGAGGGAGTGAAGTTGTGTGTCTTCAGAGATGCAGATTAGGCGAGGATTCCATCAAACCGAAAGAGTAGAGCAGGTTGAATTTTTAGTGTTTGGTTCGCAGTTATTTCTTGGTATAGCAGGAAGAAAAAATCTATGGTGCTCAGCTCAGCAGAAGCAGAATACATGGCTACAATTCAAGCAACATATGAGACAATATGGATGAGAAAGATACTTGTGGGACTGTTTGGTCAGATGATGGATCTAACTGTGGTCTACTATGATAATCAGAGTTGCATAAAGCACTTTGAGAATCCTATTTTTCACGATCGATCCAAAAATATAGATATCTGGTATCACCGTTTATAGGACTGTGTGTAGAGGAAGATAGTGTTGCTTCAGTACATTCCGGTAGAGGAACAAGATGTTGACATTTTGACAAAGGCTTTGTTAAGAGGGATGTTTGAGTTCTATAGGTGCAAGATAGGGGTGGTTGATAATACCTTTCTTGTTGAGAGGGGGTGTTGAAAAATGTAGCAATAAATTCTCAATTTGATTTTGCCTTTATTAAAATTGAAAAAATTCGAATTTCCACATCAACAGACAACTTGGATGCAGTTAACTTGTGTGACATGAATCTTGTCACTTAGTTATCTCAGTAAATTCAAGTTGGAGGAGTTAGAGTTTAGTTAAGCATGTGTAATTGCAAAATTGTTGCAATCAAGGTCAGTTATTTCAAGTTTTTTTAGTTAAACTAGTTATAATTGTTGGAGGAACTAGTGGAAGGTCAGTTGTGCAGTGGGACTTGAGTCAAACGCAGTGATCATCTAATTAACTGATCAATCAACCCAAAATAGCTATTGCATGCAGAGAATTCAAGTTCCCAAGTTGTGGTGCAGATTTCAAGGCAGTGTAACATCAGTTGTATACTAGTCTTGAGTGTACAAGTGTTGCATGCAGTTAGATGATCAACCTAGGGAATTGCACAATCCATTTTGGAGAAATTCCTAAATAATAGGGGGCATAATTTCTCAAGAATTGTGCAAGGAAGTAGGGGCTCAAGCAAAGACATAAATTTACTAACTCTGGGCCAGAGCTTCTCAGTGAGAAGAGAGTAGGTTATTCACTTGCAAGTTATGCTCAGTTGAGCAAATCAATTGTAATGCATCTTTATTCATCGTATTATTGCAAGTATGCTTTGGGCTTTTTAGCAAATTACTTTCCCCTGAAAAAAATATTGTTTGCATGTGTGTTATTTCTCATTGCATGTTTATGTTTGATGTTCTCAATTGTGAATTGATTTCCGTGAAGCAGTAGAGTAGGTGTGAATTTATTTCCGCGAAGCAGTAGAGTAGGTTTGGGTCTTGTGATTTTGATTAAAACTTCATGAGCAGTTACAAATATACATCATAATTTCTACATTATGCAAATACATGATTGCCAATTTTTTTCCTTTTATTGTATTGCAACTTACAAATATAACATAATTTTGATTAAGTGAAAGATGTTCATATTGCTAATGGATTCACCATAGCGTTGATCTTAAAAGTTCCAAAGTTCTAGCCATATTAGACCAAAAATTTCTTTGAAAATGAAGTATAAGTAACTAATTAAATTTGGTGGTAATTGATAGACAATCTATGAAAACAAAGCCATTGAAAACATAATAGGCCATCCTCAAAGAATAATTTTATATCATAAAAAAGAAAAAAATAATTTCTAGACTAAAAGTAAGAATAAGATTGCTTTATCTTGAATCAACTAAATTAAACCTACATATTTATAAACAATCATTAAACCTTAAAACGGTTAACTTAAATATCTACACTTCAAATTTATGATTTATTTTTTTAACATTAACTATAAAATAAGCTTAAAAAAATCAAATTCCAAGCTTGCTTCTACCCAAAAACATAAATCATTTCATACCTCTACACAGTTTTTTCATAAAAAAAATAATCAACAAAACTTATATGAAATTTAATTTCCTTTAAATATCAATTTAAAATTACATTAAACTAAAACCAGGTTAAACATAAAATCACATGTAAAATAAATATCCTAAAATTGTTTCACTTAAAATCTACATAACTAAAATAAAAATAAAAAATAAAACATCAAATCTTTGAATAAATATTTAAAATTGAATTTTTTTTCAAAAATTAACCATAGAAAAACACCACAAACAAAATTACAAAATTACTTCTCGTTTTTACTTGTATCACCAAAATGAAAGGCCACTTATATACAAAATATTCACAGCAATTAACATCAAATACAAAATGATGCTATATTCCCAGCAACCATTAAATGGCCTCTGTATATCCCATTTTCCAGACGAAGTTTTCAAAATTGCCATGGGTAATATAGACGAAAAGTAAAGGGAAGCTGCAAGGCAAGTCCCTGCGAATGCAAATGAGGAGTGGAATTGGGCAATTATTTCATGTGGAAGTGGGAATGTAATTATAGTTTTAAATTGTGTTTTTTTAAAGTGGGGATAGTTAGGTTTTTGGTTTTTTTTATATTTTATATTTTTTTGTGATCGTTTAACTTTTGTAATTTTAAGGTTGGGTTAATTTTATTTTTGGTTTTTTATATTTTTTCTTATTTTTGACCATTGGATTTTGACTGTTGGTTTTCTCATCCTGGTATAAAAGTGTATGTTAGATCAGCCAATTTTCATTATCCTGATGATGAATTACAGTTGGTAGTTCGAATCTTATGTGATTTCCCAAAAGATTTATAATTAAAATGTTATGAATCACAAAAACTTGCACTCTCAATATAAATTATTTTAAAACATATTAAAATAAAACAAAAAAAATTCCTAATTTTTTTAGGGGCCCTAAAGTCCAAATGTCTAATCTAGTTCTTAACATTTACCTAACATCGTAGCAGCCACAATGAAGGGCCAAGCCAAGCTCAATCAAATGCATATCAAAGTTAATCTATCAAGTGAGTTTAAAATTTGAAAGTTAAAAACTAAGCAGTTTGATTGGATAGTTACCAAGACGAGTCGATAGTAATCATGCCACTACATCGTTTAGGGACACATGCATTGAATGGCTCACCATTATTTTTGAAAAGCAACATGGCAATCATCAAAATATGTAGTTGTGATTTAGAACATATTACTCCAATTCCACATTAAACGTTCATTTTTATTCTATCATCAAACATCCACGTCTCATTTACTTCACATACGTAGATTTTAAGTTTTTCAAGTGTATCCTAAGTAAATTAATCACTTACCATATGTTTCGTGAAGGCGCAGACTCCAATGTATTGGATACAATTCCAAATATTTCGTCAATCATTTTCGACCTGCAATCCCCTGCATGTTGCCATAATTTCAATTCTCCTGAGATGTACCATTTTTTTCCCTACATTTATCTTTCGCTTTTTAGTACAGAAATGGTTTTTTTATATTTTTTTTAATGGGAACTCATCTTTCGCTTTTTAGTACATAAATGGTTTTCTAATATTTTTTATGGGAACTCTCATTTCTAAGTAGTGGTTTTTTTATTTTGATTTAATTTTGGAGTTGTGATTGATAATTTTGGAGGAGAATTTTCGATGGTTGAGATGTTCAGAAGATAATAAAGTTAGTAATCACTTTGGAGAAGGGTTTCTTAGGTTGTGTGGTGCTTTCAACTTAATTATGCGTAATGGTCTAGATAGATAGAAAAAGTCTGGGAACTTCACTTGCAACACATACAATGGGGCAAATGTTGTTGACTATGTTATTGATTCACAAAGCCTAATAGAAAGAATAGATGAAGTTAAGATTGGAGAGCATATTTGGGACTTAAATTCAGATCATAACCCAATTTATATAAAGTTATCATGGTTAGAAGAAAGACAGAATAGTTGGAAAATCCAGTGTTCTCAACAATCGGCATCAAGGGGCAAAATTCTTCTAACACAAGAAAATTGCACTATCTTCAAAACAATGTTGAGGAGATCAATTCAGAAAGAGAAAATTGGTCCCCAGAGCCTCAACAGCCATGAGTTAACAAATATAATCCAAGGTGCACTTGAGAAGTGCAAAAGAGAAAAAAATAGGAAATCAGAATCAAATTATTTTTCTGTGAATGCGTGGTTCGATGAGGAATGAAAAATGGAAAGGAGAACCTTGAAAAAGGAAGGAGAGAAGAAGATGAATGTAAAGTTATATAAGTAGATTTTAAAAAAGAAAAAATATGAGTTCATGCAAACAAGGCGGGAAGAGCTGATATATCTAGGCAAGAATAACCCAAAAAAAATTTGGCAGGAACTTCAACCAAGGAAGAACCAATTTAAAAATAATATTAGAGTCAATCAGTGGTTTGACTATGCAAGGCAACTCTATGAAAAAGAATTAGAGATTATGCCTCCTCCCAGGATCAACACATCTACAAAGCGTTTTCACGGTGCATGAGGTGGAGGCAAGAATTAAAAAGTTAAAAAGAGGGAAGGCAAAGGACTTGGTTGAACTTCATGCAGAATATCTAAAGTGGGGAATGAACATTTTGGCACCCCACATCATGGAAATATTCAACAACGTCATTCAACAAGGATTCCCAAGGGATTGGACAACTAGTCTAACAATTCCCCTTTTTAAAAGTGGAGACATTAATAATCCTTCCAACTACAGAACCATTATGATCAATCCTTTGTTTACAAATCTTTTCAGTGGCATGGTAGAAAATAGAATCAGTAAGTGGGTAGAAGTAAAATAAAAGAGGGCAAAAGGGCAAGCAGGTTTTAGGCCGAAGCATTCTACAGTAGATCATGGTATCACGCTGAGACACATTGTTGAAAGGTTTGGGGGAGCAAAGAAGAAGTATTTTGTTGCTTTCTTGACTTCAAAAAGGCATTTTACACTATCCCTAGAGAAAAGTTGTGGCGTAGAATTGAAGAACTCAAAATTCCTTTACAATATAGAGTTGTTGTCCATAGGTTTTATGAAGAGGTGAAAGTCAAAATTAGAACTTCGGCAGGCATTTCAGAAAGTTTTAGAAGTGACATCGGAGTCAAGCAAGGTTGCCCTTTATCCCCTACCCTTTTTTGTTTATATATTGACAAACTAGAAGAGTGGTTAAATTTGCAAGGTGGGGATGGTGTTCGATTGGGGGAGTTTGTGATAAAGCTTCTTCTATATGCCGATGATCTTGTGTTGGTTTCTAAATCGGCCCAGGGATTGCAGATGCACCTAGATGCCCTTGAGCATCATTTTTGTAAAGCAGTGGGGATGCAAGTCAATACCAGTAAGACCAATATAATGATTTTCTCTAATAAAAGGAAGAAAATGAAACATATGTTCTTCTTTGAAGGAAACATTCTTAAAGAAGTAAATGAATACAAGTACCTCAGGATCGATTTCAACAAGAAGCTTAATTGGGAGGATTGTAGAAAGAAAAGAATTTTAGGAGGGTGGAAAGCACTATATGCACTTCAAAATATATGTACAGAGGCAGAGTTATGGGATTGGAACACGACCAAAATACTCTTTTGATCAGGTGATCATGTCCTAAATGGAAAAATGCTCAAAAAATTAGTTGCTCAGAAATGGTCCAAACTAGAACGACAGGAAAGAGCTCGAAAAGACGATCCTGTAGCCGCGAACGGCACTGAAAACTGATGTTGTATGAGAAAGTTATTCAGCCTTGAAGTTTTTCAATTTCAGGAAAAAAACTCAATTTGACCGAGTTTGACTTTATAAAAATTTTTATTAAAAAATATATATTCCACAGAATATTTTGCAGAATATTATGGACAGACAGCCAATGGAAGGGCGCCACGTGGATAGCCCGGAGGCCGCCATGTGGCCCCAAGGGTCAAACGAAATGGGTTGTATCAAAATTATGTTGTCGCGGATAGGAATCGACCCTGGGTCGGGGCGGTGACAACCAGGCGGCCCGACTAATGGGCCACGAGTAGTTCTTAACTACTACAATCGCGAAATTGTATATGAAGTTTGAATTGGAATTCGGCGGGGCCGTAAAGGGGCCAGCCCTTACGGGCCAACCCCTCTGCATACGACCACAAGGCTCGGAACCAGTTGCTAAACAATTGGCGCGTCAAACGCTTTTGGGTCATGGTCACGTGTTTTTCGGCGGGTGCTATAATATGGTTGCAACATTTTAAAACTCCAAACATAACTCAAGTTTACAACTACATGTGCGATGGGTGTGGTCCTATGGACCCGCTACCCTATCCTCTTAGCACCCACTACTGGCGGGTTATTTGGAAAATTCCGCCTATTACAGTGGCCGCCCCATATTTGGTGGGGTTAACTGCAGTGCCACCACTTTTGGTGGAGTTTTCCTAGCCCTAACTAGGAAAAATTTGTTTTGACCATATCTGGAGCTAGGAGAGTCCATTTGGAGCGAATTGTTTTTTTGTTTTAGGGGTATTGAAACATTCTGAAGCTACTGGAATAGGTTACGGAGCCATCAGGGCACTCTGTCAGAGATTTTATCAGCGGATTAGCTTGAGGAGCCACTAGGGCTTTAGGAATGGATAGCTGTATTGGGCTATGTTCATCTGTTTGAGGTGAATTTACAGTCAATTTTTACTGTTTCCAGCACTCTGATTCTATTTAAGCAGCTATTTCAGCATATTGAGGCTTTCTTCATGGTGTAAAACTATTTTTGAGCATTAACAGAGAAGGGAAAAGCCCATTTGGGGGCTTTTGGACCCATCAGATGTAGCCCAAGAGAGGGGTGAACTGCTTTATCAGATGCTTGTTTATATGCTGTGAATTCTTGCTGCTTATTTCCAGAGTTTAATACCTTAAACAATAAATTGAAATAAGTCCTCTTAACACATAAATACCTATACAGTTATCAAAACATGTTTGTTCCATTTCAAACCACATTTGTTCCATTGCAGAACACCTTAACATGCTTGCACACTCATAATATTGGTTAATGAATACTTTGCAATCTGAAAACAAATACTTTCATTACCAGATCGTTTTAGTGTTTACTTCATATTTCTTTAGACAAAGCCTGCCAGAGGGCCATAAGCTTCGGGTTTCATCCTTTCTTTGAAAGGTGAAATAACCAGTAAAAGCCCCTACAATCTATCTCTGTATAAGAAATATTTAGTTCACACATTTCAGATCAGATTGGTATCAGAGCTCGGGTTGAGCATTTGTTATTGTGCAAAAGGTTTTAAAACAATGTAAGAGATTTATTGTTTTATTGGTTGCAAAATGGTTGCATGTATGAGTTTTCTTGAGTTCGAAGGATAGTTGTTGTTAGCTAAGTCTTGGAAAGGATTGAAGACTATTTTCCTTACCCAATTTACCTCAAAATTATCTTTGGAAAACAAACTCCAATAGTTTGTGTTTTATGGCTGCTTGTATGAGAAGGGGTGTTTACTGACATTTGGTTAAAAGCTTGTCGTTTGTTTGAAAGCTTTGAGGACTTTTCTTTGGAAATTTCTTTTGGTTGTTTTGACCATTTACATAATGTCAACTTCTTCTACAAGTGAAGTTTCCTCCTTCACGAGATTCTTCAATGATGACATGAAGAATGAGTTCTTTAAGGTGAAGGACATGGTGCCGATTCTCATTGAGGATCAAAGAGAAAGCATTAAGCTTCATGCACAATTGTTGGCTATGAAGGATGAGAAGGAAGAAATTCTCCAAAGGTTGCATGACATGGAGAAACAACTCCTTCAAATTCAAGAAGCTTTGTCCAAGAAAATTCGTGAGGAAGAGGTTAATCGTTCCAACTTTTCTTCAATTTCCTCCATTGAAAAGTGTGTTGGTTCTTTTGAAAAACATACAAGAGGCATCGGGTCCAAACTAACGTTTAGGATGGGCTATCAAGAAGGAAAAGGTTTGGGCAAGCATGCACAAGGCATGGTTGAACCTATTTCAGTTGTGGAGCGACCCAAGAATGTTGGTATTGGATATGTGCAGTTTTATGGCAAAGAATTCAAATCCTTGAATGCATGTAATGCAAATTTTAAGAGAACCTTTGTTCCAAGTTCTTAAATGCATTTATGTCAAAATTGTTTTAAGGATGATTTCCATTGTTTTAAGCCATCATTGCAGCAAGTAGAGGGTAAACATGTCGCTTATGGCGAGCCTTCTAGTTCAAACAGTTTTCAAGACAAGAACATTGATGAAAGTCTGAAAAGGAAAGCTGTCTCCTCTACTAGTTCATCGTCTTTTGAAGACAAAAAGGATGGACATTCCATGCAGCAAAAGAGGTATAATCATTCGCATGATCAATTTGATTATGTTTCAGCAAAGAATGATAATTTTTCTTGTTCAAATGAAAATAATTTTTGTTGCACATTTTGTGGTGGATTTAACGATGTTGCTTCAAGTTGTTGGTTGAAAAAGAAAGCACACAGGAAGCAGAAGAGGCAAGGTGAATGTTATTTTCAGTCTTCTTGGAAGTTTGATCAGTGTAGAAACAATTTTTTTTCTGCAAATTACAGTTCTTGTTCTGCAAATTTTAAGAATTTGCATCATGACTTTGTCAATTTTAGCAATGGTCGATCAGTTAATTCTAGAGACAATTTATCATTTTTTGAAAAGCTACATTTGATGAAATCGGGTAGATTTCAGTTGTTCAAGGGTGGAAGAGTGGAGAATCAGTCTCCACATTATCAGTTTCACTAATCAGAGAGCTTTTGTGGGTCCAAAAGCTTCTCATTTGGGAGGTGTGATCAGGTGATCATGTCCTTAATGGAAAAATTCTCAAAAAATTAGTTGCTCAGAAATGGTCCAAACTAGAACGAAAAGAAAGAGCTCGAAAAGACGATCCTGTAGCCATGAACGGCACTGAAAAATGATGTTGTATGAGAAAGTTATTCAGCTTTGAAGTTTTTCAATTTCAAGCAAAAAGCCCAATTTCACCCAGTTTGACTTTATAAAAAAATTTATTAAAAAAAAAAATATTCCACAGAATATTTTGGGAATATTCCACAAAATATTCTGCAGAATATTCTGGACAGACAGCCAATGGCAGGTCGCCACGTGGACAGCCCGGAGGCCGCCATGTGGCCCCAAGGGTCAAACGAAATGGGTTGTATCAAAATTATGTTGTCGCGGACATGAATCGACCTCGGGTCGGGGTGGTGGCAACCGAGCGGCCCGACCAATGGGCCATGAGTAGTTCTTAACTACTATGGTCACGAAATTGTATATGAAGTTTGAATTGGAATTCGGCGGGGCCATAAAGGGGCCAGCTCTTACGGGCCAGCCCCTTCGCATACGACCACAAGGCTTGGAACCAACTGCTAAACAATTGGCACGTCAAACACTTTTGGGTCATGGTCATGTGTTTTTCGGCAGGTGCTATAATATGGTTATATAATTTGGTTGCAACATTTTAAAACTCCGAATATAACTCAAGTTTACAACTACATGCGCGATGGGTGCGGTCCTATGGACCTGCGATCCTATCCTCTTAGCACCCACTACTGGCGTGTTATTTGGAAAATTCCACCTATTATGGTGGCCACCCCATATTTGGCGGGGTTAACTGCAGTCCCACCACTTTTGGTGGAGTTTTCCTAGCCCTAACTAGGAAAAGTTTGTTTTGACCATATCTGGAGCTAGGAGAGTCCATTTGGAGCGAATTTTTTGTTTGTTTTAGGGGTATTGGAACATTTTGAAGCTACTGGAACAGGTTACAGAGCCATCAAGGCACTTTTTCAGAGGTTTTATCAGCAGATTAGCTTGAGGAGCCACCAGGGCTTTGGGAATGGATAGTTGTATTGGGCTATGTTCATCTGTTTGAGGTGAATTTACAGTCAATTTTTACTGTTTCCAGCACTCCGATTCTGTTTAAGTAGCTATTTCAGCCTATTGAGGCTTTCTTCATGGTGTAAAACTATTTTTGAGCATTAATAGAGAAGGGAAAAGCCCATTTGGGGGATTTTGGACCCAGCAGATGTAGCCCAAGAGAGGGGTGAACTGCTTTATCAGATGCTTGTTTATATGCTGTGAATTCTTGCTGCTTATTTCCAGAGTTTAATACCTTAAACAATAAATTGAAATAAGTCCTCTTAACACATAAAGACTTATACAGTTATCAAAACATGTTTGTTCCATTTCAAACCACATTTGTTCCATTGCAGAACACCTTAACATGCTTGCACACTCATAATATTGGTTAATGAATACTTTGCAATCAGAAAACAAATACTTTCATTACTAGATCATTTTAGTGTTTACTTCATATTTCTTTAGGCAGAGCCTGTAAGAGGGCCAGAAGCTTCGGGTTTCATCCTTTCTTTGAAAGGTGAAATAACCAGTAAAAGCCCCTACAGTCTATCTCTGTATAAGAAATATTTAGTTCACACATTTCAGATCATCTTTGGACTCCTAGTTTGTCCAGTGTATGGGTGTGAATTGTGGGCTAGCAACATCCCTGTTTCAAAATGGAAACAAATTCAAAAAATTCAAAAACACTTGATCATGAGCAAGTTAAAAATAAAAAGTTTGGTTCCCTATGAGATAATGTAGAGTGAAATAGGGGCAGCTCTCATCGTAGCAATTTCCATGGTGCGTCTTATAAGGTATCTAAAAAGAATTGAATAAATGGGAGGAGGTAGATGGCCAAAAATTATCTTCAATGAAGGTATGAGTGAAAAAAAGAAATCATGGATGAGACAAAACAACAAATGGATGAAAAAACGGATTTTCCTGAATGCATGTCCCACAAATAGCAAGGAGTAAAATAATTTTGTGCTGGAGAAGTTCTGTAAGGGTATATGGGGAAAAGAGTTGGGTATAAAGAAGAAGTATTATGTTCATGAATTCAACCCTGCTTGTGATATCCAACAAAAAGAATATATTGGAGCTAGCATTCTGTGGAGAGCAAAGGTTCTTATTGCTCAATTAAGAACTAACTCACATCAACTTTGGTCTAAAACAGGACAGTGGAAGAGACCTAAAGAAGCTTGGGAAGAGAGGGTACGTACTTTTTTCACTTCTGGGGCAGTGGAATCAGAAAAACATTTCATTTTGGAATGTGATGCTTTCAGAGACATCAGGGACAGGTATCGCATTATGTTAGCATCAACTCCATGGCATTGTCTTTTCAGTGATGGAACTATTAAAAGGTTGGGTCAGCTCATCATCAATTTGAGTAAGAAAATGATTGAATTACAGAAGGGAAAAAAAAAAGGAACCTGGGGTCCCATAGACTATTTTTAGTCTCGTGGACGTTAAAATATCATTCATTCATTCATTCATCCTCTTTGAAAATGCAATATTGGAAGGCGGTTTGACATTAAAAAGATCAAGACCCAGATCGAGAGGGATTTTATACATGAAGGATAGTCTGAATCAACATTGATTACAAGGTGGTCGGAAAGGCGAATGAAATGACCAATTTATGAGTCGGTCTATCATCCTACTTTATCTGGAATCCATCTTTATGCAGAGTCATTTTTCCCTACACACTTGCTTGTCTAAATAGTGTTTGGAATTTAGCATGAAGTTCCCTCTCGTGTCCAGAATATGAAGTGAAATTAACAGTCGATTTAGGGATTTTCCTTTTTTACAGGGAGACAGTGCAAAAAAAACATGGTATTTTGTTGATGTTGTTCAAGTGTTCTCCTAAATAAATGTATCTGGAGCCTGAACTGCTCCAACCAGGGATGGAATTTGACGAGAATTTTTCCCTTCATAAGGCATTTTGCCCGTATTTGCGGGCTAGAATATGTTGATGCCTATTTTATTAGACATGCTAAGAAGGATGGAAAATGTATTTTTGATGTTTAAAAAAATCAAAAACGTTCTTACACATATATTTTCCATTTACTGGCATTTTCTTAAACTTTTCCATTTACCAGATTTTTCTTAAATTTGACTCCTCTGTGCAACTGCAACTTGCAAGTTTGTATTCAAACATTAATGGAAAGTTACCCTTCTTCGCTCACTCAAAATTGATAATTGATATTGAAACTTGCTTTGCATTGCCAAATTCCAATTACAGAGAAACTGCCTTCATTCCAAAAAATAATAAATCCCATGGCCAGCCTTCAATGAAAGGATTCAGTTTCAATGGTGAGCTGCCATCATATCAATGCATCAACCAGCAGAGGCAAGGGTGAGCCACCATTTCTACGAGCTTGGAGCTTGGGAGTAACTTCTGGCTCTCTTAAAGTGAATATGCGAAGGGGGGCATGGTGAGTCCAACATACGTTGTGCACTCAATGCGTGGTTTCGTTCTAGTTCATGTGTAGTTTGGTTCTCCATGTGTCGTGACTTAATTTTCATAGTCTAAGGGAGTATTCTCACGAAGAGACTGCCAGAAGGAAAATCCTTTTCTCAGAAGCAGGAAAATTTGAATAGAACAAGGGTATGTAACTCTGTGGGTCACTCTCACCCTGAATACAAGGTTCCTGAGCATCTAGTTCTCAGGCACGTTGTAAGAATGGAAAACAAACCATCTGAAGCTTAGTCTCTTAGGAGATACAGGACTGTGTATGGGATAGTTTTTTAGAGGTTGGAGCTAATCTTTGGAGCTTGGAAGCCCAAACCATGCTCTATGGGATAGTTTTTTAGAGGTTGGAGCTAATCTCTGGAGCTTGGAAGTCCAAACCATGCTCTATGGGATAGTTTTTTGGAGGTTGGAGCTAATCTCTGGAGCTTGGAAGCCCAAACCATGCTCTCAAAAGATTCTGGGGATATCTTACATATATTTCTCTTTGTTCTTATCGCATTGTATCTTCTCTTTCAGATTTTTCATTGATTATTTTTTCATGAATACTTTGTCCTGCAATCCTCTTGGAAGCCCAAACCATCCTCTCAGAAGATTTTGGGGAGATCTTACATATATTTCTGTTTGTTCTTATCGCATTGTATCTGCTCTTTCAGATTTTTCATTGATTATTTTTCATGAATACTTTGTCCTGCAATCCTATTATATTTGGGTTGAGGTGTCGTTGGAATGTGATTTGGGGATGTTAACAAATTTTAATTTTTTTCAATTTTTTTAGATGTGTTTCTGAAAATAGAAAATGTCATGTAATTTTCTTTACTATTTTAATTTATGTCTCAATTTAACCATACATTAATTTTCAAAAATATTTGTTATTCACAATTATCTTGATCGTTTATGAACTGCCAAAATTGCATTTTAATAAAAAATAAATTGTAATTTAAAAACTCAATAAACCATGCATGTCCTATCAACTTTATATCAAATACTTTCCAATGTACATTTTTTTTACTGTAGTTGATTTTTTTGAAAGTCCAGAAATTGTATCTACATCTATTTTCATTTCATTTCATTTAATATTATGTTAAACTCATTTCATTTAATATTATGTTAAACGAAGAGATTGGAGAAGACTAGATTTATAGGGTTATAAATATTTGTTTTCTTATAGCGCTATTCTTACTAATGAAGAGAAAAATTTTAAAAGTAATGTTTCTTAAAGGGAAGCATAATCCTATGACTGGTAAGGAGAAATCCAAATTCCAACCTAGCTCCAACTAATGACATGTCATGGGTGTGTCACATCAAACACGAAACCACAACAACCTATCATAGTATTCAATTTAGAATCCTAGCTAATAGGCCAACATAGATGGTAACCTTTACATAGGCATCATATGATTAAGATAGGCTAGCTCTCATTGGATGCTCAACAAGATTTGATCTGGGAGGGATGTCACTAGCTATGAAACAAGATTTGGGACGGGCTATGAAATTCAATATGTATCTTTCTCTAGGTCTGGAGAAATAATAGGAACATGATCTGATCAATCTAATAGGAAAATACAAAGCCAAAAATCCAACTAAAGGAAGAAGGGTCGCTATAGGCAAAACTAGCTAGACTAGCATAAGCAAGAAAGAAAAGTGAGTTAGTCAATCATGTCGATTATTTTGGTCCATTACTTGGTCTATTTTGTAGGGGATGGTGATATTTTTTTGGTGTATAGTTCATTCCATAATTTAGTAGAGGTAGTTGATTCCTACATTTGCTTTAAAAAAATTCGAAGAGTGTAATTTAGTTTAAATCAATAAAAATGTATGCAACAAATTTCTTTTAAAACAAAAATTTTTATGTTTTAAAAAATGTGTTTAGGATAAAAAAAACATAATAATGAACACAGGATTAAGCTAGCAAACTTAAGAATGCAAATATTTTTTGTTTTAGTTTAAATTCATGATAAATTTACTAGACATTTTGTTTTAAACCTAAATGTAAATGGAGAAAACATACATTTAGGATGAGAAAACATAGTAATGAACAAAGATTTATGCTCGCAAACTTAAGAGTGAAGATTTAATGTAGATTCGTTTGTTTTACTTTAAATTCATGAGAAATTTACTAGACATTTTTGTTTTAAACCTAAGTTTAAACGGTGAAAACATGAGAGAACACAAGTTTTTCATTAGTTTGATTGTGTTATGCATTTCTTCCATTTTATTTCATTTTTTGTCCTAACGCAGATTTTCAAAGACAAAATATGCCCAAATTTTCTAAGAAAAATATGCCTAGGCTTGGAACACCTCCTCAAGCATGAAACTTTCCACCGCCACCTTGAACAACAACAGGCAGGCTCATCGGATAACATCCCAGAGAAGGAGTTTAATACACTCTCACCTATACTTTGAAAAACTAGAAACTAGTACTGACAAGTATAGTATTGTTACTTACCTCGCATTCAACATTCACCCCAGAACAATCACTGAGCACCAATAGTTGCACAACAATAAGTAGACTCTACAAGGAAAGTGCTCAAGTCCTCAATTGGAATTTCAGATGTTCCCTGAGATTCAGATGTTCGCTTTCCATCTTTCTGGTTTCATAGATATATTGAGAATAAGGTGAATAAAAGCAAAGAAAGGATTTCCCAAGAAGAACATGTTGCCAATCTGGGCATCCGCGTGTAGAAAAGGGCTCAGTCGTGTGTAGAGGGCTCATGGGATTGTGGCAAGAGTCCTTAGCGGGATAAGGGGATAGTGGCAAAAAGGCTCAGGGTGTGGCAAGACTTCTTAGCAGCATCAACAATAATGTTTGATGCCTCATTAACAACATAAAAAGTAATGTTTGATCCAAGTATTTATGCGTAAACAATTAATGTTAACTAAGTAATGCATAACATTACTTTACCATGAGAAAAAAAAATCATAGGGTATGCTTTTTAGTCTATGTTTTCCATACAAAATGTGTTGTCATCCTCGAGAAAAAACCAAATAAGATGGTAAAATTGTTCATTGGCTAACCAAAAACAGTGTAAGATTTCATACGGTGGAGAAAAATTATATTATAACATTTTCTTTAAAACTTTTGGTTTATTGTTTTAATTCTTGTGCAGACACTAATACCAATATCATATCAATTACTATAGTCCCTGATGCCTTAAAGAAGGGACTAATAATAAGAACTTACCTAATTTGCACATTATCACCCATGGAGAAATCTACAGTTGGCTCTAAACGTACACTTACCTTTCCTTTCAAATCCCAGATAGAATGCACCTTTTTTGGATAGTGATGATGAGTTCAAGCATTCAAGCCTCGCCCACACTCTATTACTATCGTCGCTCCACTTCAACCTGAACTGTCGATGCACCCCATCGTCCACCTAGATCTTCAAGTGGAGGTGTAGGTCACACTTCCTACCTCTCAATGATCATTACAAGCCGCAACTATGGAGGTCAAACATATCCATTCATAACTTTAATATATTTCCTTGAAGGGATGAATTTCGTTAGCTATGATTTCTTGGCTTGTTAAAATTTTAAAAGTGTAATGAATCGACACATAAATCACAAAGATATGAATAACAAGTGCATGCTTCTTTGTTTATAGTCTTGACTTATGATTCATAACATTTTCAAACAAAAAATGCAAAACAAGAAAGCATGGAGGCAAGGTTTAGCGTCCCATCTTCAAATTCCAGGCGAAGCAAAGTAGACAAGCATTCGACTTCACTAAATCCAATTCAGTCATATAATCAATGTGGAAACATCAACATGATCATCACCAAGCTTCAAATATATATTTGAGCCTTTGACTGTCGCATCGAACTGTAAATGTAAATGAAAATGGGTATTCGAAATGTAGTATGTAGTCCGATTTTTTTAAGGTATTTTTGGTGGATTTTTCTGGTCTAATTTTCCTAAAATTTGGTAGGAATTTATTGAAATGCGTAACTTTTCACAATCGAAGTGCTTTATGGAGTTTTTTAGGCTGTTGAATCCATATATACAGTCAAAAAACCAGTTTAAATAACAGAAATCAAAATTTTACCTCAAATTTTTTCACTAGATTCTAATACCACAGGAAACTCCAAAAAATCACACTAAAAACAACTCCATTAAAAATTATGAAATATCACTTAAAAATTGAAATGTCAAATTGACAGGTTAGAGATTTTAATACCCATAATTTATGATATGTAATTTTCCATGAACATAAAATTCAACAAAATATATACACTAAATGAAAATATATTTCTCTATTTCTAAATATTGGTAATGTATACTAATTGTTTGAACCAAATCGATGTAGAAGGCAATGTTATAACGGGTGGGCTCCTATCAGTTCAATTCAAGTTTCCAGCACTCTTGCGATGCTTGAGGAATCATATTTTGTTCGAGTTCTAACATATGTAATAGAGAGATTTTATGTCGTTTTAACTTGTATTTAACAATTGATTTACCGAATATATATCCATCTGATCCATATGTTTATGGCATTCCCAAAATTCACATATAAGTATTTTCTTTTCTTCAAATGGGAATAGTTTTCTGATAAAGATGGAAAAAAGATAATATCACATTGAATCATTTCTGTATTTCCATGTAATTTTTAAATTATGCAATATCTATGTAATATTGACTTTTATGCACAATGTAATAATACTATTATGTCAAAAATAATACTGTCATAAATGGTTTATATTTATAGTAAATTGGAATAGGGATTTTAGAATTTTAATTTAATTATTAATCATTATTAAGAAGATGGTATATATTTCTTTTTTTTAGAATTTTTTTAAATAATTTTAATTTGAAATTAAAACCAATTTCATGAGTTTTTTTTCTCTTATAATTCTGAAGTAGTTGAAATAATTTGCATGAATTTTTTATATATTTATTAAATAAAAAATATATAAATTATTGCTAATAAAATAAAAAAATTTTAAAACCATGTCTTTTGTTTTAAGTTGTGGCCTTTAAATCAAAATTTGCAATTGATGTCATTGTGGATGATTTTAAAAGAAAAAAATAAAAAACCAAAATGCATTTATAAAAAAATATTGCATTTGAATTTTTTAATGGAAAAAGGAATATCATGTTGGAAATAACCCCAACTGCAAATTAAGGAAACATGACAGAGATATCAATTTTGATTTGAAGTAGAAGGACGGGAGTAGCTTAAATGAAATTTTAAGCACCAACAATTTTTTAAGTTTCTTGCACTCAACCAGTACATTCAATTTTTGGTTTAATTCTCCTGCAAATAGCTGCATTGTCACAGCCCCTCGGATGTGAAAAATCATGGTCTGAACCACACAAACCCCCGCCATAACTTATTCACCTTACCGCATTGACTTACCGTGCCATACCGTTTGAATTCAAAACCTCCAACTTCATCCTCTTGTGGACCCCGCCAATCCATGTCATTCGTTCATCGTCCAATCAAATGATATCGCAAGCCTCGGCGCTCACGCCACCACTCTTCGCAGACGCGTGATAGCACGACCCCACCACTTGCAACTCAACCTCTGATAGCCAATAACGCTTCATCGCATCAATCTGAAGCCTAGTCAGCTCGCACAGTTTTTGTTGCGATAAATTATCGCAAAGTATTTCGACGTTCACTTATCACGTCATTTGACACTGACGTCAAGGAACACGACTCCCCATGCGATAAACCTATCGCGTTCATATTTGTAATGTTTTTGTTATATGGTTTGTAATTCCACGGCAACATAATTTTCATTTCGTATAGTTTTTAGACTTAGGTTATAGTTTTTATTTAATATTGTGGCTACGACCTATTGTAAACACACACACACACACACACACACACATATATCCGTTTGTACACGGAAGTAGCAATATAGTGTATGAGCAGAGAAGTGCAGTGTGAGAGTAGTGAATAGACAAAGAAGAATAGGCAGTGGAGCAGAGCGAAAGAGAAATCCAGAACAATAGTTCTGAAAAGTGAAAAATGTATTAGCTGAAATTTTGTTAATGAAAATCAGAGTTTCACTCCACACTGTGTCTATGTATTGAATTAATTCTCCATTTGCAGTCTTGTTAATGTATTTCTCTGTGTTATAGAGGAAAATAAATTCCTTTGTATTGTGTTAAGAATTTATCAGAAAATCCGACATGGTATCAGAGCTAGTCTAGGCTCTCAGTAGTTGTTGAAGAAGCTGAAGGAAGAAGAAGACTGTTGAATAATTTCTCCAGCAAAGTGAAGGTTTCAGCAAGTCAGGTATTTACACAATAGTGTCACTGTTCATTTAAAAAAAAATATACAGAGATCTGAAAAGAAGTGTTAAGAGTTAGAGTTTACCTCTCCAACAGTGAGAAAGTTTTATTTAAGTTACACAGTTAAGCTTTATAGTTATGTACAATAAGAAATGGTAGGAGCTAGCACAAGCACGAGTATGTCAAATATTCAACTCCCACAGTTCAATGGGAAGAACTATGATGATTGGGCAATCACAATGAGATCCCCATTTTCATCTCAAGACCTATGGGAACTGATTGAAGATGGATTTGAAGAACCAATTGATGCAAATGATTAAAATGTCTTAACACAGGTGGAAAAGGATTTGCTGAAGAGTAATAAGAAGAAGAACTAAAAATCCCTCTTCTATCTCTATTAAGCAGTGCATGAAAGTATATTTCCAAGAATTGCAGTAGCAAGGAAGTCTAAAGAGGCATGTGATATC
Organism: Pinus albicaulis; assembly: GCA_034641835.2. Classification (NCBI taxonomy): domain Eukaryota; kingdom Viridiplantae; phylum Streptophyta; class Pinopsida; order Pinales; family Pinaceae; genus Pinus; species Pinus albicaulis. The sequence goes on along the minus strand of CM076578.1, from coordinate 333,535,120 downwards.
CTCCAGACATCCTATCAAGGTATGGAGAAAGTAAATATAGAAAAGATTCAATAATGAGAAGAGAGTTTGAAGTTATTTGCATGAAAGATTCTGATAGCTTAGACTCATTCTTCACACAGTTGATTGGGTTGGTTACCCAAATGAGATCTCATGGAGAGAAAGTAGAAGAGATAAAAATAGTGGAGAAAATATTGAGAAGTTTACCCTTAAGATTCAATGTTATAGTCACTACTATTGAAGAGACAAAGGATCTCTCAAGATTTACATTTGATGAGCTTCATGCATCTTTGATAACACATGAAGAAAGGCTGAACAGAATAACAAACTCATATTTAGAGCATGCCTTCAAGACCTAAATGTCCTTTGGAAGAGGAAGAGGTCAAGGCAGATCAAACTACCGAGGAAGAGGTAGAGGCAGAAGCCAGAACATAGGAGGAAGAAACAACCCTGCAAGTACAAGTGGAAGGGGCAACAACCAAAATCAGAATCACACTCAAGACAGCAGCGAACAAGGAGCACAAAATCAAGCACATGGAAAAAGTTATGATAAATCCCAAGTCCAATGTCATTGTTGTAAGAAGTATGGGCACTATGCCAATGAATGTAGAAAGAAAGAGAGTGACATGGGTAATAGACCCAGTGCTAACTTTACTAAAAAAACTCAAAGTCAAGAAAATTTGTTTCTAGCATGTAATATGGCCAAAGAGAAGAATGAAAATATATGGTTTCTAAATTTAGGATGTAGCAACCATATGACTAGAAACATGTCAATGTTTTCCACATTATATGAAAATGTTAAGTCTCAAGTAACATTGGGAATAGATAGCAAATTCTCTGTCATGGGTAAAGGCAGAGTGATTATTTTAACAAGAAAAGGAGAAAGGAAATCCATATCTGATGTATACTATGTACCTGGTATGAAGTTTAACCTCTTGAGCATTGGACAACTCATTCAAGAAGGCTACAATGTATTCTTTGAAGATGATGTGTGTTCCATCATGGATAAACCACCAAGAAATCAATGAATTGCAAAAGTGAAGATGACAAGTAACAGAATGTTTCCTCTCAAAATGAGAGCAGATTTGAAGAAAGAAGTTGTAATGGCAGTTGTGACGCAAGAGACATTCCAAAAGGAAGCCAAGGATGAAAACTGGCTATGGCACTTGAGATTTGGACATCTTAACTTTGGAGGCATAAATTTATTACATAGAAAGTGAATGGTAAAGGGATTACCATTGATTGAAAAACCAGACAGCCTTTGTGAAGGCTACATCTTTGGCAAATAACATAGAGAAAGCTTTCCATCAGAAAAGAGAATAAGGGAAAAAGCACCCTTAGAGATAGTCCAATCATATTTTTGTGGACCAATGCAAACACCATCTTTAGGAGGTAGCCACTATATGTTAACTTTTATTGATGATTACACAAGCAAAACATGGGTGTATTTATTGAATATGAAGAGTGAAGTATTTGAGAAGTTTTGCCACTTTAAAGCTCTTGTTGAGAATCAAAGTGGGCCGCACATAAAATTTTTGAGGATTAACAGAGGAGGAGAATATATCTCCAAAGATTTTCTGTGTTTTTGCAGAGAAAATGGAATTCACAAGCAATTTAAAACAAGGTATACACCACAACAAAATGGATTTGTTGAAAGGAAAAACAGAACCATCATGGATATGGTAAGAATCATGTTGAAGGCAAACATTTTCCCAATGAATATTGGGTTGAAGTTGTACATTTTGCAGCATATGTTTTTAATAGATGCCCAACAAAGAGTGTCATGAACAGAGTTCCAAAAGAAGCATGGAGTGGCATAAAACAATTTGTCACCTACATGAGAATATTCAGTTGTGCGGCTTATGCACACATTCCAGATTAGATGAGAAATAAGTTGGACAGTAAGGGGGAGAAGTGCATATTTGTTGGTACAGTGAAGAATCAAAGGCATACAGATTGCATAACCCATCCACCAAGAATTTTATTGTAAGCAGAGATGTACATTTCGTTGAAGAAGAAGCTTGGGATGGAAGCATTGAGAAAATAGTGAATGTAAAAACTTGTTTGTCTCAAAAAGATGATGAGGAAGAAATGGCAGAAATAAATCCCTCATTGACAGCACCTCCTCCACCAACACAAGCACAACAAGGGACACCACAATTTGGTATGAGAACACCCATGTGAAGTAATTAAAGTGCTTCTCCAAACACAACACAAGGAGCAAATTTGAGTGCTTCTACAAGCACAAGTTCAGAAAGTGAAGGAAGAACCAGATTTAGAAGCTTAAATGAAATCTATGCGCAAGAGGCAAATAATGAAGGTATAAACTCTTTATTTTCTTTGTATTGTAATGTAGAAAATACTATTCATTTTGAAGAAGCTATAAAATATAAGAAATGGATAGATGCCATGGATGAAGAAATAGATGCAATAAAAAAGAACAACACATGGGAATTAGTTGATCTTCTTAAAGGTAAGGAAGTGATGGAGTGAAATGGGTCTATAAGACCAAAATAAATGCTAAAGGTAAAATTGAAATGCACAAGGCCATACTTGTTGTCAAAGGCTACAAGAAGCAACAAGGAAGATATTATGAAGAAACCTTTGCACCAATAGCAAGGATGGAAACAATAAGAGCAGTGATGTCTATTGCAACACAACATAAGTGGAAATTTTATCAAATGGATGTGAAATCAACATTCCTAAATGGAGTATTGATGGAAGAGGTTTATGTTGAACAACCTCTAGGATATGAGAAAAAAGGCCAAGAGCAGAAGGTATGAAAATTGAATAAAGCTCTTTATGGGCCAAAACAAGCACCAAGAGCATGATATAGTATAATAGATGCTTATCTATTGGACAATGGGTTTAAGAAGTGTCAAGGGGAACCCACATTGTACATCAAAGAAAAATATGGTAAGATGCTCATTGTTGTTTTATATGTTGATGATGTGATATTCACAGGTAATGATGCTTACCTCATTGAAAATTTTAAGACAATCATGAAAGAAGAATTTGAGATGACTAATATGGGATTGCTGAGATACTTCTTAGGAATAGAAGTAGAGAAAAATGAAAATAAAAATTTTATTTCTCAAGAAAAATATTTGAAAGAAGTTTTGGAAAGATTTTACATGTAGGATTGCAAGGTAGAAATAACTCCTACAGTGCTGGGATTGAAGTTGAGCAATGAAGACAATAACAAGCATGTAGATCCAAGTTTGTACAAGAGCATAGTTGGCAGCCTTATGTATTTGACTGAAACTAGTCTGATATTATGCATGTTGTAAGTTTAATTTCCATATTCATGGAGAAGCCAAAGGAGACACATTGGCAAGCGACAAAAAGAATTATAAGGTATGTCAAAGGAACGAAGGGGTATGGTATTCTATACACCTCTTCTGAAAATTTTGAGTTAATTGGATATACTGACAGTGATTGGAATGGAAGTATAGATGACAGGAAAAGTACCTCTGGACATGTTTTTCACTTAGGATCAGGAGCCATTTCATGGGTTTCTAAGAAAAAACCAATTGTGGCTTTATCAACAACAGAGGCAGAGTATGTGGCAGCTAGAATAGCAACATGTCAAACAGTATGGATGAGAAGAATGTTAAGAGATTTGTGCCATGAACAGGTAAAAGGAAAAACAATTTATTGTGATAATAGCACAACAATAGCCTTATCCAAGAATTCAGTGTTTCATAAAATAACAAAACACATTGATGCAAAGTATCATTATATCAAAGAATTGGTGAACAATGGAGAATTTGTTTTATAACATTGTAGAATAGAGGAACAGTTTGCAGATATTTTGACAAAACCATTGGGGAAGAAATGTTTTAATTATCTCAGAAAATGTCTGGGAATGCAAGATGGCAGCAGTTGTGATTAAGGGGGAGTGTTGGAAATAACCCCAACTGCAAATTGACGGAATAGGACAGAGATATCAATTTTGATTTGAAGTAGAAGGACGGAAGCAGCAGAAATTAAATTCTGAGTAGCAAAAAAAATTTAAGTTTCTTGCACTCAACCTTTGCATTCAATTTTTGGTTTAATTCTCCTGCAAACAGCCACATTACCGCAGCCCCTTGGATGTACAAAATAGTGGTTTGAACCACGCAAACTCCCACCATAACTTTTTCACCTAACTGCTTTGATTTACTGCGCCATAACGTTTGAATTCAAAACCTCCCACATCATCCTCTTGTGGATCTCGCCAATCCACGTTATCAATCCATCGCCCAATCAAATGATATCACAAGCCCCGAGACTCATGTCACCACTCTTCGCAATTGCGTGATAGCGCAACCCCACCACTGAAAACTCAACCTCCGGCAGACAATAGCACTTCATCGCATCAATCCAAAGCCCAGTCAGCTCACACATTTTTTGATGTGATAAACCATCACAAAGTCTTTCGTCATTCACTTATTGCGTCGTTTGACACTGATGTCAAGGGACATGACTCCCCATGCGATAAACCTATCACGTTCATATTTGTAATGTTTTTGTTATATGGTTTGTAATGCCACGATGACATAATGTTCATTTCATATATTTTTTAGACTTAGGTTATAGTTTTTATTTAATATTGTGGCTATGGCCTATTGTGTGTGTATATATATATATATATATATATATATATATATATATATATCTGTGTGTGTGTGTGTGTATCGTTTGCACACGAAAGTAGAAATATAGTGTATGAGCAGAGAAGTGTAGTGTGAGAGTACTGAATAGATAGAGAAGAATAGGCAGTGGAGCAGAGTGAAAGAGAAATCCAAAACAACAGTTCTGAAGACTAAAGAATATATAAGTTGAAAGTTTGTTAATGAAAAAAAGAGTTTCACTCAACACTATGTCTGTTTATGGAATTAATGCTCCATCTGCAGTCTTGTTAATATATTTCTCTGTGTTATAGAGGAAAATAAATTCTTCTATATTGTGTTAAGGATTTATCAGAAAATCTGACATACCAATATATGAATTGGTTTTACATTGTGAAAGAAATTGATGTCATTGTGGATTATTTTAAAAGTAAAAAAAAACCAAAATGCATTTATAAAAAATATTGCATTTGAATTTTTTAATGGAAAAAGGAATATCAATATATGAATTGTTTTTACATTGTGAAACGTGGAGATAAATAAGAAATATTAACCTATCAAAATATCCAACTTTATTATTTTAATAAGAATGTCCAGAATTATTATATTATTATTAATGTGTGTGTTGGTATTGCGTCATGCGTTCACATCATTCCATTGGAATTTGCGCATAAACCCTAACTTGTCCATGTCTCAATTTTACAGTGTGGGTTTTCTCCATTCTCTAAACGTGACAACCATTACAATTTAACTTTGTTGTCATTGCAAGAGTACCATCGGAGCATACACTTATCATTCGGAAATAAGATGTGAACAATATCAACCAATTAGACGTGAGAAAAATATATTCAAATAATAGTACAAAATAAATAATAATAAAAAATTAAAGTTAAACTATTGCAGAAGTATACAAATTTTTAGTCAAAGTTTTTTTTTTTTTTTTGGTAGTTCCTCCCTATTCATTCATTAGATGAAAATAGTAGGTTACAATCATAATATATACTTGATGGCCTCAACCTGACCATAGGAAACCAGGTATGTTTTCCACCTCAGAGAGTTATAGGCCAACCAAAATTGATAAAGTTTAAATCTGTCTCTAACTACCTTAATAGGTCTATTATCTACTATATCTAAAGACTTAACTAGAAAGTAAATGCTATTCGTACTTTTCATCCAAAAACAAAAACAAAGAACCATCAAAACTTAGTCATCTGATGATTCAATGGCGTTGGGTCCTTGACGCGTGACCTGGGCATGTCGACTTCGTTCATACTCTGAAGTTGTTGTTCTGTTCAGACAAGGCAAACATTCTAATGGTGTTGCATGAGATGAATTTCCTAGATTTCCTTGCACATTTTTGCTAAAATAGAAGCTTCTTTTAGATCTCCACCTATTTATTTAACATTAACAATGACATTGGCCAGTAAGAACTTCATTTTCCAGTATATATGGATGGACTATTTAAACAATGACAGCCAGCCCCTGGTGTTCCCCAGATCTGTCAGCATATCCATCTCTTCATCAGAGATTTCTTCTTCCACTTATGTTTTTTGATCTTGCTCCCATCCTAAAATCAAATATTTCACGTGGCCAGGTGCACCTATCCTGTAGGCATGGAAAAGTTTCTCCATTATTTACTTCCTAGACTTCTTTCCTCTCTTTCTTGGCCCCGCTTTTTACTTTCCTTTATCTGACTTGCCTTTATCCTTACCCTCTTCTTTCGCAAATTACCCTTTCACCATTTTGGATTGGTGGTGTTCGACCAAAAACTGACCTTTCTTCCTGGGCCACACCGGGGTACTCCCTTGACATGTATTAGCTAGAGAATGAGGAGTACTAAGAAGACATGTAGAAGGCAACATAATTGTAATATTGAATTTAGTAAGATTACAGAAGATAATGTCCTTCTTATTTAGGGTCACCACCCTAACCATATTCGTTTGTTGTGATTCATCTGTCCCTCTTCTTTTATCCTTGAGCATTATAAAATTTTCAAACCACGACATCTTATTGGGCTTACCAGAGAGCATTTTATAGCTCTCGTTGCAATCATTTTCTATAACAGGGCCACACAAAGGAGCCTCAACCTTCCACATTTTTTTATATATACTCTTCTTTGGAGTTACATGCTTAACATGCAGGAGCGAGCCTTGCAGAAATGATATGTTTCTATTCACCACAAACAACGAGAGAGTGACCCAACAATAACTAAGACCCCAAGACAAAACCTGATAAGCTTCAGACATGCAACCCGAGAATGAAACCTCACTGTGCGTGGTAATAGAATTAGGCCCCCCAAAAAACAACCCGGAATTTAGCTTACCATGCACGTTTCCCATGACGCTATCAACATTACCACACGAATCCCTACCCCCCAAAGTATCACAATATGTCATACATGAAATTTCGTGCAATTTTAGTCAAAGTTAAATTAGTATGAAGTCAAAGAAAAAACTTATGTGTTATACATGTTGTTCCAGGTATAATAAAGGTTAGTAAAAATATTAATTCAACACTGTAAGTTTCTTAAGTAAGATCAATTACCAAGGATTTAATTCAAGACTAAAAAATAAAAATATTAAAAAGTGTTTAATTATAAAAATTATATAAATAGAGATATGTAATTTCAAGTTAGCTTATAATTTCCAAGGCACACGCAAATTTTGAAGAGCTCCATTGAAGTAAAAAGGCACCAAAATCAAATAAATAAATTATAAATATTAAATCACTTTTCACCAAAGTATGAAATTATAAGAAAAAAAATAAAATAAAAAGTATTATTAGAGAAGGAAAAGGAGTTACTTTTAAATTCTAAGGTAATTAAAAAATAATCTCAAATTCAACTTAAGAGTTTCAATCAAAGTTATAAAAGGGATTTTTTTTCAACTATGGTGGATCAGTGACTCGTTGGAGTGATCTGGGATAGGATTGGGATTAATTCTTCCAATTTCCACTACACCACCAATAGTATATATGATCTTATTGTAAGATTAATATACAATGAATATATGAATTAGCAAGAACCGAGATGTCTTCTATTAAACACAAATGAAGTAACTCCTTGGCACCATATATTCCTCTAGCTTCATCACAACATGCTTAACATGTCATTTCGGGGAATCGAACACAGGTGGAGAGGGACTTAACATATCATCTTAATCGCTCGGCCTAACCTTAGTTGAAAAAGTTAAAAGGGGGATTTTAAACGAAATATGAATTCCATAAAAACTCAATATTTTGGATTAAACGTTCTTTTTTTGAAATAGAATTTATGTTTCAGTTAATATTTAAAAATCACAAACATGATTGTTTAGCATGTGGATAAATATTTATTATGGAAGAACCTCAAGGTAATTCATAGATGAAAATAAATGGATTAGAATACAAACTCACAAAAATTCAACATAAAAACAAAGTATCAAAAATTAAACATAAGGATCTCTATGATATGTTTTATAAAATATCAAAAGAAAAGGACAAGGAAATTTTTTGTCTAAAGGACCAACATAAAAAAATTACTTGTGAATTTCAAGAATTCCAAGGCTACAAAGTTAAAATTAGAACAACAAAATGAACATTTCAATAAGAAATACAACAAGAATATATTAGAGAAGGGAAAAAAATACACTTAAAAACCCTTAAAATCAGATATTTTTAGAACAAATCAAAGGTTTAAGAGATGAAAAGCTTGAACATAAAAATAAAGTCGGATTTGAAGTTGAAAAACTGTTACGTCTAAAAAATCATAATCAAAATCAACTCACTCAAATTAAGAAACTTAAAAATGGAGAAAAAAATCAAAGAACTTGTCGTAAAATAAGCATCAAAGTCTTCAAATGTAACAGTTCAAGAAAAGGCAACAGACACTAATCTAGATAATATCACGATTCAAAAATATCTCAATCCAATTAAAGTGAAGATGTACTCAGAGATTGTAGTTCAAATGACTAAAATTTCAAGTGAAGATCCAATGATTAATAATGCAAATTTTGTACATGAAGGAAATTAGATACCGCAAGTAAATCAATAAATACCCACAAATGTAATAAGGGGGAATCAAATCACAAGAATTCCTTATCATCATCCTAGTTATAATAGTATGTACATTAATCATTTAATGATTTTTTTTCAATAAGAAGAAAAACAATCAACATATCTTTTGAAGAATTTGATTTCAATTACCATCAAGTCTCATGATAATATTCCATCTTGAAAGACCTATACGTGCAACATTCCATAGAAGATTGAATTGGGATGGCTAGATCATTTTACTTTGCAACAATTTTGCACCACACTTAGAACTTCATATCGTCTTGTATCATCAAAGATGAAAATTTTGAGAATTGATAAAGACAAAAAGACATTAGGAAATAGAAAAACATATCAAGCATTTCCATCAATAAGCTTTGAGGACAATGTTTTTCTAAGGAAAAGACAATATTATGAATATAAATATATAAGTAATAATTGGTAGAAAGTGGGAGGGAGAGATGGCTCTGAAGTCGTGTGAGGTTTTGAACCAACGAACGTCGTTAGGGTTTGGTTAGTTAACAGTCGACACCTGCAGTTGTGGTTGTAGGCGGTGGAGGCAGAAGGCGCGTCGTGATCGATATTTGGCTAGAGGTGTGCAGTGTGGGAAGGTTGTTTTGGTGTGGGTACGCTTATCTGTTGATAATTGTGGGGAATGTACACCTACGGGTCTTTTTCCTCACCTGATATGGACGAAGAATTGGTAGATTATTCTTCTGAATCGTTAGAGTATGTGTCAATCTGGACAGATTATCCACCTTAGCATCCCAGTATGGAGTCACTGGGTACTATTGGGGCACCGGATATGCAGTTTTCCTTGTTTAGGTTTTCTTCAGAGAGGGATATGCGTAGCCCCGCTACTATAGGTTTTGAAAATATTTTGTCTGCTTCACGACATTTTTCACTAGGGTTTCAGGGCATAGGGCATTGTGTTGAACCTAATTTAGATGACCTTAAACAACATTCAGACTTTTCGATACCTTCCCCCATCGTATTTTCAATTTTTGTAGCAATTCCTAAACCCTAGTGTTAACACTGGAAAATCATACAGCAGAAGACGACATCAATTAATGTCGAGCCCAAGGATTTACACGACATGAATACATTATGGAATCAAGAAGTTTTTAAAATCTCTAAGGTTTTGAGAAAATCAAATTTGAACTAGTCATAAATGCTCAAATGCACACTTTTTCCTTCGAGAAGAGCGCCTTCTGTGCGCCCTTTTGCCCGAAAAGCATGCATTCTTGGAAATGGAAAAAAGTCACTTTCCAAGACCACTACAATTAAAGGACAATTACTCCTTATGTGAAAGCCGCCTAAGGACAGCCACCAGTGCCTCCTTAGAAATTATGTGAGCATACAAAAGAATATTTGAGCACACAATGGAATCACACCTCTCCCTTGGGTCACCATCCATCATGTACCAAGGGAGGGAAGGAGGATTTGAAGCTCACCTATATAATCCCACCAAGAGATGAACAAATGGTGATCATAAGGTTATGCTGGCCAAAGTTTCCCAAGAAACACCAGCATTGTGTGTGACCCAAGGAGCTGGAGCTAAAGAGGAATCGATGGTTGGCCACCCAACATCTTAGTCCACCACAGCACAGAGAGAGAGTTAGACTGCGTCAGAAGGCAGAAATTTAAAGAAAAACATCCTTGCATCAAGACCTAGAGCCATTGCCTAGGGGCCCTTTGGAAAGTGGGTAAGGTTTTTTTCTATTCCAAGCATTCAATAAGAAGAGGTCATCGAGCCATCGTTTGCATTATTACTATTTGGAACTCTCTATATAGCTTCTTTTGTGCTTTTAGTTTTAGTTTTTTAACCGGAGCATACTTCAGCATATTATTTCATTTAATTTTTATGCTTTTGAGCTCCCCCCACATACTGCCTGTTACCAATAGTTTAGAGACTAGACCACTCTCTCTAAGCTCGTGTGATTTCGTACACCCATGTGTCGAATCCACCACAACAGGATTGGTGACTCCACTGACATGTTTAAAGTTTATGTGGTTGTGCCATATTTTGCAGGAGACCCTTAGTCTATGCTGGAGTGGAGCTAACAGTCCTCTGACCCATCTTGCAGTCCCTAGATTCACTAAGGTGACAGACTGAAGAAGGCAGCCATGTAAAATTTTAGGGGCTAATATTCACAGGTGGGCTAATTTTCCATGGGTTTTCCAATAAAAAGATTCGCCAATTTCCATTTTTTTATAAAACTGATTCACCTAAATTTTACAATATAAAATTATTTTATGTTAAAAATTGCCAACATTATATAGAAAATATATATAATATCATTATAAATTTGAATAATTTTACAAATATATCAATAAACATTTGATAGTTTGCATATTAGGGACTAGTGAGATTCGCCAATTTTTTAAACTTCAACATAATTTTCCATCCTTAAAATTATCCCTGAAGGCAGCTCCTAATATTTTACTTGAAGGACTTTTGCGCACAGTGTTTTCACATAGAAGCACATTGCATGCGTTCAGGAGTGACCTGCGCGCAGGAAAGCACACCTGTCAGGGGTTTTTGGGTGCAAATTGCAGAGAGATTTTTTCTCCCTATTTTATGCATTTTTTCTACTTGTAAGTGTGTTGGGCAGCCCCTAATGTATCTGCCAACACCTGTGTTGATACCCCACAGCTTTTGAGAACTGATTTCTTGCTGCTTTTCGTAGGCATTTCGTTAGTTTTCATTTAAGTTTGTTTTTGAAAAAATTGTTCACATAGTTTAAGTAGGGGGCGAATTAACCATTGCTTTCCGAAAAATTTATGTTTTTTGCACATTCTGGTATGCACACTTAGCTTAACTAGTCCAAGTAAGTGGCTCATGACCGCACATGCATAAGCTAGTGTAGAAATTGTTTAGTTTAAATTCAATTTTTGCATTTAGGAAATTGCGGGACTAGGATTTAATCACCAATTAGAGCAAGTAATCTATGTTGTATTTGCACCATTTGGTGACCCTAGAAAAGCATATGAACACTGTACATTTTTTATTCACCATCTCCCTTTAGTCACTCACATAGACTAACTAGGAGGTTTTGGAAGCGGCCCATTATCCGCAAACGCTTTCTATTTGAGCAAGGAACAACGTCACATAGTTTAACTAGTGGACTTTTGTAAAGGATCACTGATATCCATATGTTCAAATTATGAGATTTTTCACCATACGCTCACACAGATTCACCCACTAAGGAAAGAAAGCCACCTAAAAATAACTTAAATCAACTCACTAAATTCTCCCCACAAGGGCCACAGGAGAAACAATAGATTAAGTTAGGGTCAAGGGGGTAGGCATCCAATAAGCTGCCTTGATCACGCTTCACATTTGAAACATAGAAGTTGCGTTTTTAGGGAGCTTTAAAATCCACCTATCAACCCACGAAAAAGGAAAATCGAGCGCGGCAGAGACTCGATTTAGAGGGGGTTAGGCTTAGGCGCAGTGTGTGCAGTATCAGTTGGGGATACCTGACCCGGCTGATACTCGGTACTGTTAGCTGACTACCAAGAAGCCCAAGACTCGAATGCTCACGTGGGACGGTGGTTCTTAGTGGCAAAAACTAGGGCATCCTTTACCCTATAGGTGACGGTGCAGGCAAGTTCCAGACCCTCTACCCTTACCTTAGTTGATTCTCTTCGACTGACTGGGGGTGTCGCCAGCTCTTATGGGATGTCGTGTCAACACTCGCAAGAAATCCTCTCAAGGCCTAGTTACTTTTGAGTGTGTGAAGACGTCTTAAGTCTTCTAGGATTTTGAGTATCACGCGCAAACGAACAAAACCATTTTTTTCTTGATTGATCACATAGAGTAAGTTAAAGGAAAATTCATTTCATTTTTGCTTTGTTTTATGTATGTGGCCATAAATTTGTTGTGATCAAAGAATCAATCCCCTCAAAAGTTTTTTCCAAAACCTAACTTGGTCGACACTCAAACGGTTCCAACGGAACCTCGTCGGTCCAGGTGTCTTTTCGACCTCCCCCCTTTACCGGGAGGGGTTCCAGGTCTTTCACCGTTTAGGCATCAAAGACAGAACGTTGCCACAGTGTTTGGGTCCTCCTTTCTTGGAGAAACCTTAGTTACGAACCCTACTCGGTCTCCCAACACCATACCGCACACCACTCCCCCCTCATCCCCTGGGGGGCAGAAGAGTGCATCCCATAGGAGAAGCTAGCTGAATTCACAATAGGGTACGTCACAAACTCACCCTCATTCTAACCAGAACTTCGTTTCCATGGCGTCAACCTCTCAGTCACCCTTCTTAGCAACGTTAAATCTATCGGATTTAACCAAGCTCACCAATGAACCCATCTTACACGACCCCAATTGGCCTCCCATGCCCACGAAGCTCCCTTCAGACATACCAAAGTTTGAAGGCAAGCAAGCGGAAGACCTAGGAAATCATATAATGACCTTTCACCTATGGTGCTCATCGAATAGCATCATCGACGATACTATTCGGTTGAGACAATTTCAAGGCACTCTCACAGGAGTGGTCGTGAAATGGTACGTGGAGCAACCTCCTACTTCACATAGAACCTTTAGCACCCTCGCTACCGTGTTCCCCACATACTTTCAGTTACCCATTCACCACGATTCGGGAATGGAGTTACTAACTCATTTCAGACAATCCCCCTCTACCCATATTTCAGAACATCTCCATGAGTGGAGACGGCATCGTAGTTTATGCAAAGCACAACTCGATGACCGAGTCCTTTTAGATTTATTCTTGAAAACTCTTACGGCGGAGATTTCAAAGGATGTGGCGCAACGTAACCCCACATCTGAAGAGGATGCAATCAGTAAAGCCCAACAGCTTGAACTGATCTACATGCAATCAGGATACATATACAATATCCTACCCAACGCCCTGCGCCTGCAACCTTATCAAGAATTACCAGGCGCGTCGAACTCTGCAGACGGACTTATTGGGTCAGTGACCCAAGGGTACCTAGGCAGCAGTAGTTAAAATCCCAGTTACACATATGGGTCTACCCAGAACATGTCTCAACCCAGATTACAAAGTCATCATATGCAGCAGCAAAATTTGACTAATAGGGTGTCAGCGTATCACCAAGGAGGACCTTACCCTCTGGCTGAGGGGACCCAGTACGCAGGAAGAAAAAATGATGGAAGAACTCCCCCCCAACGGCCAGGTGCAAACAGGGGACAGCACTATGCTCAGTCCCAAGCACATAACCCACCGACGCAAAACAATGCATAGGTGAACTTTGTGCAGTCGTCCCAAAATCAACCACACCAGTACAATCAGGAGAATTACCCTCCTAACGTGGTTAAAATAAAGATAAAAAACAAAGCCAAAGGGAACCCTAGATAGGGGGGCAGCAACCAACAGCGCCCACCGCGATCCCAAGCTGGAGGTAACTCCAACTGGAATCAGAACTAGGAGCCAAGCAATGCCCAAAAGAGAGACAAAAGGTCACCTCTACGAACAAATCATTCTTGTTCAATATGTGGTGAGTACGGGCACTATACTCACCATTGTCCCGAACTCCCTGAACTTAAAAAACTTCAGAGTAACCGAGGACAAGGAGGATCTTCCCAGGAAACTGCAGTTATGCAAGAACCCTTCCCCCATCAAGGAACAGTCAGCACTCAGCAGCAAAACCCCGACGATTCCAGGAAAAACAACCATGAAATTTACATGGCTGGGAAAGAAATGTTTTTCCAAACTCAGAATCGCAGCTACGACACCCCTCCAGACACCAGTACGTCAGGGGCTAGTATGAGCGTGCCGACTACACCTTTAACCATTCCAAAGATTCCTTTGGAACCATTGCCAAAAATGGTTAAAGGGCCTAATAGGCGAGCAAGTAACTACTCCAAAGTAGCCCACAATTACAACATCGTAGATGATTTAGCCCAGTCACCTGCTGCTATGTCCACTTTGGAGGTACTGCAGTCATGCCCGAAGCAACAGAAAGCCCTACTTTCTGCATTAGGCGTCGTCGACCTTGCCGACATGTGCATGATGGCTTTTGACTTAGAAAAAGCCACCCCTAGGCTTCCATCCATGGTCGCCTTACAGATACCAGTATCGGTACAAAATATCACCATTCACCGATGTGTCATTGACGAGGGTGCATCCACATGCATCATGTCGAAAAATGTATGGCAGAAGTTAGGAGCCCCCGAACTCAAACCTTCTGTCATCACACTTAGAGCATAGGATGGTCGTCCCTCAACCCATGTCGGTCTCTTCCAAAATGTACTGGTATTCTTAGTCGGAAAAACGGTCCACATAGACATCGAAGTCTTGGACGCTCACTTGGATTACAATATACTCCTTGGGTGGAGTTACATGTACGCCATATCTGCCATAGAATCCTTCGTTTTCCACATTTTATGTTCCCCCACGAGGATTGCATCATCACAATAGACCAGCTGACGCACACGGAAAAGCATCCCTTGACCAACACAGATATGGTTCTACCCTATGTAGATACAGCCACAGATGGTCTTTTACGGTATCAAAAATATGGCCCTGGCAAATTCAAACCATCGGACATCCTAGGGTCATTCCTAGGAGATCCTCCTATTATCCCTGAGGTATCGCCCTGATCCAAATCTTGGGGGGGAGGCCCCCAAGATCTAAAAATTTGAAATGGATCTGACAAGATCTGCAAAATTAGAATGCTAGAAAAAAGAGAGAACACACTACAAATAAAACCACAAAGAAACTTTTTTTATTAAAACAGAGAATAACTATAGAAGCTACATTGTGGCGGAAAATCTCTCCTTTTACAAACTGAGGCTTGTTATTTATAGCCTTTTTTGAGTTACAATACCATGTGTAGATACCATAGGCCAATACCATGGGTAGGTACCACTTACAATACCATGGGTAAATCCCATGTGTGGATGAATACCATGGGTGGATACATACCATGGGTCACTTACAATACCATGGGCAAATCAATATCATGGATGGATGAATACCATGGTTCGATGCCATTTACAATACCATGGGTAAATTCCATGGGTGGATGGATAACATGGGTAGATGAATACCATGGGTTGATTCCATTTTCCATTCGGATCATTCCTCTCTCCTTAAGAAGCAATGGTCCCCATTGCGTGAAGTTCCCTCTAGAGAAGCCTTTTTTGAATATGCAGAGCCACTGAAGAGAAGGGTTTTGTGTAGTTAACCCATAACCATGATGAACGAAGATCCGAGGATAGAGATACCCTGTAATGCTTGTGACCAACTGTGATATTGACAGTGTGCGGCCTAGAAAATGGACTTCGATGAAGTGTGGGTTTGTGGATGAACCAAAACCATGAAAAACGAAGATCCGAGGATAGAGATACCTTGTAATTCTTGTGACCAACTGTGTGACTAACAGTGTGCGGCCTAGCAAATGGACTTCGATGAAAAAGATTTTGTGCGGTTGACCCATAACCGTGATGTTGATTGTTGATGAAATAGCAGGTGCCTACATAGCTTGGGGTGGGAGGGCACGTTTCCAAATAACCCAATCTGAATGTTGCTATGTTGAAACTGATGAATGTGAAGCAGGTGCTTACTAAAGCGGGGTGGGAGGGCACATCTCCAAAGGGAACCCGCTCCGAATGCTGCTCCAGATTTAAAATGAGCATAACTCGGTCAATATAACTTAGAATATTTATTATAACCTATTTTTGGAAATGGAATGATCATTCTGCATCTTCTCATGTGCTTGAAACCACCATCTGGAAACTCTAGACTCTTAGATTCGCGCTGGAACTGTCTCACCGTCACAAAATTTCTGAAAAAATAGTTGATTTTAAATCAACGATAACTCCCACATCCAGACTCCGATTCGACCGATTTTTTTTTGAACTTGGGTGATTTTTTAAGAGGAGCCTAGATCTATATCCATTTTTCTGAAATTTTTCATTTAAAAATGTGAAAAATGACAGGAGAGCCGCCGTCCATGAATTATCGTCAGAAAAATTGCTTCAACATTGCTGATTTGAATCAGCGATATCTCCCTCATCCGAACTCCAATTTGGAAAAATATTTTTTTTGAATTTGAGTATTTTTTCGCAAGGAATCTAGATCTAGTCTTTTTTTTTTGCAAATTTTTCACCAAAAGTTTTAGATATGATCTGAAAACGCGCCGCCCAAAAAAATTCATGGATTTTGCTGAAGATTTCTCCAAAACATTGAATATGTTTCAAACCCTCATTCCCATGGAGGCGTAACCTGAATCTGATACCACATATCCAAATCTTGGGGGGGAGGCCCCCAAGATCTAAAAATTTGAAATGGATCTGACAAGATCTGCAAAATTAGAATGCTAGAAAAAAGAGAGAACACACTGCAAATAAAACCACAAAGAAACTTTTTTTATTAAAACAAAGAATAATTGTAGAAGCTACATTGTGGCGGACAATCTCTCCTTTTACAAACTGAGGCTTGTTATTTATAGCCTTTTTTGAGTTACAATACCATGTGTAGATACCATAGGACAATACCATGGGTAGGTACCACTTACAATACCATGGGTAAATCCCATGTGTGGATGAATACCATGGGTGGATACATACCATGTGTCACTTACAATACCATGGGCGAATAAATATCATGGGTGGATGAATACCATGGGTCGATGCCATTTACAATACCATGGGTAAATTCCATGGGTGGATGGATAACATGGGTAGATGAATACCATGGGTTGATTCCATTTTCCATTCGGATCATGCCCAATGCCATAAGGGCCTCGGTATGCATGATGTCCACATCAAGCACTAAGGTTAGTCAGGACACGGACTCAAGAAGTAACGACACTTTGGCATCAGCTACTGCAGCCTCCCTAGTCTATGCCGCCTCCCAAACTCCTTTCCTCTACCCACCTCCTGGATTCACCTCCCAGCAGGTCTTGGAAACACTGGTATTACCCAATATATCATTGGCATTCCTAGTGTGGTATCTCATTCCCCCTCCAGGAACGCCAGCTACCAAAATTACTACGTTTGGGTTAAAGCCCCCCGGTCTCGAGGAACCCCAACCTACCTAAGTAGCAATCAAAACCGCCCCCGCAAGGGAAATTCCCACTGCGAAACTGGTGACCACCATAAAGAAAATTGCCAAGAAAGGAAAGAAAGTGGTGACCCCCAGCATGCAGAGGGAGTCATTAGCCTACGCTATATGTGATGTCACAAGACACCCTACTCACATATGCCCAGAGTTGGATGAGTTAAAACCACTCCTCGGCTGCGAGGCAGGCACCTCAAAATGACATTCCCATAAAAAGGAACTTGCCACCAAAAGTACAGGCAAACCATTGCGTACCAATCACGCATGCGCCCTCTGTGACACCTATGGGCATTATACCCACCATTTTCCAGAAATACCATGGTATAGGGACGCCTTATATGCGATCAAGTGATCTTATCAAGAGGATCCCTCCATCCAGTCTGTCAACGACGAACCTCGTACCATCCCATATCTGCAGGAGGAACGACAGTCAGTAGAAAGACAGCCATTTGTCCCTCCTCTCCCAAACCACCATACACCAACCAGGAACATGGGAACCTGGTTGCCTCATGCTCTTTAGTTATCAGGCACAGGGATTACTGCAGACGGTTTGATCAAGTCTTTGGCCCAAGGTCACCTAGGCAGCAGTAATCTGTATTCGGAGAGTTACCAAGTGTGTCGTCTACTGCAAATGGTTTGATCAGGTATTTGACCCATGATCACCTAGGCAGCAGTAGCACCCATGGCACTTAGGGAGTTACCAAGTAGGTAGATTCTACAGATGGATTGATCGGGTCTTTGACCCAAGATCACCTAGGCAGCAGTAGTACCATGCGCATCGATTATGTAGATGGTTTGATCGTGTATTTTTCCCAAGATCACCTAGGCAGCAGTAGCACCATGCACGTCGATTCTGCAGATAGTTCGATTGGGTCTTTGGCCCAAGGACACCTAGGCAGCAGTAATCAATACCCTGGATACTCATATGATTCTACTTAGAACATATTACAACCTCCCTATCATGAAAGTCACCCCGGCACTCATATACTAGGGACAAGGGAACCGATTTCCCCCATTCCCTGCATAGAGTGGACCAATGGCACAACATAATGTGCCATTTAATCTAATGCAACCCTTCCTAGGCTCATCAACAACCATACAAATAGGATAATTATGAAAATCCTCCAAATGTTGCAAAAAGAAGACGAGGAACAAACAAAAGGGAGATCCTGGACAAGGGGCAATAACCGGCAACGCCCCCCCTGATCTCAGTCTGGGGGAAATCCCAATTGAAATCAAAACTAGGACCCAAGTAACAACTCCCAGGGGAAAATTGGAGCTTAGAGTATCTGATCACCAGACCGAAAGCAGCAATGTGATCAGCACTCCATAACAAACAAGGCAATGCCACACATTCGCTTTCTGAAGAAATATTTTTCAAGCGCGGGCAGGTATGCACCCTCCCATATTCATTTCCAAAATTCATGTTTTTCAATAATATTGGATGAAAATAAGATGCTTTCACTTGAACCCGCAAACCATTCATAGCACCACCCACTGAAAGTTCCGGAGTAGGTCTCATTCTACCCTCAGCATGATAGAGTCCTAGAAAACTTTGCATATCCTGACATCATTTCTCCATCAGAAATAAACCATAGGGTCCTCATACCTGACCACGTTTATCATCACCTCACCTTGCATATGATAAACATCTGCGATAGTCGGTAGAGCCTCCCCTCCATGGCGATTGTCATCCAAAGTAGACCATACATCACCCCTCAAGTGATGCCATGGCCATACCATTTTAGTCGGGGAAGCACCTCATGCCCATCCATACATCATGTATAAGGTTAACTTCACCATTTAAACTCAACCCCCTTACCGGATGATCGGGTTGTACAAGCAGAATGAAAGCACACCTCCGCGCACCACATTTGGCCCACCATACCTCCATCAGCATACCCCCATCTATGACATCTTCCACTTCATCAACCCCGCACATATGATCAACCAATGGGACCCCTACCCCTAGAAAAACACCATCCTCACACTTTCAGTGAGCGACCCTCTTTCATGTTTTGGGGTACTCGTCTCTGTGTTTTGTACAAACCAAACCCCATTATTTTATTCTTTTGGTAAGTGTACAAAGACCGCAAACAATTCCTTTCACCACTTTGCCCTCATATTTCACATTTTCTCCCATGGCAGCAGTCCCCCATCTCCCTTGGTCGAAGTATTTCATGTCCCCCATGCATGCACCATTATGACAATCATAGCCAGTTCATACCCGCCTTGGAAGTCATACCGACCCCAGGGACTTTTTCCCTTCAGAAATACCTATTACTGCCACGAAGCTGCTCAAGTATACTTCGACCTTGGGCCACGGAATCCCTATCATCCATTTTCAGCTACCGTTCACCAACATGCCTATGTTAAACCCATTATGGTTCGATTAAGGCTTCCTTTTTGTTGACATCAACACCTCTTTTCCAAAAAGGAAGCGGTACCTTGGATGACCCCTCCCCAGTAAAGGGGTATCCTTGGGTGGCACTATGGGAGACATCATTTTCCATAGATGTCATCGATCCTCTTGACATTTGACTACAACAAAAGCTTTCATGTCACGATGGTATCGTACCTTACAACCATTGCACTTTGATCAGGATCCGTCGAAGACCCGTGCCTTTATAAGCATCTCTGACAACAATGCTTACACGGGAAGGTCCCATCTAGTACATATGCGTACATGGCATAGTGATATGCCATACCAGGCTTACGCATATGGGTACCACATTCCACCTATCGTCAAAGAAAAAATTCCCCTGAAGGCGTCAGCAATCATCGTCAACAACCACCAGCATCACTACCATAGCAATGACACAGACAGCACATGTATCTGTCAATTTTGTTTAACTAGCCATAACATCACGAGCATGGGACATGCCTGCCTCGTTGAAATTTTGCAAATATGTTGTATATTTTGTCTGCTTGCAGGGGGTCCCTTAGGCCGTGGTGATCTCAGAAACGGTGCAAGGTGTTGTCTATTCCCAAAATACATGCAGGCCTCTCTCTCTCTCTCTCTCTCTCTCTCTCTCTCTCTCTCTCTCTCTCTCTCTCTCTCTCTCTCTGTGTACGATATAGAAAAGAAACTATAATGTATTTCAGCTATACAGTTCTTCCTAGACCTCACACATTAGGGGGCAACTGTTAACACTGGAAAATCGTACAACAAAAGACGACATCAATTAATGTCGAGCCCAAGGATTTACAGGACAGGAATACATTATGGAATCAAAAAGTATTTAAAATCTCTAAGGTTTTGAGAAAATCAAATTTGAACTAGTCATAAATGCTCAAATGCACGCTTTTTCCTTCGAGAAGAGCGCCTTCTGTGCGCCCTTTTGCTCGAAAAGCGCGCATTCCTCGAAATGGAAAAAAGTCACTTTCCGGGACCACTACAAGAAAATGACAGTTACTCCTTATGTGAAAGCCACCTAAGGACAGCCACCAGTGCCTCCTTAGACATTATGTGAGCACACAAAATAATATTTGAGCACACAATGGAATCACACCTCTCCCTTGGGTCACCATCCATCATGTACCAAGGGAGGGAAGGAGGATTTGAAGCTCACCTATATAAACCCACCAAGAGATGAACAAATTGTGATCACAAGGTTATGCTGGCCAAAGTTTCCCAAGCAACACCGGCATTGTGTGTGACCCAAGGAGCTGGAGCTAAAGAGGACTCGATAGTTGGCCACCCAACATCTTAGTCCACCACAGCAGAGAAAGAGAGTTAGACTGCGTCAGAAGGTAGAACTTGAAAGACAAACATCCTTGCATCGAGACCTAGAGCCATTGCCTAGGGGCCCTTTGGCAAGTGGGTAATATTTTCTTCTATTCCAAGCATTCAATAAGAAGAGCCCATCGAACCATCGTTTTCATTATTACTGTTTGGAACTCTCTATATAGCTTATTTTGTGTTTTTATTTTTAGTTTTTTAACTAGAGCATACTTCAGCATATTATTTCATTTAAGTTTTATGCTTTTGAGCTCCCCCCACATACTACCTGTTACCAATAGTTTAGTGACTAGACCATACTCTCTAAGCTCGTGTGATTTCATACACCCATGTGTCAAATCCACCATAAATCCTAGTTCAGCGGAAGGCCATGGTGTTGGTGTTCCTTATTAGGAAGGGAATGTTGCAGTTAATGAACTTTATGTTGTATCATAACCCTCTAAGTGTCATGTCTCTGAGGCACTTAGCCAAGGGTGGAGCCTTGAGTTTGATCATATAGCTCAAGAGAATAGGAATATATAATATGTTTAGACCTCGGGCTGCTTTGAGGGGATTCCTGTTAATAACCCTGGATGTCATCACGAGGAATATAGGGTTTATGTTTTGGAGGACAACCCTATACAAACCATTGTGAATTCATATGTAGGCACAAAAAATAAACCAGACAAGAAATCAAAGATTTCAAATGTTAGGGAAAGATGGAGATTTTTGGTCCTAGGAGAAGGCATCAAATTGAATCAGGTCATGGACACGATGGACTTTGTCCTTATAGGTAGGGTTCAAGGGAAAAATTACTCCTCGGTGCATCTCAAAAACTGGGTATAGGATATCTGGGGTCATATTTTGGATCATTTTCCCTCTGTTGTGATCCAGGTGGATATTGGTGGCCACTCACCTATTCCACTTGGGGCCCCACCATTTTTTATGTTGTTTAGCCACCTCATACATCAAGAAAAAGATATATCCAAGATAAAACTAAGGAGATTTATGAGGGTGGCAGGGTGAGTAAGTTGAAAGAGACTTTGAAAGGAAATTTTCTTAAGGAATAAGCGCCGATAGGAGACTTGATGCACAACATAGCCTAACATGATATTTGTGTTTAGCATAGTGGAAACCAAAAGGAATCAAGTATTGGCAGGGTCTTTCGAGGGCATCAAAAGAAGGCATAAGGAAATGAAGGCTTACCCTCAAATAAGGTGATTTCACTCGGTAGCGGACCAACTGCAAGCATTCCGTGGGGTGGAAGAATGGAGCACAAGATCCTTATGAACCCCACCGGAATTTTAAGAGGGCCCATCGAGAAGAACATCTGGCACAAGTTAGTAAAGGTAAGGTAAGTTTAGGGAGGGCGCTGCGAAACTGTTGGAAATGTTGTCATTGATGGAAAAGGAGATGGCAAAGGAGACAACATAGAAGCAAAGAGAGAAAAAGAGGCAGCAAGATGTAGGGAGGGTCGAGCAGCAGCAAAAGAAGCAAGGCAGTAAAAGAAGAGGATGCAGAGACAGAGTACAGTGAAACAGGGAAACAGTCATGCACAAGACAGAGGATGCAAAGACAGAGAATACAGAGTACATTGAAATAGTGAAACAGTCATGCACAAGATAGAGGATGCAGAGACTGAGAATATAGAGGCAGAGCCGTGAAATGAAATGGTCGAGCAATAGAGAAAGGTTGCAGAGAGTATAGTGAAATAAAGATAGAGAATACAGAGGCAGAGATAGAGAATAACAGAGGCGGAGATTATATGGCAAATGCACTAAACAATCAACGAGACCCCATTTCAAAGGAATAACTTAGTCGACTGTGGAACCAGTAAGGGCGCAGAACCAAGAAAGGAACCGTAATTACACAGTGAAAACCTAATGGAGTCGGGCGTTCAACATATGGAAGCACCGTATTATAATGTTGAGAACGCAAGAAGAAACATGAGCAAAAGCGGGAATTATTTTAATAAGAGTTAAAATTTGGTGAAGCAGAACCATGTGCTAGATGGAACCCTAAGCAAACAGTGAAACTGGCGCTCAAAAACCAGTGGGTTCGCGCGATAGTTAAAGTGGTAAGTAGAATTGTCAAAAAGAACGCGATATATGTCATTGGTTGGCACGTGTCCTAAAGTGGTTTTCGAATACAACTTTTTTCGCGTAATTTTGGAGAATTATGTGACGAGAATATAAGTTGCGCGATATTGCGTGTCGTCCGTCAGATGGGGGTCCAAAGCTCAGTTGGAGCGTGAGAGTAGATTGACCGTCCGAGAAAAACTGAAGTTGCGGGGAAGAGAACCGAGGCTGTGGGACCTATCAAAAGCTTTCCTTTGCATCACAACAATAATAAGATGTGGTTTTCTCCCTTTATGGGTTTCCACTTAAAAAAAGAAGATGCTGAGATGATGTAGGGCAGATATGAGGACTGATGGACAGCAGAAGAGAAGGTACAAAACAGATCTGATATCCAAGGTAAATCAGCAAGTATTTTTCTTTTGAAAGAGTAAGGAAGTTGGAGCTTCCCTGTCAAGTTGTAGCTGACTGAGGTAGGAGCCTCCTGTAGGTTGTAGCCTATAGAAAATAGATGGTAGTTGGTGCTTCCACATCAAGTTGTAGCTTGATAAAATGTCAGTTGTAGCTGACTGAGGTTGGAGCCTCCTGTAGGTTGGTGCCTGCAGAAAATTGATGGGAGTTGGAGCTTCCTTGCAAGTTGTAGCTTGCAGAATTGAGGTAAGAACCTCCTGTGGGTTGGAGCCTACAAAATATCAGTGGTGAGAGGGAGTTGGAGCTTGCCTTTACATCACAACAATAATAATATGTGGTTTTCTCCCTTTATGGGTTTCCACTTATATCTGGTGTCTATGTGCATGATGTCTATGTGTTGATATGGTATATCTATTCTGCTAATACTCGCTGCTCACATATTAATACTGCTGGTACATTATCTAATATGTTTATTAATTGATGCTCACAAATAAAGATTTCTCACTCATTATGTTGATCATGAAATGAAGGTGTTAATAAAGTTTAATGAAAAGTTTTAAAAGTCCATGAATGTGTTAAACTGATTCATCCCCCCCCCTCCCCCCTCTCAGTTTAACTAAGGGTTCAACAGAAACCGGTACACGCCTTAACCCGACACGTGGCTCTCACCCACCCAGCTCCCGATATCCAATAACCTATCACCATGTGTCCCATTGTTGACGTCCTTACGATGTCAGCCCTGCAGTTGTCACCCTTGCCTCGTATCCTGCAAATATCGATCTGATATAATCTCGTTTTACTCCCAGTCCAAGTAAAATATTTGTTTTTCACAAGTTTTTTGTGCAGCAAAGGTTAAATCTCCAATTCTAGGTTGTTTTCAACCCCGCGTCTCTTTCCCCTCGAGCTTCCTCACTATTAATAGGTATTTAGTCATTCCTTCATCCCACCATTTTCCTTTTGTTTTTTCTATTCAAATAGTCATGGGGAAAACGAAGTCCAAAAAGTCTGAGCCTGAAACCCCATAAGCCCGTGAGGTCAGGGTTGTCCCTGGACCTGAACCTCTCATCGACGCCCATGCGTGAATTCATGACCCATTCTAACCTTTCAATGTATCACGCGTCAGACCCAAGCTATTCGAATGTCATTTAAAGGGTCAAGACAGGTTCAGAGTTGTTGACATTTTCCACCATGCCATCTCCAGGAGAGAGCACGTGGCATAAATGCAGTGAATGTGCCAGCACTATGGTATCACCATCTTCTCATTAGTCACTACCTCCCTCTAGTCGCAAAGCAGGGTCATCATTGTCATTAGCTCAGACACATCAGCAACCATCAAGCACCCCTCATCACCATCACAAATGAAACTCATGATTTGGCCCACGCGGCCTATTTACTTTTATTTTTATGAATTGTAAAACTGGGTGAAATCTTGATTTCACCCTATGCACTCTTTATTTTTCATTTACTGTTATGTTTTAGTTAGGGAATTTGTCAGTCCAGGTTATATGTGATGAGAGGTTGTTTTTCCTCATCACCAGTTTTGGTTTTTAATTGAGACCACCAATAGAAAATATCTTCAAACAATATTTTGTTTTGAAAATATCTTCTCTTGAAGCTCATCTAAAGATCTATAAAAGATGAAATGAAAGACCAAGAAAAGGTTTCGGATTTTCAAGAGAAAAAGTTGTTAACTGTGAATTCTCTCTTTCTGTGAATTTTTAGATCCTCTCTTAATGTGTATCTAAATATCCCTTTTGGGAAAGGAAATGAAGCTAATATGTTGTTGTGGTGGATTCCAACTGAGGTTATTGATTAGTATGTATTTTCTTAGCAGTATTTAAATATAATGTTCATTGTGTTCTCATCACTCCCTTGTTATCGTAGCTTTCGGAATGCGAATTTTCAAATTAGTTGATGTGAATTTATCCTAAATGATACTCATGTCTTATGTTCTGTAACATTTTAAATATGGCTCGAGGCACGATTTCTGTTTCATATTCTAGTCACAGGCCGTCTTTCTTCTAATGTTAGTGGAAGGTGGATTCTTATGTTCGTTTTAATCCTACCTTACTCTGATACTTTCCTCATTTTCTTACATTGTGTCCCATACCCATTTATCCTTGTAACTATTCACTGATTTCACATTCGGCCTAGCTCACAAAAATTTACTTTCATGACTGCTTTGGATGTATTCTTTGAGACTCTTTATCTGTACAACTAGATTTCATTCTAGTCAATATTCTGTCTTTGATATCTTGGACCAACATCAAAACTTTAACCATTTTTACATGAAAAGAGGTTCTTTCCTATCAGCATATAAAATACCTTTTAAATCCTATTGTCTTTAAGATGTCCTAGGCACTGGTCTTTAACAACTCAAGGCTATCTCTAGAGTTACAACATCTTTTTGGCACCGTTTCCGGGGATTCGAAGTTGAAAATATTTTCCCTGGAATACGACAATCAAATTCACCCTTCAAATCAGGTGAGCATGAAGGGTTGAAAGTTGTAGATCCCTCACCTTGGCGACTCCAATGCTCTTTAAAGTCAAATTCATTCGCAATCCTAGCTTATCACAAGCCCCATCTAAGGTCAAATACCTCCTAGTTGAGAACACCCTCAGTTTCTAACCCTGAAAAAATCATATTCAAAAAAATTTAGAAAGAGAAACAACCAGTTAAGACTGATATACCCATACTCTCACTAGAAGACTCCCTGTCCTCTTCTCAGCAAGCTCAAGTCCAAGGCCCCAGTTCCACTACCCGAGTACTTGAATACCCTCCAGATAACCTTTTTTTGGATCACTCTGAGATAAAGGATGAAACAGAGTCAGTAAATACTTCTGAGCTCCCCTTGCATCCTACTCCTGAAGCTGGATAAATCAAACAGGTTACCATCCCCCGGATCCTGTTCACTCAAATAAATTTGCAAGCCGCCACCCATCACATACCTATCACCATTCATCAAAACCCTCCACAGAATCCACCACCTCCCATGGTTGTTCCTGGATTCTTGTTGAAAAAATATGCTCCTTTGGCACTTCCCCAAATTATAAATGATATGCCTCACGATTATATGAAGCTCTTGCCTCGGTTCACCAGGGAAGACAATAGTGTTTCTCAAAATCATATTGAATATTTCTATGCCTTTTCTGAGAATTTCAATGTGGAGTACCTGGATGTAGTTTTGAGGCTCTTCGTCTAATCCTTGGATGGAGAGGCTCGAAAGTGGTTCAAAACTTTAGGTGACCACACCATCACCACTTGGGAGGAGATGGAGAATGCCTTCACACGAAGGTGGGGGGAGAAGAGAGATCATGGCTATATTCTTATAGAATTCAATGCTTTGAAGAAGAGACACAACAAGGACGTGACCGAATTTATCAAGAGATTCAAAAAGTTGTATAGTAACCTGCCTGCTGATATGAAACCTCCCCAGACAGCGGCCAAGGTAGTCTTTGTGGGAGCTTTTGAATCAGAGTTTGGTTTCAATTTAAGGAAAGTAAAATCTGCATCACTGGATCAAGCCCAGACTAATGAATTAGAGGTAGAAGCAAACTTCGCTTCTATGGGAAAATCAAAAGGGAGAATAGATCATGATTTCAAACGAAAAGGAAAAGAAGAGGCTTATTCTTCAAATCAAGAAAGGGAAGTGGCGGATTATAAGATTGAAGAAATGAATAAGATGATAAATAATCTCTCAAGTAAGTTGGTGAAACTAGAGTTGGAAGCTAAGAATGCCTCTTCTCGGCCAACTCAAGTCGCTCCTAACAGGGGATATAACCACAGTATCGAAAGTTTCCCTTGCAGACACTACAAAGAGACAGGAAAGAACAACAAGATCATATATAGCCTCCTCTATATTTGGAAGGACAAATGGAAGGCCCTACTAAAGATGTTCCTGATGGGAAAGATGATCAGTATCTTTCTTACTCATAAGGTGAAGAGGTAGAGCTTACTCTACATGAATATGAAGAAGAGAAAATAAACTCCACAGAAGATCCAGACATTGATGACTATTGCAAACAGTTTGTGGACTTCATGCAAGCTTAGTTCCACAAGAAGTATGATCTCCGATCTTCCATAAAGAGGACCCGAATGCAGGATCAAGATGAAGAGTCACCTCCAAAAGAATCGGTCCCCTAGAAATTTGATAGCAAAGGTAAGAAGCCTATAGAGCATCCCTCGCATCAGAAAGCTACCACTCCCTCTTCATCCAAGTCAGTCCCCGAACCTCTTGCAAACACTAAAGATACTTCAGTCGTCATAAAGCCAGCAGTCCTCCCTAAATAGAAACTCAAAGAGTTCATTCCAGAAAAGAAACCTGATGTTTTTAACCTCCAAAAATAATTAGAGAGAGTGAAAATCCCTATCCCCTTAGTCGAGCTTTTGAAGCAACCTTCTTACAAAGCTCAGGTGTCGCAATTTATGCTCCCTCATGGAGTAACCCCTCCTCCAGATAGTCTTAACATACAAGAGGAAAGACCTATGGTAGTCTTTGGCCCACATGTCGAAGAGTTAGACTCAACAACCCCACCATTTTATGTATCCTTGGTCATTCATGATTCATTGTTACACAATTGCATGTTGGACTCAGGGGCCTCACACAACCTGTTGCCTTTTTCATTCATGGAGCAATTAGGATTACAAATCACTCGCCCATACAAAGAGCTTTATTCTTTTGATTCCAAAAGATTCAAATGTTTGGGAATGATTAAGGACCTGGTGGTGAACATGGCTCAGATCCCTACCAAGAGTGTAGTCATGGACATCGTGGTTGTTGATATTCCAGCCCGATTTGGGATGTTGTTTTCCAGGTCATGGGGGACTAAGATAGGTGGGTCGATAAACTTGAACTCACTTATGCTACCATACCGGTATTCGGCAAACAAGTAAGGAGGCTATATTGGGAATCCAGATTTGTGAAGATGGTGACCAGAGCTGATGGCTCAGTCAATTCCCCAATATACATCAAAGAAGGAGAGTTTTCCTGTTTGATGTTGGAGGAGGATGAGGATCTTTTACAGGAACCAGCATTAAATCCTTTGAGGCTGGAACATTCTGCAAGTAATGAAGAGAAGGGCATATGGACTCTGCACTTTGATGGGGCAAATTTGAGGGAAGGAAATAGAGTTGGAGTCCTTCTAATCTCACCTATGGGGTAGTGGGTCCCCTTTTCTATAAAGCTGGAGTATGAAGCTGCAAATAATGTGGAAGAATATGAAGCACTGCTCTTGGGGTTGCAAACAGCTAAGAACATGAATATTCAGAGCCTCAAAGTCTTCAGAGATTCGGAGTTGGTGGTGAGGCAAATCAAGAATCAATGCTAGACTAAACACCCTTAGCTCAGAGCTTACAGAAAAAAAGTATGGGATCTAGTGGAGAATTTCTTCCTAGATTTTAACATACAATTCATGCCGAGATCATAACAGGATGGCTAATTCCCTTGCTGTAGCAGCAAGAAATTTTCGTCCACCATAGAACTCGCTACTCATATATGAATTTGAAGTGAGTTATCATCCCTCTATCCCGGATAACGTCAAACACTGGTAGGTGTTTGAGGACGAGGAGTAAGTGAAACACTTTATAGAGACCATTGGAGAATTCTCTAACCTGGTCATTGATGTTGCAGAAGAGGAAACTGAAGAGAAACCTCAGAATAAGTGGGAAGAGAAAATGGCAGGACATCAGGTACTGCAATTAAAGGGGAATGTCATATCCAGAGGCCTTGTGCCCTTGGAAATATTATTTGACTAGAATGATGTCTCAATTAGCCCCAACAAATTGACCCAAGAAGACCAGGTGGATGACATAAATATTGGGACAGAGGGAGATCCGAAAATTGTAAAACTGTCTAAAGGGGTCCCAGAGGAGTATAAAGATAAATACTTCTAGTTATTTCTATCTTACATAGATGTTTTCGCTTGGTCATACCAAGAACTGAAAACGTTTGATGTGGAAATCATACAGCATAAGATCCTTCTCAGAGGAGATGCTAAGCCCCATAAGAAAAAACTGAGACAAATCAATCTGTTGTTACTTCCCTCTATTGAAAAAGAAATCAAAAAGTTGTTGAAGGCCAAGATCATAGTTCCCTTGAGATACTCTGAGTGGGTGGCAAACCTGGTCCCGATTAGAAAGAAGAATGGGAAAATAAGGCTGTGTGTAGATTTCCAGAATTTGAACAGGGCATCTGTCAAGGACAAATACCCCCTCCCCCAGATGGACCACATATTGTAGAAGGTGGTGGGATCCTCTCGGGTGTCAATTATGGATGGCTTCTCTGGGTATAATCAGGTGGCAGTCCTCCCTGAAGATCAAAAGAAAACGACATTCACTACACCATGGGGAACATTCATGTATGCCCGAATGCCATTCGGCCTAATAAACGCGAGAGCTACTTTCCAACGAGCGATGGATATTTCTTTTGTTGGAGAGCAAGACAAGTTTGTGGTGATATACTTGGATGATATCACTGTGTTTTTGAAGAACGATGTTGAACATATTGAGCACCTGCGCCAGACCTTTGACAAATGCCACAGGTATGGTTTATCACTTAATCCTAAAAATTCCATGTTTTCTTTAGAGGAAGGCAAATTACTAGGAAATATTGTAACGGAGGAAGGGGTGAAGATTGACCCAAAAAGAGTAGAGGTTATAAATGGCATATCACTACCTCGAAATAAGAAGGAAGTCTAGGTGTTCCTGGGACGCATAAATTTTTTAAGGAGATTTATTCTAAACTATGCTGAAATAATTTGACACATCACTGAGATGCTTAGAAAAAAAAATGAAGTAAAATTGATGACAAAGTCACGAGAGGCCTTCAATAGAATCAAAAGTGCCTTTGCAGAAGCTCTGGTATTGGCGGTTCCTGACTACGGTAAGCCGTTCATGATATTCTCATTTTCATCTCCACACACAATAGATGCAGTGTTACTGCAGAAGAACGTAGATGGGTATGAGCAGCCCATTTCTTTATTTAGTCAAGTAATATGAGACGCGGAGTTGAAATATAATATCTTGGAGAAGCAGGTGTACACCTTTGTTAAGTCCCCGAAAGCTTTCCGAATGTATGTGTTGTAGTCTACCATAACTGCTTTTGTTCCCACGGCCGCGGTGAAAGACATCCTGATCCAGGGAGATAGTGAAGGCAAAAGAGGCAAATGGATTGCCAAGATTCAAGAATACGAACTAGACATCCGCCCCACAAAGCTCATTAAAGGATAAGGGCTAGCAAAAATCTTGTCCGAGTCAAATTTTCAAGCATTGGGCATAAATTTAACTATGGAAGGAGGAGAGGTACCTGAAGGTGCGGAGGAACAATCGAGAATAGAAACTACAATACAAAATATGCACATGAAGTACCTGCTCAGTACTTGGTACAAAGATATTGTTGAATATATTTTAACTCTCATGCGTCCCCTAAACTTCGATAAGACAAAGTATCGAACTCTGAGGCTGAAATCTCATAAATACATTGTAGAAAATGGCCGACTATATTGGAAGGACCCTTCAGGAATCCTGCTTTTATGTCTTACAGAGTTAGAGGTGGAGGAATTCATGGCCAAATTCCACGAAGGCATTTGCAAGGGACATTAAAGCTGGTGGTCCACGGCTCATAAGATACTGAACGCTGGTTTCTTCTGGCCTTAGCTGTTCGGAGATGTAAATACTCGGGTTCGAGCATGCGAAAAATGCCAAAGGTTTGCAGAGAAACAAAAATTTTCGCCCTTGCCAATTGTACCAATACATATCGAAGAACCTTTTTAGCAGTGGGGCATTGACTTTATTGGAGAGATTCCCCCCGCATCAAGTGGTCAGCACGAGTGGATCCTCACTGCCACCGCCTACTTCACAAAATGGGTAGAGGCGATACCCAAAAGAAATGCTAATGATGCGGTCGTGATCAAGTTTATGGAGGAGAATATCATATCAAGGTTTGGCCGCCCAACTAAGATTGTCACAGACAATGCTCAATATTTCAAGTCCACCAAGTTTATCAACTTCTACCAGTAGTATAATATCACTTTGGGGCATTCTATAGCCTATTACCCCCAGGGGAACAGGTTGGCCGAATCTTCGAATAAAACCTTGGTAAGGGCATTGAAGATGGTTATAAGAGAAAACCAGAAGAACTGGGATTCTCAGCTAAAATTTGCACTCTTGGTGAACCGTATTACCAGTGAAAGATCCACAGGTAAGTCTCCCTATGAACTAGTCTATGGCCGAGCAACAGTTTTTCCAATTCAGCTCACCTTACCTGCTGCCAGGCTTCTTCAAGACAGCCATGAAGAGCCAAATGAACTCTTCCGGAGAATGAACCAGCTGGTCGAGTTGGAGGAAACTCGAAACCAAGTGAATGGCCGGTTATTAGAATATTAGGAGAAGATGAAAGGCTTGTTTGACCAGCACGCAAAAGATAAAGAAATTCAAGCAGGCGACCTGGTATTGAGATGGGATATCAGGAGAGCAGATAAAGGTAAACATGGGATGTTCAACCCCTTGTGGTTCAGACCATTCAAGATTGTTGAAGTGAAGGGAAACAATACTTTTGCATTGGAAAATCTAGAAGGTTACTTGCTCGAAGCGCCCATAAACGGGCATTTCTTGAAACCATAATTTCAATACTAACAAAAGGTCTTAGAGGCCTGTTGTACATATTGTATATACTTTCCCTTTTACATTATTTTTGTTGTTTGTTTCATCATAGGAGTGCATGTAATTTTTGGAAGGGGTCCCAGATTTTGATGAATATCACCTGGAGGGTCTGCGAAGTTCTCGACACCCTCGAGGACGAGCGTGTTGTCCCCAGGTGGAGCCAATGTTGTTTAGCCACCTCATACATCAAGAAAAATATGCAGCCAAGATAAAACCAAGGAGATTTACAAGGGTGTAAGGGTCAGTAAGTTGAAAGAGACTTTGAAAGGAAATTTTCTTAAGGCATAAGCGCAGATAGGATACTTGATGCACAACATAGCCTAACATGAAAGCCACGTTTAGCATAGAAGAAACTCAAAGGAATCATGTATTGGTGGGGTCTTTCGGGGGCAGAAAAAGAAGGCGGAAGGAAAGGAAGACTTACCCCCAGAGAAGGTGATTTCACTCGGTGGCCGACCAACTGCAAGCATTCCGTGGGGTGGAAGAATGGAGCACAAGGCCCTTATGAACCCCACCAGAATTTTAAGTGGGCCCATCGAGAAGGACATCTGGCACAAGTAAGTAAAGGTAAGGTAAGTTTAGGGAGGGTGGTACGAAACCGGTACACGCCTTAACCCGACACGTGGCTCTCACCCACCCGGCTCCCGATAGCCAATAACCTATCGCCACGTGTCCCATTATCGACATCCTTACGACGTCAACCCTACAATTGTCACCCTTGCCTCATATCCCGCAAATCTCCATCTGATATAATCTCTTTTTACTCCCAGTGCAGGTAAAATATTTTTTTTTCATGATTCTGTCATGCAAAGAAGGTTAAATCTCCAGTGCCAGGTTGTTTTCAACCCCGCGTCGCTTTCCCCTTGGGCTTCCTCACTGTTCGCAGGTATTTATTCATTCCCTCATCCCACCATTTTCCTTCTATTTTTTTTGTTCAAATGGTCATGGGGAAAACGAAGTCCAGAAAGTTTGAGCCTGAAACCCCACAAGCCCACGAGGTCAGGGTTGTCCTTGGACTTGAACCTCTAATCGATGCCCATGCACGAATTCATGACCCATTCTACCTTTTCAATGTATCTTGCGTCAGACTCGAGCTATTCAAATGCCTTTTTTTGGGTCAAGACAGGTTCAGAGTTGTTGACATTTGCCACCATGCCATCTCCAGGAGAGAGCGCGTGGCAGAAATGCAATGAATGTGCCAGCACTCCGGTATCGTCATCTTCTCATCAGTTGCTATCTCCCTCTGGTCACAAATCAGGGTCATCCTCGTCATCAGCTCGACCACATCAGCAACCATCAAGCACCCCTCATCGCCATCACAAATGAAACTCATGATTTGGCCCACGCGGCCTATTTACTTTTATTTTTATGAATTGTAAAACTGGGTGAAATATTGATTTCACCCTATGCACTCTTTATTTTTCATTTACTATTATGTTTTAGTTAGGTCCTTTGTCAGGCCAGGTTGTATGTGATGAGAGGTTGTTTTTCCTCATCACCAATTTTGGTTTTTGATTGAGACCACGAACAGAAAATACCTTCAGAATTTTATTTTATTTTAAATATATTCTCTCAAAGCTCATCTAAAGAGCTATAAAAGATGAAATGAAAGACCAAGAAAAGGTTTCGTATTTTCAAGAGAAAAAGTTGTTAACTGTGAATTTTCTCTTTTTGTAAATTTTTAGATCCTCCCTTAATGTGTATCTGGAGATCCCTTTCGGGAAAGGAAATGAAGCTAATATGTTGTTGTGGTGAATTCCAACTGAGGTTATTGAATAGTATGTATTTTCTTAGCAGTGTTTAAATATAATGTTCATTGTGTTCTCATCACTCCCTTGTTATCGTAGCTTTCAGAATGTGAATGTTGAAATTAGTTGATGTGAATCTATCCTAAATGATACTCATGTATTTTGTTTTGTAACATTTTAAATATGGCTCGAGGCACGATTTCTATTTCATATTCTTCTCACAGGTCGTATTTCTTCTAATGTTAGTGGAAGGTGGATTCTTATGTTCGTTTTAATCCTACCTTACTCTGATACTTTCCTCATTTTCTTACATCGTGTCCCATACCCATTTATCCTTGTAACTATTCACTGATTTCACATTCGGCTCATCTCAAAGAAATTTACTTTCATGACTGCTTTGGATGTATTATTTGAGACTCTTTATCTATACAGCTAGATGTCGTTCTAGTCAATATTTTGTCTTTGATATCTTGGACCAACATCAAAACTTTAACCATCGTTACATGACAAGAGGTTCTTTCCTATCAGCATATAAAATACCTTTTAAATCCTCTTGTCTTTAAGATGTCCTACGCACTGGTCTTTAACAACTCAAGGCTATCTCTAGGAGTTACAATAGTTTCTTTCAATTTTTTAGTTTCCTTAATTGTATTACAATTTACTATTTTTAGCAGCTGAACTTCTGAAGTTGTTTTGAGGCCCTAAACGACATTTTTTGGGAAAACCGAAAGCAACATTTTTTGTAGAGTTGTATTCCTCAAATAGATATTTCTAACGAGTTATTGTGCATGACAAACGGAGATCGTATGCCACAGTGACATCCCTAGGAATTGATGTATCAATTTACCCAAACAGGGCCCATAGTTTTGGTGCTTCATCTCCTAGGTTTAGGCTTTTGGATGTTTAGGGTTTTCCATTGTTTCTTAATCATAAATAGGCCTTGGAGCCTCATTGTAACATAGCTCATAGGCTTATAGCTGCCACATCTCTTCTCAGAGATAATCTACCATCGCCCTACCTAGTATATTTCCATTATGTCTGTAAGAATATTTTTTTTATTTGATATTAATGAAATGAAGTGTTATTTCTGTTGCATCTCTATGTTTATGTTTGTAGAAATTATACAAAATACATGTTTTTCCTAGATTCTCCGGATCTAACAATATGCTATTGTTAAATACAAAATCGCTTCTACAAATCTTTGTGGAAAATTTAAAACATAATCGCCAATTACAATATCATGAAGAAAGATCAATCACACACAACACAAATAATTTACCAGGGAAATATTATAGCTAAAAACCCCACTATCTTCTATTGTATATTATATCATGGATCATGAAACAATTACATACAAAGCTCCAATCCAAGAGCTCTTAGTACATGAGCTAATTGTCTCACACAGTCATACAAAAATTGCCAAGTTCCTTAGCCAATTTCCTGTCTCCAGACAACCTGCCTCCACTGCGCAATCCCTGTAGATAGAAATCCCTGAATGAAATACAATCTTGCCTTCCTTGACTATGCAATCCTCATGGGCACATCCAATGTGTGTGTGGTTGCATGTGTGCAACCGGATAATGTCACAACTAATAGTTTACTTCCCTTTCACCTAGAACTCAACTGGGTCTCCACTGGATCTGACATGCATGCAGTTAATAATAGTAAATATTCAGTTGCATCTGAGACCAGTGATTGTGAATTAATTAATAATTAATTCACTTGATATCTCACTACTGTATCTTCAGTTACAACTAGCACAACTGATTTTAACTCACTTAACTGAGTTAAACTACTTTACAACTTGCGTAATTGCACTTCCAACTCTATTACTACTTTGAATCACTCAGTTACAAATAAGTCAACCTACATGTCCCACTAACCAACCACTTAACTCAAAATTCCTTTAGATAACTTATTTTCCACTTCAGTTAACTATTTCCAAGTGCTCATTGAGAATAGAATATAGTTTATTGTCCAACTAATATTAAGGGATAATAATAGTAGACATGAATTCTATAAATATATTATGCACATAGATCCATAAATAGACATACACCTAAAAATAGCTTGAGGCTCCATCCTAGTGTAGGTACTTAATTTTCACTAGGATCTTCTTGTTGAATCTTAACACTCCCTCTCAACAAGAAAGGGATTATCCTTCACCCCGATCAAGCCTCTATGGTATTCGAATTCGCTCTTGGTGAGTGCCTTCGTCAAATATCTCCATCCTGATCTTTCGTGGGAATGTACTAAAGCAACATGATTCTCCTCTGCAC
Organism: Pinus albicaulis; assembly: GCA_034641835.2. NCBI lineage: Eukaryota > Viridiplantae > Streptophyta > Pinopsida > Pinales > Pinaceae > Pinus > Pinus albicaulis. The sequence goes on along the minus strand of CM076578.1, from coordinate 333,498,529 downwards.
ACAATCTATGAGATGATGGTAACGGATATCTATATGCTTAGATCTACCATAAAACACAGGATTAATCGAGAGTTTAATGCAACGCTGATTATCACAATGAATCATTTTCGGATCCATATGAGAACCAAACAAACCAACCAAGATAATTCTCATTCAGATAGCCTCACATGTAGCTTGACTCGCTACCATGTATTATGATTCATTTGAACTGAGTGCCACAGATCTCTGCTTCCTGTTGTACCAAGAAACAATTGTAGACCCGATATTAAAGATCCCCCCTGATGTGCTCTTTCTATCCAATGGGATGTCCGCCCAATCTGCATCTGTGAAGCCATGCAAATTCACTCCATCTTTCTGTCTATACCATAAGCCATACTCTGATGTGCCCCTCATGTATCTTAGGACATGCTTACCTACCTTCCAAAAGATCTTGGTAGGCTTAACCATAGCTTGACTCAACTGGTTAACCACATAGCAAATGTCTGGTCTCATGTTCAGTAGATACATTAGCGAACCCACTAACTGTCGATAGAAAATAGCATCCACTACCTCTCCAGAAATACCATCCTGTTTCCTCCAGTTTCCTGGAAGAGGAGTATCCATGGGTTTTCAGCCCTCCATGTGAAACTTACCCAGTATCGCCCTTACAAACTTTCCTTGAGACACAAAAATTTCACCATCTCATTGCCATATTTCCAATCCAAGGAAATAATGAAGGAGGCCCATATCCTTCATTTCGAACTCCCTTGCAAGATCCTCCTTGCATGAGTGTATCAGCTGCTCATCACCAATCAATATTAAATCATCAACATAAAGAAAAATTATTAAAAGCTTACCCTCCACCATAATTTGGTATAGGTTTGCATTTGCTTCACTTTTGGTGAAGCCCAACCCAGTGAAATAGTTTTCTATTCAAGTGTACCAAGCACGGGGTGCTTGCTTCAACCCGTACATTGCTCTTTTGAGTCGGCACACATGTGACTCGCTATTGAAGATCTTGAAACCTTTAGGCTGCTCTATGTATACCTCTTCCTCAATGATCCCATTGAGAAACATAGTTTTCACATCCATCTAATGAATGCGCCGGCCTATCTGCATTAAGAGAGAAAGGATGGATCTTATGGAATAATACCTTGCAACAGGTGAAAATTTATCTTCATAATCTATCCCCTCGATCTGTGAGAAGCCCCGGGCCACAAATCTAGCCTTGTATTTCTCCACACTCCCATATGCAGCTTGCTTTACCTTGTAGATCCATCTCAAACCTACCAATGATTTATCAACCGGCCTTGGTACAATTTCCCAAGCAATGTTTTTTACAATGGAATCATACTCCTCCACCATTGCATCTACCCATGTGGGCTCATGCACTACTTCCTGAAAGGAAGATGGTTTAGTCATAATACATTTGCTCATGAGAGCCATGGATCCAGTAAATCGGTCAGGAGACTGTCTTTTTCTGTGTTGTGAAGTAGGGGCTACTACATTCTGTGCAGCATCAAGTCTCAGCCTATTAGCTTCTGTGGTACACATTTTACCATTTCTGATGGATGGCTCTGCATGAGTGGACTCCTCCACTCCATGAACCTTCTAATGTGGCTGATCCACATCTTGAGACTCATATTTGGGAACCAGTAGTTCCTCCTCCGCATGCAAGTCCAGCTCCCTCTCAAGCGACAATCGCATGGCTTTCCCCTCATCGAATTTTATATCCAGTCACACAACAGTCATTCTACTATTTGGAAAATACACATGATAATTATGTGGTGTTTCTGTGTACCCCACAAAAATCCAACTTCAACAGTCGGCCCCATCTTCTTTCTGGCATCTGTTGTGAAACCAACTCCAGAAATAGAAGAAAAGAGATATCAATGCCTTATAAATAAGCCACTTCGAGGGTAAAACCTCCAATACATTACATGAATGAAAAATTCTTGGATGATACAAATTACAAAACCTCCTTTCTATATATAGGAGTCCATAGGGCCACAATGTAATCCTAGCCAACCTAACAATAATAATTTAAGGGAAAAATAATAACAATATGGGGGTTACAAGGGTACAATAATAAAAATAAGGGGGTTACACTAACAACAATAAGGGACTATACTAGTAATATAGGGACCTAATAACGTCCTTGGTCACATGCACATAAACAGATGAGCCAAAATTCTTAAAGTGTGAAACATCAGGTTGCTTACCAGTGAAAGCTTCTTCAGGTGTACTCATGCCAAGTACTCTATAAGGACAACGGTTTTTCACATAGACCGAAGTGTTGCATGCTTCTGCCCACAAATTCATTGGTAGGCCTTGATCATGCAACATCGCTCGTGTTTCACCCATGATCGTTCTATTCTTACTCTCCGCGACCCCATTTTTTTGTGGGTTATGAGGTGCTATGAGTTCTCTTAGAATTGAAATTCTGTAAAAAGTGGCTAAAATAACACGGACTATAGTTTCCTGTCTATCAATTTTAGAGCCAAAGGAATAAAAAAATGACACGTGGAAAGTTGTACAAGTTCACTCTACTGAACCAGTCCATAATTATGTCATTGTGGGAGATTGGACATAACTTTGCCTTGAAGAATCAAAATTAGGTCAGACCTGTGGCATTCGAAAGAGGATTCAGAGGGCTAACTCGAGGCAAAATTTCAGATATTGAAGATCCGAAATCACATAGATAATTTAGCTTCAATATAGAGCTCTTCAAAATCAAGAAAAAGGTGTGTACTTTTTTTTAATTACATAAGTCTCGTTTGAAAAAAAATAGTTTGAATTTATTCCAAGGGAATATTGAAGAATATATATCAGTATTGGGTTCTAAAATGCCCCCTAAAAATAATTCAACACTAATTAATCCTTCAGAAGGCTCTACTATGACTCATGAAGACAAAGAAACAAAACATGAGATATCAAAATTACAAGAGCAAGTGCACCAAATTTCGCTATCGCAAAGAGCAACAAAAAATGAAATGGAAGTTTTGAAGAAAGGCGTGGAAACTAATATGGATGGTTTGAAGAAAGGTGTGGAAGCTAAGATGAATGGTTTGGAAGCTAATATGGATGGCATGGAAGCTAAGATGGATGACATGGAAGCTAAGATCGATGAAAAAATGAAAGACAACATCGAAAACATGAAGAATGATTTGGCAAAGTTGATACAAGAAATGTTTCCTAATGGAGAAAAAATAGTAGAGGAAACTCATGATGAGAATAAAATACATGTTAATCGTGATTTCATAAACTCTAATGTTGGATTGAAGAACCACCAATTTCCAAAGATGGATATGAGGAGGTTTTATGGCAAGGATCTCGTAACATGGATACTACAGATTGAGCAATATTTTGATCTCAATAATGTGAAAAACACACAAAAGGTATGAATTGCAACTTTACATTTAGAACAAAATACATTTGTATGGTATCGATGACTTTTCTCCCATAAAAAAAATAGTCACTTGGTCAATTTTTACGGAGGAAATGATAGCACATTATGAGGATACAAAGAGAAAAACCTTCTTTAGCCAATTGATAAATCTCAAACAAAAGGGTTCAATGGTGGAGCACATTAAGGACTTCCAAAAATTGAATATAAGGGTAACTGATATTCCAGAGGAACACAGGATTGATGTCTTCATAGGGACTTTAAAGGATAACATCCAACATGAAGTTTGTGTTTGGGAACCCACTTCATTGGAGAAGGCATTCAGGTTGGCAAGAAAAATTGAATGTAAAATTATGGCGACAAGGAAGCCTACCACTCACATCTATAAAGATGGAAGTGTTGCTACTCCTAGACTTCCACAACCTACAAGGTTGACGCCACAACAATTGGAAGAAAAAATAGCAAAAGGGCTTTGCTACAGTTGTGATAGAAAATACACGAAAGGTCATAAGTTCACTGAGAAGAAATTATTTTACATAGATTGTGAAGAGGAAGAAGAAAATGAAGAAGAAAATTCAAAAGTAGAGGATATACACCAGGAAGAAACCCTAGAAGAAGAAGAAATGAGTCTGACCATATCGTGTAATGCATTGGCAGGAATTACCACTCCTCAAACTCTCAAGATATAAGGACATATCAAGAATATTGGGGCAGCAAGAAAATGGTGGGGAGGCTGTAATATTCCTAAATTAGCATGCAGCTAATAGGAATATTAATTTTTCCTTTTAAATCAAGCTAAATGAATAAATGGGCAAAGAGGCTCATTAGTTGCTCAAGTAAGAATAAAAATCCCTCGTAGTGTGAAAAGGGATCATGAAATAACTAGATCAAGCATCCACTTGTGTGAACAAGGTCTAAACTATGTGGACAAGATCAAGTTTGACCAAGTCAATTATTCTCAAAGGAGTGGATCTTAAATAAGGCCAGCTCAATGTGAATAGAGATCAATCCGGCTAGTCAAGATGAAGGCACCTGGAGTGTGAAAAGGAATAAGGCATGAAGATTTAGTCAAGGTTGACTAAGTCAACAAATTTTTCTAGATACATTGAACCATCTTGATGGACAACACAGTTTTTGTGGAGGAGCCTTTGCATGGAAGCAACCTCATAGTGGGTGGGACCCTAGGTGAGGAAGCTCATCAATTATATAATGAAGGATATGGCAAGCATATGGAGATATTGGAGATAATTTTTATGTGGTCTGCTTAGACTTCCTGCATACTTGGCTGTTTAGCTAAGTTGTTGCACTGCTTAGTGCAAGGGTTTTCCCGAGTGGGGATTCCCTACTCTTTCTTGGAGATCTTGTTTGAGAAATATAAGAGGAGACTTATGATATGAATTTTCCACTACTTGGTGTTGGGACAAGCACTTACCTTCAGAAAAATGCAGTCTCTTCAGAAAACTGCATTATTTCTTAAGGTGTGTAGTGAGAGGGGTCAAAACACCATTTTGAGGAGCTAATTTCCCAAGAGGAGGATCAATCTTTCTTTGGGAGAGCTAGAAGAAGAGTCTACAGCCATTTATTTGTATTTTCAGCCATTATTATCTATAGCTTTAGCTATACAGCGTGATTCAGCCACAGTCTGCAGTAGCTTTCTCTTGTATATATTTTCTATCAAGAAACCTTTGCCGGGTCTTCTTGGATCTGTATAAAAGAGATTAGATCTATGTTTTTATGCCTCATTGAGTAATATAATAATAATATATGATTTATTGCTCTATTTTCTGAGTTTTACCTCCATTATACTGCGCAGTCTCTTATGCAGCAACTCCGGTATTTTGCAGTCTTGGGGTTTTGTCAATTTTAAGTTGTTTTGAGCATGGGAGGCCTGTTTAACTAGGTTAAAGGCATTTGTTCCTAAAATTATTTTGCATGCATGTCATATATTTTCTATTCTAAGGGACACAACCATTATTTTTCACTGTTATAGCTCAATATTTAGAAAATAATGTTTTTGAGGCCAAAACTGCTGCTTTTCCCCACTTGGTGACATTGTAAAAAGGCATAGTTTGTTGTTGTGATTGTTCTATTGAAGCTATCTGTTTAAATACACTATATTATTTGATTACTTTCTTCCCTCCAACTTTGGAATACCTTAAGGTATTCTTATTGTTGTAGAAAATCTCGATTTTGAGATATTACAGTGGTATTGGAGCAACAATCTTGGCTCAGCCTGTGAGCTTCAAGAATCATGGAGCATTCTCATGGGGAGGATAAGGTTTGCAAAATAAATTAGAGCAAACCCTTGTTGTCTGGAGAAAATAGGTTCTCAAAAATTCTCTTTCCAAATCTGCAGGGTAGAAGCAAGGGCATCAAAGAAATGAGGAGGGAGAAATCTGAAAATCCCTCAACAAGATTTATGCAAGAGGAAGATTCTAAGTCCTCATCTTATGGATATGAGCACCCAGCCATATCATCATATCTACCATGTTCTATCAACAATTTCTTCATGAAGAGGAAGAAAGGAGATGTGCCGAAGAAAGATACTCTTGGTGATTATTTGCAGGAATATGAAGCTCAATCCGAGGAGTTCAAATATCACTTGAATTTCCAAGGGTTTTTCCAAATGAAGGAGGAAAGGAGCACAAGTAGCAAGAAACATGGTGAGGATATATTTTTTCTATCTACTTTTTATGGATCACCTCTATGTCCAGCTAGGGCTTGGGTGAAGGAGCTAGACCCCTTTGTGCAACAACATCAAGTTTCAAAAATTGAAGCCATCAAAGTAGCAACACTGCATTTTGAGGGTAAGGCCTATGCTTGGTGGTTATTTGAATCATTTTCCTTAAATAATGCAAATACATCTACTTATGCAAGGTTCATTAAAATATTATTAGAGAGGTTTGATGATATTTCATGTGAATCATCTTCTATTGAAACTATCAAACCACATCAAACAAAAATTTTGCATGAGTTGGGAGGGTCGATATATCCACCTCCATTTCTGAAAACCACTAAAGAGGTGGTGAGATTGTTTGATACTTTTCCAAGGGCAAGATCTCTTTTGGATGAAAGGCTTTCTTCTCAAAAGAAAGACATGAAGATTCCTTCTTCAAAAGAAGACCAAGATCTAAGGTCTCTTGTTGAAGAGAAGGCAACTTCAACTATTGAAGAGGAGAGAGGGAAGGCAGGAGAGGATAACGCAATCATGACAAGGGCACCTCAAGCACCTCATGAAGAAGAGGATGGAGCACTTGCTCCAAGAAAATAAACTCTTGCACTCTTGCAAGGAGTTCCAAAAGGTTTCACACATAGAGCTCTTGGCATAACACATGAGCAGCATGTACCATCATTCTCAAATAATGAGATCTTGAGGATAGAAGGATGAAAAGAGGAGGAAGAGCATCACAAGATGAAGAGCATGTACCCTTCTCTATTTCAAAGTTTGAAGAAACAAAGAAGGCAAGAGGACCTATGAATTAAAGGTAGGGGCAAATCTGTCCACCTACATCCACATCCTACTCTATGCCTTGATGCCTCTTTGCAAGGAGGAATTTCAGCAGGAAGACCTCCTGATTGGAGGAAAACTAAAGTTTTCTCTCAACTATATGCAGCAGCATCATATTTTTCTATAGAGGGAACCTTGGAAGGAGCCACTACAGTGTTGAGAATCATTGATGGAAGACTAAGAAAAATTCTAAAATTGACCTTGTTATCTTCCATTCATCTATTTGCGTTGGAAAGGATAGATTCAGAAATCTTTGTTGACATGAGCATAGTATCAAGAGGCTACTCCATGGCTTTGGGAAACAAAGGATACTCCAATATATAATGAAAATTTCTGAACATAACAAAAATATATTTTCATTTTTGTATGCAGGAGCAAAATTGTGGAAGTTTTGGAGAAAGAGAACCTTTCAAGAGGAGGGTGAATCTCCTTAACTTCAATCTTGTCTTGAGAAATATCAGCTGCAAGAGAGGCAGAAAAAGGAAGTTGGAAATACTCCAACATGTGACTTTGACATCAAACATGTCAAGGAGGAGAGCCATCATATGGCAAATGCATCATTTCAGACCTCTACAGCGCTGTCAATGTTGGGAAGCCTATACCCTTATTGGGAGTCCCAACTCCTGATGGAATATTCCAAGGACCTATTCACATGTAAGGTTCTTGATGGGCAAGCAATGGATGAAAGGTATAAGGTAGTTAATGGAATCATTTATGTTCATGATCAAATCTACTTAACTAAAGGTTCGAAGCTCAAGAAAAAACTACTTAACACAACCTATGAGGTCTTGCTTTCAAACCCCACTGGCTTCATTAGAATATATCATACTATCTTAGATGGATTCATGTGGGAAATTTTAAAAGAGGAGATTCACTCTCATATGAGTAAGTGCATGGATCATTTGCTGGTTGAGGAGGGACATAGCTCTTGGGAAGAGTTATCATTATCACCTCCTTATTCATTGAGTGTGAGAGGGAGCTCATCCATGAGCTACTTTTCTGATTTTAAACAAGTGTATGATAAACATTGTATTGCTGAACCTCGTGATGTATTTATTATATACTTGCGTTTTATTAACACTCATGTGCAGGTCTTGGCTCCAAGAGGGGGCACTTTTGCTGATGGGCTTCATGAGCCACTTTGGGCCATGAAAAATGGTGATGTTGGCCATTCCTTTGGAGATCTTGGAGAGATGATGTACTATTAATGTTGTGATTCATCAACACCAACAATCCTACACCTTCTCCAAGCATGCAAGAAGGATGAGGTAGCAAGCAAGTGTTGGGGAAAACACTTGTCATATCATATCCTATGGCAGTTAGGAATAAAACTGCGCTGGTTGCACTTGAGGGACCATTTTCCTTCTCCATTATTGCATATGGTAGCTATCATGACTCTAATTTTGATTCCATTTGCTGAAGATGCTCTTATATTTTTTGGGAACATGGTTGGAGGAGAGACACATTTTTTGGGTGTGTCCTTGGGGGAAGAAAGTCTCTACATTTTCTGCACTTCATGTTCTAAGGGGAGCATGAAAAACTATATGGTCACTATTTTATACCACTCGTTTCTTTATGATGTGGACCATATGTTTGGCTGGATCACTTGGAGCATGCCTCTCATGAGCCACTGGGAGGAGCTTTTCTATGAATTACCAAGTTGGGAGGTAGTTCATTTCCTTTGGATGATAGAATGGAGGTGGAAGGCCTTCATTGATGATGAAATTCCCCATGATTGTCATCACTTCTATCTTGAGAAGGCCATGGATCAGCAAGGAGGTTTCCACATAGACCTTCCATTATTTTATAAGGAAGGCCCTTAGGGTTATTCACTGAATGCCAACTTGCACACTTGGGAGGAGCCATTGGAAGATGGAATTTTTGCATAAATTCTGAAGCAATGGAGGAGACTATTGGATGAAAGGGCCACAAGAGAATGAGGGGAGAATTTTCAGCACCCTTGCAGTTGTTTGAGGACAAGAAAAATTTGGGAGGGGGAGACTGTAATATTCCTAAATTAGCATGCAGCTAATAGGAATATTATTTTTTCCTTTTAAATCCAGCTGAATGAATAAATGGGCAAAGAGGCTCATTAGTTAAAGTCCCTCATAGTGTGAAAATGGATCATGAAATAACCAGATCAAGCATCCACATGTGTGAACAAGGTCTAAACTATGTGGACAAGGTCAAGTTTGACCAAGTCAACATGATTTATTCTCAAAGGAGTGGATCTTAAATAAAGCCAGCTCAATATGAATAGAGATCAATCCGACTAGTCAAGATGAAGGCACCTTGAGTGTGAAAAGGAACAAGGCATGAAGATTCAGTCAAGGTTGACTAAGTCAACAAAGTTGTCTAGATACATTGAACCATCTTGATGGACATCGCAGTTTTTGTGGAGGAGCCTTTGCATGGAAGCAACCTCATAGTGGGTGGGACCCTTGGTGAGGAAGCTCATCAATTATATAATGAAGGATATGGAAATAATATGGACATATTGGAGATTATATTTTTATGTGGTATGCTTATAATTCTTGCATACTTGGTTGTTTAGCTAAGTTGCTGCACTGCTTAGTGCAAGGGTTTTCTCGGGTGGGGATTCCCTACTCTTTCTTTGAGATCTTGTTTGAGAAATATAAGAGGAGACTTACGATCTGAATTTTCCACTACCTAGTGTTGGGACAAGCACTTACCTTCAACGAAAATGCAATCCCTTCATAAAACTGCATTATTTCTTAAGGTGTGCAGTGGGAGGGGTCAAAACCCCATTTTGAGGAGCTAGTTTTCCAAGAGGAGGATCAGAATTTCTTTGGGAGAGCTAGAAGAAGAGTCTACAACCATTTCTTTGTATGTTCAGCCATTATTATGTAGAGCTTCAGCTATACAGCTTGATTCAGCCACAAATCTGCAACATCTTTCTCTTGTATATCTTTTCTGTCAAGAAACCTTTGCTTGGTCTTCTTGGATTTGTATAAAAGAGATTAGATCTCTGTTTTTATGCCTCATTGAGTAATATAATAAGAATATCTGATTTATTTCTCTATTTTCTAAGTTTTACCTCCATTAGACTGCTCAGTCTCTTATGCAGCAACTCCAATATTTTGCAGTTTTGGGGTTTTGTCAATTTTAAGTTATTTTTAGCATGGGAGGCCTGTTTAACTAGGTTTAAGGCATTTTATTCTAAAAAAAATTTGCATTCATGTCCCATATTGTCTATTCTAAGGGATGAAACCGTTATTTTTCATTTTTATAGCTCAATATTCAAAAATAACGTTTTTGAGGCCAAAACTATTGCTTTTCCCCACTTGGTGACATTGTAAAAAAGGCATATTTGTTGTTGTGATTGTTCTATTGAAGCCATGTGTTTAAATACACTATATGAGTTGATTACTTTCTGCTCTCCAACTTTGGAATACCTTAAGTTATTCTTATTGTTGTAGAAAATCCCAATTTTGGGATATTACAAATTACCACTCCTCAAACTCTCAAGATAGAAGGACATATCAAGAAGAAAAAGGTAGTAGTGTTGATTTATTTGGGTATTACCCATAATTTTATTCATTTTAAGGTAGCCAAGGAATTGAATTGTTTCCTATACCCAGCACCAGAATGTCAAGTGATGGTTGCAAATGGAGGAACTATAAATTACTCTGGAAAATGCCATAATATCAAGATAGCCATGGGGGAATATGTATTTAATATTCCAATTATTTCCATCCCAATGGGAGGTGTTGATGTTGTAATAGGAGTACAATGGTTACAATCTTTGGGTACGGTAGCTTTTAATTTTCAAGAACTTTTCTTGAAATTTTTTTCAGAAGGAAAGGAAGTCAAATTACGGGGTATTGCAGGGAAGCCGGGAAAGATAATAAGTTCTAATGTCATGAAAAAGCTTCTAAAGAAAGAACAACGAGGCGTAATTGCACAATTATGCTCACTAGAAGTTCTAACATCAAAATCATCTATTTCTGCAGATCTCCTACAAGTCTTGGAAAATCATTCCAAGGTGTTTGAAACTCCCAAAGGACTCCCACCTATTCGTGATCATGATCATGCTATTCATTTGATTCCAGGAAGTGTTCCTCCAAACATCAGGCCCTATAGATATCCTTACTTCCAAAAGAGCGAAATTGAACGTATGATTGCAGAAATGTTAGAGGCGGGTATAATTCAACCTAGTCAAAGTTCTTTCTCTGCTCCTGTAGTATTGGTACACAAGAAGGATGGATCATGGCGCATGTGTCCTGATTATAGGGAGCTCAATAAGCTCACCATTAAAGATAAATTTCCCATTCCTGTGATTGATGAATTATTGGATGAATTACATGGAGCAATTTATTTTACCAAGTTGGATCTTCGTTCAGGATATCATCAAATTAGAATGAAGAGTGAAGATATTCCAAAAACAGCATTTCGAACTCATGAGGGTCATTATGAATTTTTGGTCATGCCTTTTGGCCTTACCAATGCACCTTCTACATTTCAAGGTTGATGAATTCCATTTTCAAACCCTTCCTTAGAAAATTTGTGCTAGTATTTTTTGATGATACATGAATCAAGAACATGTTCCTGAAGGATCGAATTCTGATATGTTGATAAGGTTCAAATCATGGAGAACAATATGATGCAAAACACCCAAATGTTTTATACAAGAGGGAAATATCCAATACACAGATCTCACGAGTTAAGGTATACCCTTATAAATGAAGCTGACATGATGGAAAACCCACAACCATAAATGCTATGGATTTCTCTGTGGTTAATAAGGCATATCTAAGTTGGTAGAATTGTGAGAATAGCAAACATTCAATAACATTATTAATATGACACTTTATGGACTCTTAAAAGCAACTAAGGCCTTGAACATCCTGAAGATACACATGTGTCTATTCAGCCTTTAAATGACAATTGTGATTTCAAAACTCTTATCAGGAATGGATGGCTCAGAATGAAATGGTTTCACTGTGAAGAAGGAAGACCCATTGCTTTTGAAAGTCGTTCAATCAAAGGAAAGTATTTACAAAAGAATATTTATGAGAATTAAATGTTGGAAGTACTACATGCACTAAATAAAGGAGACCTTACCTAATGGGAAGACACTTCAAGGTAAAAACTGATCATGATAGTCTTAAAAAAAATTTGGAACAAAGACTATCTTTAGAAGAGAAGAAAAAATGGGTCACAAAGATGTTGAGTTATGACTTTGAAATTTTCTAAAAAAAAGGGAAGCTAAATGTTGTTGCAGATGCACTCTCAAGAAAGGATGAAGAGGTGGAAGCATTGTTTTGTGCCATTTCAATTATCCAACCAGATTGGATAACCGAAGCATGGGATGAATGGAATAAGGACGAAGAAGTGTGGACTCTCATTCAAAATTTCCAGCAAGATCCTAGTACATCTAATAAATTTAGTTGGAAAAATGATTCCTTATGGTACAAAGATCGCTTATATATTTGCAAGAATTCCCAACTAAAACAAAATATTCTTTCCGAATTTCACACTTCTCCTTTAGGAGGACACTCGGGATTTTTAAAAACTTACCACAGGGTGAAGAAAGAATTTCTTTGGGATGGCCTTAAATCTGATATTCAAAATTTTGTGGCAAAATGTTTGGTTTTCCAGCAAAATAAATTGGAGACAATTAAGACCCCAGGTCTTCTACAACCTTTATCCATTCCAAGTCAACGTTTGGAGAAGATTTCAATGGATTTTATCACAGGTTTACCTAAGTCTGAAGGAAGGAGTGTCATCATGGTGGTTTGATAGACTTACAAAGTATGCACAATTTTGTGCATTATCTCATCCATTTAAAGCAAGTATAGTTGCTACTGCATTTATGGAAACAATTCAAAAGCTACATGGAAACCAGAAGATTATTATAAGTGACAGAGATCCCATTTTTACAGGAAATTTTTGGGCTGAATTATTTTCTTGTTTAGGTACTCAAATAGCTCATAGCTCATCTTGTCGTCCTCAATCCGATGGTCAAACAGAGATAGTGAATAAATGTTTGGAAGGATATCTTCGTTGTTTTGTATCTGATAAGCAAGCACAATGGGTTAAGTGGTTACCTATGGCTGAATGGTGATATAACACTTCCTTCCATACTGGAGCAAAAATGACCCCATTTATGGCACTTTATGTATATCATCCACCATCCATCACATATTATTTAAGGGAAAATGCTAGGGTTCAAGCAGTAGAGGATCACATCAAGCATCAACAAGAAGTTATCCAACTCTTAAAGGATAACCTAAATTTTGCACAAAATCGAATGAAACAACAGGCAGATCAACATCGCAGTGAGAGAATTTTTGATGTGGGAGACTGGGTATTTTTACGGCTACAACCATACAAACAAATGTCCCTCAAGCAATCTAAGAAGGATAATAAATTATCACCAAAATACTATGGTCCTTACAAGGTTTCACAAAAGATTGGTACTATGGCATAAAAATTGGAGCTTCCTGCTTCTTCACGAGTGCATCCAGTTTTCCATGTTTCATGCTTAAAAAGGGTTATAGGGGACAAACTTCCAGTTCAAACAATATTGCCAGAAATTGATGAGGAAGGAAAAACCATATTGGAACCTGAAGCAGTCACGGAAACAAGAACTTGAAAACTACGAAATCGATCAATTTCAGAGTATCTCATCAAATGGAAGAACTTACCCACAGAATATTCTACATGGGAGGATGAGAATTTTATACAAAAGCACCTGGAGCTACTCAAGCATTGAGGACAACACCTTTTTGAAGGAGAGGAGCATGTTAAGTCCTTATATTAGTAGTATAGTCCCTTATTGTTGTTAGTGTAACCCCCTTATTGTTATTGTTGTACCCCTGTAACCCCCATATTGTTATTATTGTGCCCTTAAATTATTATTGTTAGGTCGGCTAGGATTACATTGTGGCCCCATGGACTCCTATATATAGAAAGGAGGTTTTGTCATTTGTAGCATCCAAGAACACAATTCCCTTCCAATTGTGTTCCTCACTTGTGATACAATATATTAGCTATGATTTGGAGAAACATTACAACATCAAAATATGTAGGAATCACCACTAGTAATCCCCCAAAAAGCTACATTAAAAATAAAATGATGTCAAAAAGTGGCTACTATGTGAAACATCATAAACGAAAACCTCATCAAAAGCATCATATTTGGAACGTGTTTCATGCTTTTGTATAGGTAATGTACTGTGGGAGAAAGTCATCCTATTTTGGGAAAAAACTCCATGTTTCTCAAAGAAATGCCATCATTACTACCCATATTTCTTAAAAAATATTTAAAAAAAATGAAGTTATCTTAAAATATTTTTTTAAATCCACAATAAAAGCAAAAAAAACCAAGACTAAAACCCTAAACAGAAGTCCATTATTTTTTAAACTCATTATATACCTAGTGTCCATTTCCATTGGCTTCTCTCATAAAGTGACAATATGTCTAGGGTTGTTAATTTCCTTATTTCTTAAACAATGTTTGGCTTCTCATGGAGGCAAGTTGTATCATATACCCTTTTCATCTATTTCTGCCATTTGGAGTTAATTAGGACTAGGAGGGTGCACTACTTAATATTTTACATAAAAACAGGAGGTGTTGCGTAAAAATATGTGGATTCAGTGAGTTGGCACATGTGGGCATGTTCTTACATGATGAGATTAGCACATTCAAGGGGCACTACATGAGTTATTTACTGGATAAGCATGCTTAGCACGAGCTGTCAGGTAAGCACCTATCCTTATCACATGTCAGGTGCTCTAGTTGGGGAAGATTCCATTGGAGGGTGCACTCTCTTAGGTAAGTGTCTAACCTGGTCATGTGGAGTACTCAACTCTAGAGGAATCCATTATAACATCCCCTCTTACTTTATAAAAAATAAGGAGAAGCATATTACATTATACAGTAATAGTTGGTATGTGAGAGATGTGGTTGCTAGTGATAGTTCTTCCCTTCATGGGTTTGTTAGAAGCTAGTTGATTTTTCTTTTTATGCTTGGGAGAAGCTGATTTTGGTTTATTAATCTTCTTTTATCCTTTAATAGAAAGATATGTTTGCTGGTAGAGATTCGGTGTGTTGATCTGATTTTTTCACATCTAATTTATCTCTATTCATTGTTAGGATGGTAGTGCGCTAATCTGGTTTCTTCATAGATCTGGTATATATTTTTTGTTGATTGCCACTATAGCATGCTGATTTCATTTTCCAAATCTATATTTCCTTAGAATTATTCATGTTTGTTACTGGAAAGATCTAAAAATTTCCCATGCAATGTCTACACTCTTGAATATTTAATACAAAATGTTGATTTTTGTAATGATTTGAAGTTTTGATAGTTGTTTCAAAAGATTTCAGATTCAGTTGTAGAGCTGAAGTTATATGAGTGCAGATCCACTATCATGAGATGAAATTTTAACGTGGCATCAGATTTGTGTTGCTAAAATTTTCCATCAAAATGCATGGAGAATTCAAGTACCTAAAAGAAGGCACTGAGAATAGAATATTTCAGCAGGTATGGTGCCCAAAAAGCTCTAGTGGTGTAAGTTTCAGTTTGACCCTTTAGATGTATTAGATGAAATTTTGTATAAATTGCAAATAAGAGATTAAAATAGAAGGATAATTAGAGGCATGGCTAACACCTGGTGAAAACATCCTTGAGATGAATTAACCTTCTTGGTTTGGATGTGACTTTTGAGGGAAGATTAAACCTCATTTACTCATACCACATCAGAATCTTGCAGCGTTTGAAGGGAGACAAAATGTTAAATGTGCCATATTATCTGATTCACCAAAATCGTAAAGCTAATTCATAATCACCCCATAAATGAGCATAGAAGGTTATATCACCATGGCCTCATAAATTTAATCATATAATGGGAACTAGAGAAGTATGAGCAGACTCGAGATCAGTTTCTCAAAGATAATCAGTTTGTTGAAAATATCTGTGAGGAAAAACAAATAATGGAGAAAGAAGCCTCAAGGGAGGAACAGGAAATAGTTGAGATACCTCCACCTCAATCTCAACCAACACAAGCACCAAGAAAAGAACCCATCACGTATATTAGAAGGGTCACAATGGCCATGGAAAGACAAAACCAAAATGAACAGAAAAAGAAGCAAGCATTTGGCAATGTGGCAAAAAGACAAAGAACTAAATTATGTTCAACAAATACCTTGGAGATACATGAAGACAAGCAGATATTGTATGACTATATTGAGTCCTTGGAAGCCAAGGGGAAGGAACAACAGCAAAAATCATCAATAAAAGGTACAGATGAGAAATTAATGATGCCAAAAGAATATACCCTCATTGATCAAGAAGAGAATTCCTCTGTTGAAGAAGAAATTGTTGATATATTGAAAAACATTCCCCAAACATAAAAAGGAAAAGCTATCATGAGTACTACTGAAGACAGTGTTGTAACTTATTTTTACATTTAAAATAGTTTGTAAATTTCTTTTTATTTCAAAAAGATAAAAAAGAAAACTAGAAAAATCAAAATAAGAAAAAGAATGAAAAATCAAAAAATCAAAAGAAAGAAATGAAAAATAAAAAATAAAAAATAAAAAATAAAGAAAAGAAAAAGAAAATTATTTTTACCTTTGAAATAAGTGTCCACATTTAAATGTCGCTAAATTGTGTAAAAATTTATTTGACAATTATATGTTTTTCACTATGTTGTGGAGTACGTCACTTTTTGAAACAAGGTGCAGGGAAGGTACCAGAGAGGCTTTTCACTAGAGCACTAGATTTGAATTAACAATTAAATATAATAAAAAATTGATACAAATGGAAAAACCACTTGAGTTAAGGTAAAGTTTGACTAAATAAACACCTAAATGATCATATCCTAACAAATCAAAATCAAGAAGCAAGATAGTCTCCATGACTAACAAAGACCCCAATTAGTGCACATATACCATAAGGTATCTAAATTAACAAAGACACCCAAATGAATTTTCCAAAACATTTATTGTAGCCAAACATGCAGCGAAGGACAAATCCAAAAAAGGTACCTATAAAGGCAATACACATCAAATGGAAAACCACAATTTTGCATCTATAAGGCAAGAGAATCTAAAGGAGACACTTGAAATCACCATGATCCATCACTAAAATGGATACAAGGACCTTTGTGTAGGGTTCAGGTGTTTTGTTTATGGGCAATGAACCATAAATATCCAGCACCAACATTTGAAAGGATGTGTATGGTCATACAAAGTACAAAGCCATGCACAACAAACATAACTCCTTTTGCAAGAAATAAATTAGCAAAAATTTTACACATAAATAGACGTGCAAGGAAAGGACTCAAAAAATTATTGCTTTGAAAACCTATAAATCATCATTAAAAACTAAATACAATTAGAAAACAAGTATCAATAACATTTTCAAAGAAAATTTTGATCATCAACTTGTATCAAATAAATTTAGACATACAAGGACTAATTCGAGAAGACTGAAAATGACCCTATGTGAATCCTTCTATAGAACTAAGGAACACTACTCTAATATTCACCCAAATTACCCACTAACAAATAAAAAAATCATAACTCAATTTAATGAAGATAAGACGGCTTAATATGTGCTAAAATATATAAAAATTCATTTCATCCTTAAGTATAGAGAGCTTAGATGAATAGCGTTCAAAAACATTTTTGTGGTATGTTGAAATGAACGTGTATCATGTAAATGTCATTTGACAAAGTGTAATCCACATTAACATGTTAAGAAATAACAAAGAGACAATCCAAACAAATATTAATGGGCTATATTACGCATCTTATCTTTATACAAAAAACTAACTAAAAAAAATAAAATAACAAAGATCAAAGAAGAGAAATAAAATCATTTGTGGAAATAAATATGCAAAACTTGCTCATTTTTTTGCATATCAAATATGCTCCAAGTATGGGCACAAACATGAGAGTTGAATTTTCAACTCTCCAGGCTCTTGTCAATGTGGTCAACCAAAAACATATCAAAAAACTAAATATTTTGGGGGATTCAAAACTTGTTGTGGATTGAGTCTACGACAAAGTCAGCATAGTGGCCCCTCATTTGGCTCACATTTTGCAAGGTATCAAACAAGTCTACACCAAGTTGGATTGGTTATCTTGTGCGAATATATACCATGAACTCAATACCCTCGCAGACAAGCTCTCCAAGGAGGCTCTCCAACTTATTCCACAAGTGCTAGAATACCAAGAGTATACAAATAATAATTTTGTGGGGGTTGTTGCCTTCCATATCTAGTTTTTTGTCTCACTTATTGCTATATTTTGTGATTATATATGTAAGCAATCCAATGATATTATCCGAAAAGTTATAGAGAATTTTTTTGGATTTTAAAATCTCGCACAATATATAATTGGAACAAACTTGCATTACTAGAAATCAATCAATTACTTCTACATACCACTAAAAGTGGAAAAAGCTCTATAACCTTTGATCACCTTGAACATCAAGCACAATAAGAACCTCGACAATGGGGTTCTAATAACATTGCCAAAGATCCAAATTTGACAAAGCACAATTTAATGAGTATTGATTAGTCAAATTACCATGTGGATCAACTACTCATGTCGAAATGATGGTATATTGGATTAGGTGTGGGTTGCACTTGCATTTGAAAGAGTGAACACAACATGGATAAAGAACATTGACTACACTAGGAACCTCGATAATGGGGTTCTAATAACATGGCTAAAAATCTAAAATTGACAAAGTACAATTTAATGAGCATTGATTAGTCAAAAGTAAAATGTGGATCAATGACTCATGTTGAAATGATGGTATATTGGACTAGGCAAGGATTGTAATGGCATTGGAAAGAGTGAACACAAAATGAATAAAGAGTCACTTGGAGAAGGAATACAAGGAATCACAGTCTTGGTTGCACATATAGGGATGGTCAAACAAGAAAGTAGAAGAATTTGGGACACCATAAAAATTGGCAACTCATTTTTTCTAAGAGACATCCAAACATCCAAAAGCGCATTTTTTTATAGGGAAAAACTTAAAAATCCTCCTTTTGGAAAATGCATCCTTCACATTAGGGAAAATTTTCCATCTACATTTCCCATGGAGATATGTAAAGAAATTTTTCTTGAATCGTCCCAAAAAAGGGAAGAATAAAAACCTTTTTGGGAAAATGCATTTCCCTCTATGTTTCACCGCATTTCCCAAAAGAGACGTGGAAAAATGTTCTTGGAGCATCCTACAAGAAAAAGACACCTTGGTAATATGGGAAACATGGAGGTGCCCCCTCCGACCCTAAGGGACACATCCCCATGGAAAAATGGTTTTTTCATTCATTTAGTGGCATTTCTGAGTCATCATTGCTCATTTGTTTATGAATACAAAGTTTATCATATACTGCTATGTTGAATGGTAAGCACGTGTCAAATACCTATAACAAGAGGAGTTGCTTCAGATTGAATCAAGGCCAAGGCTTGAAAATTGGGACTAAACTTTCATAGTTGCAATATAAGCATGTGGATAGCAGCACAGTGGAAATTCATTATTACAAAACCATATTTTCTTGATGATCATAGAGGATTTGGTATTTCACTTGCACTGAGCATAGCATGTACTGTCATCTATCAGTAAGGTACATCTATAAGACCTCATTTACAAATACTTCCAAAAGTCTGATTTGGAAATATTACTTGTATTTTAACAATCAAATAACTTCTCTAACAATTGTTGTCTAGTGTAAAATCATAGCTCTGAAAGAATGGACAGGTCTTGTGGGCTATATATAACATGCAGAAATCAACAACTGAATAAGTAGGAAGTGATGTTAGCCCAAATCATGGTGTAAACTGACCAATATTAAAAAATTTCCACTTCATACCGTCACACTAGTGCATTTGTAGCAAAAAAAATGGTATTGCTGAAGGTATAACTACGACAATGTAAAATAAAATATCCATGGTACAAAATTTTCAGTTTGAACCATAGATATGAAGTTAAAACACATTTTGGATAAGAAAGTACATACTTGATCAGCTGCTAAGAAAAATTCCAGAAACTACAATGTTGATCCAACATCATTTGATGAAAATTCTATGCCTGCAATCAACTGCATTGGCTTCCCTTTGGGAAAAATTCAAGGATTTTCATGTACATGAATTTACCTTAGAAATACCTTGACACTTGAGTAAATCAGCAACAGAAGCAAAGCCTATAGCCTTAGCTACATGGACAAGAATTCCAGTAGGAGCACAACCTTGCTTTTCCTGCAATAATGAATTCAACAACTTTAATTCTGGAAATCTCAGACAATGTTTCCTATCAAAACCTGATTGAAAATTTGAGTTATAAAAAGAAACATAACAATTAGCATGTTTTTTCCTAGGTGCATTTCTATATTCAATTTTACATGCAAATACTACTATTGTATATACTTCTGCACTTTGGACACTTCCACTCCTCAGATTTAGTAGCCTCTTCAACTTTTTCTCCATATCTGCCACATTTACCCTTTATGTTTACTTAGAAGGCAGGTTGACAGAGCATAAAGGCCAGGCATATATAATAGAAATTTTAGCCCATGGTCACAAGTGTTATCATTTTCTTCCATTGCAAGATGCAAACATTCGATCTTATCGTCATTCCAGACCATCATAACTCCTTTTGCTTGTGGTTAAGAGATGAAAAGTAGAATTTGGTTCCTTGCCATATTCAATTTATGATTACGTTGACATCAAAATGCAAGAAGTAACACTCTGTTATGATTAATAGCCAAGGCTTAAAATTCCCTATGACTCTCATCTGGGGATGAAGGGATTTGATTTTAATTTTGACTTGGTGAAGTTGGCCTTAAATGTAATTCCTAGTGATGATTATAATGAAAATTAAATAAATATTCAATATATTTCATTAAAAAATTTGAGAACTTCTCAAAGATGATACAATTAACAATCTGTTACATATAGACCTATAACAATATTTTTACTTATGGACCCATTTCCTTAACCAAAGGCTATATTGAACATGCTTCCTTCCCTCCAAAATAGGGGAGTACCAATATCATAGTTTTTCATTGAAGTACCTGTTGGCAATATGCTGCAATATGTTGTCCTTGATGGCAACCTTCTTGATGAATTTGTCCTTGGTGGAATCCTACTTGATGAGTTGCCTTTTGATAAGCAACCTATGTGTTAAATATGTAAAATGATGTTTCTACAAGTCAGTTCAGATGTGACTGAGAAAGGAATTTTAGTAAGTGCAAGAGAAATGAAACAAGAAATATTTTTCAATGTATACGCAAGTTTGATGAAGGCAACCCGCATATGGATTCAATGTATATGCTAATTTTATGAAGGCAACCCGCATATACATTCAGAATTAGTAAATACGCAGTTTTTATGACGAGAAGTCACGTATATACACGAATAAGAATGATCCAAGTCACATTTTCCTTTTGTGCTCTAAAATTATGAAACCAAGGGGCATTACCATGGTATTAACCCACAGTATTGAGCATTATATTGTCTATTCGACTCTGTCCAAGAATACCATCAGTTTTTGTGTGGTTTTGACTCATGGTATTGGTAAAGGCTAGATCTATATAAGGAGAAGAAGATCATAGTGCAAAGTGTGCATGAGTAAGGGTTGTTACTGAATAAATTTCTCTGAGGTATATATGCATGAGATGAACTCTGTTTTAATTGATAGATCTAAATCTATGATGCAACCATGGATACAATGATGGTTTAGGATCTCTAGATCTGAAATGACTATGCTCTTGTGTGATCCATTGAAGAGATGATTAGATCTATGACCTGGCGCAAGTTTGTTGAAGTCAAGTAAAGAAATCTGGGTAAGTTCTATGGATCTGGCTCATTCTGAAAAGTTCATATTTAGAGATCTATACGCTAGTTCGTCTTAGTAAAAGTGTGTATATACGCGGGTTTGCTTCAGAAAAGGCCCGTATGGCAGTTAGGGTCTTCTGAAGCTTATTGCACAATTTTTTTTATTCTTCCTAATATTTGTCTGTTGTCTGTCAATGAAGTCTTCTTGTAGATCTGGGTTGTCTAAATACTATATATGCTGCTAAGTTGATTATGTACAAATCTGATCAATGAGAGAATAAACATGGTTGATGGTGACTAACTGACGAAGGATTCTACATTTCTAAAGATATTTGACTGAAAGCCTCAGATCTGGATCTTTGACTGATTACATTCTGAAAAACAGTATTCACAGAGCTATACATAGGTTGGTGTGAAGGAAAGTGTTTATACACGCGGGTTCAGTGAAGCGAAGTAGCGTATGCATTTTAAGTTAATGAATGTTCAGGGTTGAGTTTATATCTGCATATTTATTCTAAAGTCTGGGTTATTTCTAAGTTCTAGTTACAGTGGCCTCACTGTTCTGATTGAAGTATTGGGTAAAGTTAATGGTTGATGATGTTTATGAAGATTTGTGTTGATGTTGTTTGATCTAGTGTGAAAGTTGATGAAACGTGGTCTGCAGTGGTTCTGAGGGCTAAAGCTTTCAGTACGGAAGTAGAAGATTCCTACCAGTAGAATCTGGTGTTCTGATCAGGGGTTTGGAGCTCCCTTCCAGTAGTGGCTGGTAAACGAGATTAGGGGGTTGTAGCTCCCTTCCAGTAGCAGCTAGAAAATGAGAGAAGGTTGTAGCCTTCTGCAGGTAGATGCCTACATACTGATATAAGTATGCATCAGCACAATATTGTAAACAATTTTCCATATAACAAATATTGAAGATAGAGATGACAGCAGTAGTGGTTTTCTCCCGAATTGGGTTTCCAACTTAAATATGTGTGTTCATATGTGTTTCTCTTGTGTGATGATTTATACTGCTGTTACTACACATAATTACTGATTATCTAACAGATACATGACTGGAAAACTGACTTAAAGATTGTTCCTGAAATTTTTTTCAAATCTGCAAATTTATATCAGTATACGCTAGTTTCTTTTATTATATGCACGTGTATATGCGAGTTGGGTTCATCAAAGCCACATATGGAATTCTATAAATAAAAAGTAAAAATATTTTTAGTAAGCTCTAAATATTGATTCACCCTCCCCCTCTCAGTATTTTTCCCAACAGTTGGTTTCAGAGCAGGTTCTTCTGAAGAAGCTTAATCGCTAGAAGAAAGATCAGCTAAGATGAGCAATCAAGATGGGACAACATCTATCAGGCCTCCTCTCTTCAACGGAAACAATTTAATCTTCTGGAAGACAAGGACAAGATCCTATCTTCAGTATCTTGTGGTAGATGTATGGGCTATAGTTGAAGGAGGTTATCAATATCCAGCATCAGTTCCAACAGATGCAGCTGAAAGAAATAAATATGAAACCAATGCAAAGGCAGTCAATGCATTACTGAGAAGTCTGACTGAATCATAATTTGTCAAAGTCATGCAGTTGAATACAATAAAGGAGATATGGGACAAAATCATTCTAAGCTATGAAGGTGATACCAAGGTAAAAATTGCTAAACTCCAAACTCTCGAAATTAAATATGAAAATCTCAGGATGTATAATGAGGAAAGCATTGCTAGTTTCTTCTTACGTCTAGATGATATTGTAAATCATATGAGAAATCTAGGTGAAACCATAATTGATGCTACTCTGGTAGAAAAGGTTTTAAGATCTCTAACTCCAAAATTTGAATCACAAGTGTCTTCTATTGAAGAGAAGCAGGATCTACAAACTCTTGCTATTATTCAACTTCATGATATTTTGACTAATTTTGAAATTAGAAAAGTAGGTCCATCTGAAGTCAAAGAAGTTGTCTTTAGAGCTGCTGCAAAAGGAAAATAAGTAGAAGAACAAGAAGGATCAGGGTACATTTCAGAAGAATATGAGATAAATTTTGTAAAGAAGCTACAACTTGGCACTGGAAGATTCAGAGGTAAGCTTCCTTTTAATTTTTTTTCTTGTGGAAGAGTTGGTCATTATGCTGCTAAGTGTCCTCATAAAGAAAAACATGAAAACTAAAGGAATTGGCAAAGTAAATAAGAATCGGTTTATCAATAGAAAAATTTATTATACTCATGAAGATAGTGATGGGCTATCAAATAGTGAAGAAGGAGAATCTGATCAAGATGTTAGACTACTCATGGCTTTTGAAAAAGATTCTAGTGAGGCTAAAGACACCTTTATGGATGCACTAGAATAAAATGATTTTCTTGAAGAAATTAATCATCTCAAATATGTTTGGAAGAAAACAAAATTGCCATAGATACTCTAAATAATCAGCTTATAGAAAAGGAGAAGCACAATGAGAAACTAGAGTGTGAAATAGTAAGTCTAAGAAAGGAAATTGAGAAAGAGAAAAATTTAAATCTTAGATTTGCTAAAGGAACTGAAACCTTAGATGAAATTATCAAGGTTCAACTCTCTCCTTTTGTAAATACAGGTCTTGGATATTGGAGAATCCTCTCAGTCTTCAACACCAAGCTATCTAAATGCAGCTAAAGCCAGCCTACAACATTATGTCACTCAGCAAGAAAACAAAGAAACTTCGCAGGTAAAGCATGACCACTTCAATACAACGAACAATAGCAGAAATATCAAACAGAGAAACACCAATCTGCAGGTAAACACAAATAGAAGGTTTCATTATCGCAAAAATTTCTTCTTTAATGGGCAATGTTTCTCATGTCATAATTTTGGTCATAAAGTTGTTCAATGTGTTGCATACAAAACCATCATGACCAGAGAAGCAAGTAAGCAAGGAAATGAGACTAGAATAAAGAAGAATACTTATAAAAAAATTTATCCTCTTCAAAATGAAATTGAATGTGTTTATTGCAATAACTTCGGTCATGGAGAATCTGAATGTAGGAGCAAACTCCAACCAAAAGAGCATGTACCTTCAAATTCCAAGGTATGGAGAAAGAAGGACTTACAGGCTGAGAATTGTGGCATAGCCTTATTTGTAGAAGGGGAAGAAAATCAATGGTACATTGATAGCGGATGCTCAAAACACATGACAGGTGATAGAAATAGACTCCTTACATACAATGCTCTAGAAAGAGAAAAGAATGTTACCTTTGGAAATCATACTCCTGCTGTCATTAAAGGAAAAGGTTCTGTTTTCTAAAAGAAAAGGTAAAAGCTAAAAATGTTATGTATGTGGATGGATTAAAGCATAACCTGTTAAGTGTGATTCAAATGTGTGATCAAGGAAATGAAGTTGTCTTTAGTTCAAAGGAATGTGTGGTACGTGAACTTGACACGGGAAAAATAGTAATAAAAGGAACTAGAACATCAAGCAATCTGTATGTATTGAAAGGTTGCAAAGAAAAATGTTACTTGGGTAAATCTTCAGAAAATTGGTTATGGCATAGAAGATTGGGGCATTTGAGTTTCTCTCAAATCAGCAAATCTAGTAGACTCAAAGCAGTTTGTGATCTTCCCTGCATCACTCTGCCTGAAAGTACCATATGCAAATATTTCCAATTCGGTAAGCAAACCAGAGAACAATTCAATGCCAAAGAAGGATCAACAAGTAAGCCTCTTGAACTCATACATACTGACTTATGTGGACCTATGAGAAAAAGGTCACCCGTGGAGAACAATACTATATTCTTTGTATTGATGATTTCTTTATAATGTGTTGGATTGGTTTACTAAAACACAAAGATGAAGCATTTGAAAAATTTCAGATCTTTAAAGCCCTGGTTGAAAATGAATTAGATCTAAAAATAAAATTTCTTAGATCTGACCAAGGAGGGGAATATATATCAGATGAATTATTTGATTTCTGTGAACAACATGGCATAAAAAGGTAGTTTTCTGTAGCTGGAACCCCACAACAAAATGGCGTGACAGAAAGAATGAATAGAACAGTTCAACAAATGGCTCGTGCTATGCTTGATGATTCTAGAACACCTTACCTTTTGGGGAGAAGTAGCACATACCGCTGTAAATATTCTTAACAACGCTCATGTTCGTGTAAACAGTAATAAAACTCCTTATGAGCTATGGCATGGTAATATTCCAACTGTAAAGCATTTTAGAGTTTTTGGAAGCAAATGTTTTATCAAGAACAATGATGAAAAACTTGGTAAGTTTGAACCTAGAGCAGATGAAAGAATATTTCTTGGTTATTCTTCAAGAAGTAAAGCATATAAATGTTACAATAAAAGACTTCGAAAGATTGTTGAATGCATTGATGTTGTAGTTGATGAGTCTCTCTCAGCTCCAAAACGGAAATACCAATAAGAAATGAAGATGATGGTGCTAAATATCTTCCTGCATCAAATAGCAACAATATAGAAGGTGAACCCAATGAAGCACCAGAAGAAGATATATCTGAAAAGGCTCCATCCAGGTATGTTCAAAAGAATCATCCAGAATCTCAAATTTTGGGAGAAAAGGGATCTGGTGTCCAAACAAGAAGAACTCTTGTAGGATATCCTATTTATCTAGAATTTCTATCCACTATCGAACCACAGAATGCCAATCAAACTAGCAAAGATGAATGTTGGAGTCAAGCCATGAATGAAGAACTTGATCAGATTGAAAAGAATCATACTTGGGAATTGGTTCCAAGACCTCATGATAAAAATGTTATTGGAACAAAATGGATATTTAAAAACAAGTTAAATTAAAATGGAGATGTTATTAGAAACAAAGCTAGACTTGTTTTTAAAGGGTATGCTCAACAAGAAGGTATAGACTTTGAAGAAACACTTGCTCCTGTAGCTAGACTTGAAGCCATAAGAATGTTTCTTGCATTTTCAATCTTTCAACAATTCAAAGTTTATCAAATGGATGTTAAATATGCTTTCCTCAATGGTGATCTAGAAGAAGAATTTTATATAGAACAACCAAAAGGATTCACTTTGGGAAATGATGAAAAAAAATTTTGCTTAAAAAAGCTTTATATGGTCTCAAACAAGCTCCAAGGGCATGGTACTATCATCTTGATAAATATCTTCATCAACAAGGTTTTTCAAAGGGATTTGTTGATAGCAACTCATACACCAAAATTGAAAATGATAAACTACTGATAGTAGTTGTATATGTTGATGACATCATTTTTGGGAGTAATGAAGAGTCCATGAGTCAGAAATTTGCTTATGTTATGCAGCAAGAATTTGAAATGTATTTACTTGGGGAAATAAAATTTATTCTTGGCTTACAAGTGCAAAAAGCAACAGATGGCATATTTTTATCACAAGAAAAATATCTTAAGAAAATTCTGAAGAAGTCTGGGATGGAAGACTGCAAACCTGTAAGTACACTAATGGTAACTGGGTGTAACCTCAGTTCTCATGATGATTCTCCCACGGTGAATCAACCAAAATACAAATCCATGATTGGAAGTTTGCTTTATCTAACCGGGACAAGACCAGAAATTATGCATGCAGTTGGGATTGTTGGACGCTTCCAAGCTAATCCAAAAGAGTCTCACCTTCAGGCTGTAAAAAGAATATTCAAATATCTACAAGGGACTCAAGACTATGGTCTATCGTATCCAAAGAATTTTGATCTCACTCTTCATGCTTACACAGATGCAGATAGGGCTGGAAATGTTGATGATCGAAAAAGCACTAGTGGTGGTGCATTCTATATGGGGCCCTAATTAGTATCTTGGTTCAGCAAGAAACAAAGTTCTATTGCCTTATCTACAGCAGAAGCAAAATATGTGGCTGCTGCATCGTGTTGCACACAACCACTTTTGATGATGCAGACTTTACAAGACATTCAAATCAAATGTTCACCTCCCATCTCCATTTTGTGTGATAATACAAGTGCCATTAGTATCTTAAAGAATCTTGTTATGCATTCCAAGACCAAGCACATTCCTATCAAGTAATACTTCCTACGTGAACAAGTGCTTGAACAAAAGGTTAAATTGGAGTATGTTCCCTCCAAAGAACAAGTTGCTGATATATTTACTAAACCTCTTCCCAAGGAAGCATTCGAATATCTCAGACAAAATTTGGGAGTTGTCTCTGCCTCTCAGATCAGATCTGCTTGATTTCAGAAGATTAAATTTGGTATGCAGGTTTCATAAAGGCAAATTGCGTATATACACGAGTTTCTGTGCATAAAACCGTGTATGGGTTTTTCTGACAGAAATTCTCTAGGTCAGAATTGCAGAACAGTTGTGGTGTTGTTGGGTAATCTCTGTTGTTGTTCCAATATTCATCTTTCAGTATCATTCTCTGATGTTTTTCTCCTTGATAAAGATGCTTTGATGATTTTTTGTTGAAGGTGTTTAGGATGCACAAGCTAAGGGGGAGCACTTGTCTTGTGGAAAAGGATGCATTTTTGGCATTCTGATTGGTTGTTGTGTTATGATCTCATGTTTTAGATTATTTTTTTTTGGTCATAAATAGTCATATCTGTAATTTGATGAAAAGGTTATGTTGAGACCTATGATCTAAAATTGCTATATTCAGTCATGTAAGGACTTGTTCAAATTTGTAAGCCCACTTGGTTGGGTAGTTGAGTCAAATATGTAGTTCCTCTTGGTTGGATCATTGATGTAAGTATGAGTCCTTGGTGATAGAAAAGGTCATACTCGGTTGAGTTATAGAGTCATGTACTTCATTGAAAAATCTGTCTGAAGATTCAGCATGAACTCAGGGGGAGCATGGTAAATTGATTGCACATCAGATTGTCAGAGCTCATCTTTCTACAAGGACAGAGAAACCTTGTTTTGGTTTTGATCTGTCCTTTCCCCTTGATGTCAAAGGGGGAGAGTATTTTGGTGGTTGAATAATATGATTAATGTATTTATCTATTGTGGTAATCAAACACGTTCATGGTTTCCATCAAGTCCAAAGGTGGATATTGTTGGAAATATGATGCAATATGTTGTCCTTGATGGTAACCTTCTTGATGAAGTTGTCCTTGGTGGAATCCTACTTGATGAGTTGACTTTTGATAAGCAACCTATGTGTTAAAGATGTAAAATGATGTTTCTGCAGGTCAGTTCAGATGTGACTGAGAAAGGAATTTCAGTAAGTGCAAGAGAAATGAAACATGAAATATTTCTCAATGTATACGCAGGTTTGATGAAGGCAACCCGTGTATGGATTCAATGTATACGCTACTTTTATGAAGGCAACCTGTGTATACATTCAGAATTAGTAAATACGCAGTTTTTATGACGAGAAGTCACGTATATACACGGATAAGAACGATCCAAGTCGTGTATGCCTTTTGTGCTCTAAAATTATGAAACAAAGGGGCATTACCATGGTATTAGCCCATATTATTGAGCGTTGTATTGTCTATTTGACTCCATCCAAGAATACCATTAGTTGTTGTGTGGTTTTGACTCATGGTATTGGTAAAGGCAAGATCTATATAAGGAGAAGAAGATCATAGTGCAAAGCGTGCATGAGTAAGGGTTGTTACTGAATAAATTTCTCTGAGGTATATCTACATGGGTTGAACTCTGTTTTAATTGATAGATTTGATCTATGATGCACCCATGGATACAATGATGGTTTAGGATCTCTAGATCTGAAATGACTATGCTCTTGTGTGATCCATTGAAGAGATGATTAGATCTTTGACCTGGCGCAAGTTTGGTGAAGTCAAGTAAAGAAATTTGGGTAATTTCTATGGATCTGGTTCATTCTACAAAGTTTATATTTACAAATCTATACGCTAGTTCGTCTTAGTAAAAGAGCGTATATATGCGGGTTTTCTTCAGAAAAGGTGTTGGGTATGTGTTATATTCTTTCCACAACTAGTCACGTGCGGGGGGGTCATGGGGGGGCGATAGCCTCCCCTGTACGTTGCGTCGAGCACAACACAGGGGGGGGGGGGGGAGGCGGCAGCACCCCCTGTAGGGGTCCGGGGCAGCGCCCCGGGAAAAATTTTTTGGTCCTTATTTTCCGGTGGGAGGACCCGCCCATGGTTTTGTGCATGGGTTTGCACATGGTTTTGGGGCATGATGGTTTTCGGCCCCTGGTATTTTGTAGATCCGGTCAAGGGAACTACGGTTATGTTCTAATCCAGGGTTAATGAATTGAGGTTTATGTATGCTTCAGCATGTATATATATGTGCTGAAACACTAAAATAAATATAATGAAAAATCAAGCTGGTCGTCTCGATTTGGGATCTAGGGGAAAATCTCTGTGTTTATCTATTTTATGTTTTACGCTCTTTCTATTGTTTATTTTCTGTTTCTAAGATTCATTTGCAGATAATTTCTATACAGGGTTGAAACCTACATTTGGTATCAGAGAAGTTTTAGCTTCAAGGAGACGCCTTTGCTGCTGAGGGGTTTTTTGCTTGGGCCTGAGGTAGACCCTGTTCAGTGGGAGATCTGCGAGATCGATTCTTGCGGTGAAAGAAGATGGCGAGTGGCAGGAAGATAGAGATCAATAAATTTAATGGTCATATTTTTTAGTTGTGGAAGCTCAAGATGGAGGATCTGCTAGTGGATAAAGATCAGTGGATCGCGGTAGATATGGGTACTAAACCAACAGCAATGTAAGATGAAGACTGGAAGAAGCTAGATCGGAAGGCAGAGAGCACAATATGGTTGTGTGTCTCAGATTCAGTTTTTTTGAATGTATCTGGGGAAGTTACGACAAAGACCTTGTGGGAAAAGCTAGGGACTTTGTACTAATCTAAGTCTCCGGTGAATAAATTGTTCCTACGGAAAAAGTTGTATAACCTGAGGATGAAGGATGGGGACTCAGTGACAAAGCATATGAACGCCTTCAATACTATGGTAAGTCAGCTATCATCTGTTGATATTAAAATCTCATATGAAGATAAGTGCATCAGTTTTTTGTGTTCTCTACCAGACTCGTGGGATAATCTAGTTATTGCAATAGGTAGCAATACAACTACCTTGAATTTTGATGACATTGTCTCAGCCTTGCTGTTGAAGGAAATGAGATGGAGAAATATGGAGGGTCAGAATGGAGATGCTTTATCTATATGAGGAAGGTCCCAAAACAGAAACAAGAATAAGGTTTTGAGAGGGAGATCTAAATCTAGAGGGAGATCTAAATCTCCTGGAAATTTTGTAAAGGTGTGCTGGAAATGCGGAAAGGAAGGGAACTACAAAAAGGACTGCAGATCTAAAGCTCCTGAGAAATGAAAGGGATCTGATGATGCTCCTTCTGCAGAGGCAAAAACCACCTCAGATGAAGGTGGGGATGTGTATTTGGCTTCTTCTTCAAATACACATGCAGATCATGAGTCATGGTTGATTGACTTGGGTGCATCCTTTCACTTCACTCCCCATAGGGAGTGGTTCTGCGAGTATGAGAAATATGATGGTGGTGATGTCTTCCTAGGGGATTATAGGAAGGCCAGAATCGTCGGACGTGGAAAATTCAAGCTGAAGCTTCAAGGTGGAAGGATTAGAACACTTCCTGTTGTTCTGCACATTCCTACATTTGCCAAAAATCTGATTTATGTAAGCAAGATGGATGATGCAGGTGTAAAAAGAGTGTTCGAGAAAGATACCTGTAAGATGGTTCGGAGAGCACTGGTATTAATGTGGGGATTTCGGATTGGAACTTTGCACAAGCTTCAGGGTAGTATTATTACTGATGGGTGCAACAATTCTGTGGTTCCCGAAAGTGGAGTGGAAAGCCTAGTGGTCTCCGGAGAAAAGACCATGCTGTGGCATCAAAGGCTTGGACATATTGGAGAGAAGGGCCTTCAGATACTGCATGGAAATGGTATGGTAGAAGGTATGTCTAATAGCTCTCTGGATTTTGATTTTTGTGAACATTGTGTATATGGGAAGCAGAATCAAGTAATTTTTCCTTCTGGTGCTAAGAGGGCGAACAAGATATTAGAGCTTGTGCACAGTGATGTGTTTGGACCTGTGTTGGTTCCATCACTGGGTAAGTCTGTGTACTATGTTTCATTCATAAATGACTTCTCAAGGAATACATGGATATATTTCTTGAGGAATAAATGTGAAGTATTTGACAAATTTAAAGAATTTAAGGCTCTGGTGGAAAGCTAGACGGAGAAGAAGATAAAGATGATGAGGACAGATAATGGTGGGGAGTTCTGTAAGAAGGAATTTGAAGATTTTTGTAAGAAGTGTGGCATAGCACAGCAGAAGACTACTCCATACACACCTTAGAAAAACAGATTTGTAGAAAGAATGAACAAAACGCTGAAGGAAAAGGCAAGAATCATGCTCAGTGGTACCGGGTTAGGACAAGAATTTTAGGCAGAGGCATTGGAGACTACATGTTACTTGGTTAACAGATCACCTTCATCAGTGTTGGAGGATAAGACTCCACATGAGGTATGGACTGGTAAGAAACCCTCTCTTCCACATCTAAGGGTATTTGGATGTAATGCATATGTACATGTTCCAAAGGAGAAAAGGACCAAGTTGGATAATAAATCTGAAAGGTGCATCTTTATTGGGTATAAGGATGGTTTAAAGGGTTACAATATTTGGAACCCAGAAACAAGGAAGGTTGTGTACAGCTGAGATGTGGTGTTTAGAGAGGTGAAAGATGTTGTTAAACATGAATTACTACCAAAGGAACCTAAGAAGATAGAGTTTGAGCTAAAGTAGGATGAATCAGACTCTACAACAAAAGAATACTAAGAAGAGGAAGAGCCACAAACTCCAGCTGTGAGAAGATCAGTTCGAGAAAGAAGACAACTAGAAAGGTATATTCCATCTGCTTTCTATTCAAATTTTTCTTTAACTATAACTCATTATTATCCCAGAACCGTCAGGGAGGCAGTAGATTCAGAGGATGGAAAACTCTAGAAGGAGGCCATGGTTGATGAAATGGCATCCTTGCATAAAAATGAGGCATGGGATCTGGTGGAGTTATCGAATGGAATGAAGCCCATCGGGAGAAAATGGGTGTTTAAGAAGAAGATGAATGTAGAAGTCAAGGTGGAGAAATACAAAGCTCGGTTGGTAGCAAAAGGTTATTCCCAGGTGCCGGGAATTTATTTTGGTGATATTTTTTCTCCTATTGCCAAAGTTACTTCTATTAGATTACTTTTATCTGTTGTTGTTGCATTTGATTTTGAGGTAGAACAGATTGATGTGAAGACAAAATTTCTTCATGGGGATCTGGAAGAGGAGATCTACATGAAACAACCTGAAGGCTTTATGTTGAAGGGGAAGAAAGAGCTGGTATGCAGGTTAAAGAAGTCTTTTTATGGGTTAAAACAGTCACCCAGGATGTGGTATCAAAAATTTGATACCTATATACGGGGAATTGGCTTCACTAGAAGCAAGGAGGATCACTATGTATATTTTAAATTAATTGGTGACCGAGTTATTTATTTGGTCTTGTATGTGGATGATATGTTGTTGATTGGAAATGACAGAGAAATTATCCAAGATTTGAAGACCCAACTGTTCTCCAAATTTGATAGGAAGGATCTTGGTGCTGCAAACTATATTTTGGGCATGGAAATTAAGGGAGAGTGAGAAAAGAGGAAGCTCTGGTTAAACTAGAGGAAGTATGTCAATACTATATTGCAGAGGTTCAATATGGAAAACAGTAAACTGGTGAATGTTCCGATTCTGGTAGGTGTAAATCTGTCTGTTGAATAGTGTCCCAAGACAAAAGAAGAAGAGGAGGATATGTCTCATGTTTCATATGCAATTGCAGTGGGTAGCCTGATGTATGCAATGGTATGTACTATACCAGAAATTGCACATGCAGTGGGAGTATTAAGGAAGTTTATGTCAAACCCAAGGAAGGAGCATTGGATAGTAGTGAAGCAGGTTTTCAGATATTTGCGTGGCACTAGTGATTATGGCTCATGCTACTAGGGAAGACTAGGATTGGACAGAGTGTTGGACATTCGTGGTTTTTTTGATGCAGACTGGGCTGGAGATCTGGACCAAATAAGATCTACAAGTGGGTATTTGTTTAGCCTATTTGGAGGTACAGTCAGTTGGATGAGTAAAATACAGTCTATAGTGGCTCTTTCAACTATAGAGGTAGAATACATGGCAGCCGCTCATGCAAGCAAGGAAGCAGTTTGGTTGCAAAGATTGTGTTCAAGTATGGGGTTGGTGCAACAAGCTATAAGGATAGACTGTGATAGGAAAAATGAAATTTTCTTGGCTAAGAACCCTGCTTATCATTTAAAGACAAAACACATTGATGTTCAATATCACTTTGTGAGATATATGGTTGAGGCTAAAAGGGTGTTGTTGGTAAAGGTGGACACCTTGAAGAATGTTGCAGATGCATTCACGAAGTCTGTGAGCACTCAGAAGTTCTCTTGGTGTGGAGAAACAATGGGTGTTGCAAAGCTGGGCTAATGACTCAGCTCTCCTGTGGCCCCCTGCGAAAATAAAACAACAAGTGGGAGAATTTTGGGTATCATGTGTTATATTCTTTGCACGACTATTCACTTGCGGGGGGGTCACACGGGGGGCGATAGCCCCCCCTGTACGTTGCGCCGGGCACAACAGGGGGGTCACAGTGTGGGGGGGGGGATGCGGTAGCCCCCCCTGTCGGGGTTTAGGGCAGTGCCCCAGGAAAAAAAAATTGGTCCTTATTTTCCGATGGGAAGACCCGCCCATGGTTTTGTGCATGGGTTTGCACATGGTTTTGACGCACGATGGTTTTTGACCCCTGGTATTTTGTAGATCCGGTCAAGGGAACTACGATTATGTTTTAATCCAGGGTTAATGGATTGGGGTATATGTATGCTTCGGCATGTATATATATGTGTTGTAACACTAAAAGGAATATAATGAAAAATCAAGCTGGTCGTCACGATTTGGGATCCAGGGGAAAATCTCTGTGTTTATCTGTTTTATGTTTTATGCTCTCGCTATTGTTTATTTTCTGTTATAAGATTCGTGTGTAGATAATTTCTGTTCAGGGTTAAAACCTACATTTGGTATTAGAGTTGTTTCGGCTTCAAGGGGACGCCTTTGCTGCTGAGGGTTTTTTGCTTGGGCCTGAGGTAGACCCTGTTCAGTGGGAGATCTGCGGGATCGATTCTTGCGGTGAAAGAAGATGGCGAGCGGTGGAAAGATAGAGATCGAGAAATTTAATGGTCAGAGTTTTGAGTTGTGGAAGCTCAAGATGGAGGATCTGCTGGTGGATAAAGATCATTGGATCGCGGTAGATCCAGGTACTAAACCAACGGCAATGTCAGATGAAGACTGGAAGAAACTGGATCGGAAGGCTAAGAGCACAATACGGTTGTGTGTCTCAGATTCAGTATTGTTGAATGTATCTGGGGAAGCTACGGTGAAGACCTTGTGGGAAAAGCTAGGGACTTTGTACCAATCTAAGTCTCTGGTGAATAAGTTGTTCCTGCGGAAAAAGCTATATAACCTGAGGATGAAGGATGGAGACTCGGTGACAGAGCATCTGAATGCCTTCAATACTGTGGTAAGTCAGCTGTCATCTGTTGATATTAAAATCTCAGATGAAGATAAGTGCATCAATTTGTTGTGTTCTCTACCAGACTCGTGGGACAGTCTGGTTATTGCAATAGGTAGCAATACAACTACCTTGAATTTTGATGACATTGTCTCAGCCTTGCTATCGGAGGAAATGAGATGGAGAAATATGGAGGGTCAGAATGGAGATGCCTTATCTATACGAGGAAGGTCCCAAAATAGAAACAAGAATAAGGTTTTGAGTGGGAGATATAAATCTAGAGGGAGATCTAAATCTCCTGGAAAGTTTGTAAAGGTGTGCTGGAAATGCGGAAAGGAAGGGCACTACAAAAAGGACTGCAGGTCTAAAGCTCCTGAGAAAGGAAAGGGATCTGATGATGCTCCTTCTGAAGAGGCAAAAACCACCTCGAATGAAGGTGGGGATGTGTATTTGGATTCTTCTTCAAATACACTTGTATATCATGAGTCATGGTTGATTGACTCGGGTGCATCCTTTCACTTCACTCCCCATAGGGAGTGGTTCTGGAAGTATGAGAAATATGATGGTGGTGATGTCTTCCTAGGGGATGATAGGAAGACTAGAATCGTTGGACGTGGAAACGTCAAGCTGAAGCTACAAGGTGCAAAGATTAAAACACATCCTGGTGTTCTACACATTCCTGCATTGGCCATAAATCTGATTTTTGTAAGCAAGATGGATGATGCAGGTGTAAAAAAAGTGTTCGAGAAAGATACCTATAAGATGTTTCAGGGAGAACTAGTATTAATGCGGGGAGTTCGGATTGGAACTCTGTACAAGCTTCAGGGGAATACTTTTATTGATGGGTGCAACATTTCTGTGGTTCTCGAAAGTGGAGCGGAAAGCCTAGCGTTCTCTGGAGAAAAGACCATGCTATGGCATCAAAGGCTTGGACATATTGGAGAGAAGGGCCTTCAGATACTGCATGGAAATGGTATGGTAGAAGGTATGTCTAATAGCTCTTTGGATTTCAATTTCTGTGAAGATTGTGTAAATGGGAAGCAGAATCAGGTGAGTTTTCCTTCTGGTGCTAAGAGGGCGAACAAGGTATTAGATCTTGTGCACAGTGATGTGTTTGGACCTATGTTGGTTCCATCACTTGGTAAGTCTGTGTACTATGTTTCATTCATAAATGACTTCTCAAGGAATACATGGATGTATTTCTTGAGGAAGAAATTTGAAGTCTTTGACAAATTTAAAGAATTTAAGGCTCTGGTGGAAAACCAG
The DNA here is from genome assembly GCA_034641835.2 of Pinus albicaulis. Taxonomy (NCBI): domain Eukaryota; kingdom Viridiplantae; phylum Streptophyta; class Pinopsida; order Pinales; family Pinaceae; genus Pinus; species Pinus albicaulis. Next base: position 333,462,040 of record CM076578.1, on the reverse strand, counting down.
ACAGAGAAGAAGATAAAGGTGTTGAGGACAGATAATGGTGGGGAGTTCTACAAGAAGGAATTTGAAGAGTTCTATAAGAAGTGTGGTATAGCACGGCAGAAGACTACTCCATACACACCTCAGAAAAATAGAGTTGCAGAAAGAATGAACAGAACGCTGATGGAAAAGGCAAGAAGCATGCTCAGTGGTACTGGGTTAGGACAATAATTCTGGGCAGAGGCAATGGAGACTACATGTTACTTGGTTAACAAATCAGCTTGATCAACATTGGAGGATAATACTCCACATGAGGTATGGACTAGTAAGAAACCCTCTCTTTCACATCTGAGGGTATTTTTATGTTATGAATATGTACATGTTCCAAAGGAGAAAAGGACCAAGTTGGATAATAAATATGAAAGGTGCATCTTTATTGGTTTTAAGGATGGTTTAATGGGCTACAAGATTTGGAACCTAGAAATAAGGAAGGTTGTGTACAGCCGAGATGTGGTGTTTAGAGAGGTGAAAGATGTTGTTAAACATGAATGCCTACTAAAGGAACCTAAGAAGATAGAGTTTGAGCTAAAGGAGGATGAATCAGACTCTACAACAAAAGAATACTAAGAAGAGGAAGAGCCACAAACTCCAGCTGTGAGAAGATCAGCTCGGGAAAGAAGACAACCAAAAAGGTATAGTCCATCTGCTTTCTGTTCAAATTCTTCTTTAACTATAACTGATGATGACCCCATAACTACCAGGGAGGCAGTAGATTCAGAGGATGGAAAACTATAGAAGGAGGCCATGGTTGATGAAATGGCATCCTTGCATAAAAATGAGGCATGGGATCTGGTGGAGTTGCTGGCTGGAAGGAAGCCCATCGGGAGAAAATGGGTGTTTAAGAAGAAGATGAATGTAGAAGGCAAGGTGGAGGAGAAAGTAATACAAAGCTTGGTTGGTAGCAAAAAGGTTATTAAGTGCGGGGTGATTTTGGTGATATTTTTTCTCCTGTTGCCAAAGTTACGTCTATTAGATTACTTTTATCTATTTTTGTTGCATTTGATTTTGAGGTAGAACAAATGGATGTGAAGATATCATTTCTTCATGGGGATCTGGAAGAGGAGATCTACATGAAACAACCTGAAGGATTTATGGTGAAGGGGAAGAAAGAACTGGTATGCAAATTAAAGTAGTCTCTGTATGGGTTAAAACAATCACCAAGGATGTGGTATCAAAAATTTGATACCTATATACAAGGACTTGGCTTCACCAGAAGCAAGGAGGATCATTTTGTTTATTTTAAATTAATTGGTGACCGTGTTATTTATTTGGTCTTGTATGTGGATGATATGTTGTTGATTGGAAATGGCAGGAGAAATTATCCAAGATTTGAAGACCCAATTGTTCTCCAAATTCGACATGAAGGATCTTGGTGCGCAAACTATATTTTGGGCATGGAAATTAAGAGAGATTGAAGCGAAAGGAAGCTGCGGTTAAACCAGAGGAAGTATGCTTCGAGACTATATTGCGAGGTTCAATATGCGAGGATACTAAACAGTGAATGTTCTAATTCCTGGCCAGGTGTAAATTTGTTTGTGAACGAGTGTCCCAGGCACAAGAAGAAGGAGGATATGTCCCATGTTTCATATGCAAGTTCGGTGGGTAGCCTAATGTATACGATGAGTACATCTTATGCAGGCATTGCACATGCAGTGGGAGTATTGAGCAGGCTTATGTCAAACCCGGGGAAGGAGCATTGGACAGAAGTGAAGCGGGTTTTTAGATATTTGCGTGGCACTAGTGATTATGGATTGTGCTAACAGGGAAGACCAGGATTGTAAATAGTGTTGGAAATTCGTGGTTTTGTTCATGCAAACTGGGCTAGAGATCTGGACCAAAGAAGATCTACAAGTGGATATGTGTTTAGCCTATTTGGAGGTGTAGTCGGTTGGATGAGTAAAAGATAGTCTGTAGTGGCTCTTTTAACTACAAAGGCAGAATACATAGCAGCCACTCATACAAGAAAGGAAGAAGTTTGTTTGTAGAGATTGTGTTCAAGTATGGGGTTGGTGCAGCAAGCTATAAGGATAGACTATGATATCCAAAGTGAAATTTTCTTGGCTAAGAACCCTACTTATCAATCAAAGACAAAACACATTGATGTTCAATATCACTTTGTGAGATATATGGTTGAGGCTAAAAGGGTGTTGCTGGTAAAGGTGGACACCTTGAAGAATGTTGTAGATGCATTGAAGAAGTCTGTGAGCACTCAGAAGTTACCTTGGTGTAGAGAAATAATGGGTGTTGCAAAGTTGGGCTAATGACTCAGCTCTCTTGTGGCCCCCTACGGAAAGAAAACAACAAGTGGGAGAATGTTGGGTTTGTGTTATATTCTTTCCATGAATAGTCATGCGTGGGGGGGTAACAGGGGGGCGATAGCCCCCCTTGTATGTTGCGTCGAGTGCGGCGGGGGGTCATAGGGGGGGCGGCGGCCCCACCTTCGAGGAATGGGCGGCACCTAGGAAAAAAAATTGGTCCTTATTTTCCGGTGGGCGAACCCGCCCATGGTTTTGTGCATGGGTTTGCACATGGTTTGGGGCATCATGGTTTTTGGCCCCTGGTATTTTAGATTCGAGTCGAGGGAACTACGGTTATGTTCTAATCCAAGGTTAATGGATTGGGGTTTAGCATATGTGACATGTATATATATGTGTTGTAACACTAAAAGGAATATAATGAAAAATCAAGTTGGTCGTCCCGATTTGGGATCCAGGGGAAAATCTCTGTGTTTATCTATTTTATGTTTTATGCTCTTGCTATTGTTTATTTTCTGTTTTTAAGATTCGTTTGCAGATAATTTTTATACAGGGTTAAAACCTACAAAAGGCGCATTTGGCAGTTAGGATCTTCTGAAGCTTATTGCAGAATTTTTTCTATTATTCCTGCTATTTGTCTATTGCCTGTCAATGAAGTCTTCTTGTAGATTTGGGTTGTCTGAATACTGTATATGCTGCTAATTTGATTATTTACAAATCTAATCAATGAGAGAATAAAAATGGTTGATGGTGACTAACTGATGAAGGATTCTACATTTCTAAAGATATCTAACTGGAAGCCTCAGATCTAGATCTATGGCTGATTACATTCTGAAAAACAGTATTCACAGAGCTATACGCAGGTTGGTGGGAAGGAAAGCACGTATACACGTGGGTTCAGTGAAGTGAAGTAGCGTATGCATTTTAAGTTAATTAATGTTCAGGGTTGAGTTTCTATCTGCATATTTATTCCAAATTCTAGGTTATTATGAGTTCTGGTTATAGGGGTCTCACTATTCTGATTGAAGTATTGGGTAAAGTTAATGGTTGTTGATGTTTATGAAGAGTTGTGTTGATGTTGTTTGATCTAGTGTGAAAATTGATGAAACGTAGTCTGCAGTGGTTCTGAGGGCTAAAGCCTTTAGTATGGAAGTAGAAGCTTCCTGCCAGTAGAAGCTAGTGTTCTGATCAGGGGGTTGAAGCTCCCTTCCAGTAGTGGCTGGTAAACGAGATTTGGGGGTTGTAGCTCCCTTCCAGTAGCAGCTGGAAAACGAGAGAAGGTTGTAGCCTTCTGCAGGTAGATGCCTATGTATTGATATGATTCTGCATCAGTACAATATTGTAAACAATTTTCCATAAGATAGAGACGACAACAGCGGTGGTTTTCTCCCGAATTGGGTTTCCACCTTAAATATTGGTGTTCATGTGTGTTTCTCTTGTGTGATGATTTATACTTCTATTACTGCACATAATTACTGATTATCTAACAGATGCATAACTGGTAAACTGACTTAAAGATTGTTCCTGAAAAAAAATTCTAATCTACAAATTTATATCAGTATATGCTAGTTTCTTTTATTATATGCACGTGTATACACGAGTTGGCTTCATCAAAGCCACGTATGGAATTCTATAAAGAAAAAAGTAAAAATATTTTCAGTAATCTCTAAATACTAGTTCACCCCCCCCCCCCCTCTTATTATTTTTCCCAATATTACCAATATCATATTTTTTCATTCCAACTAGAACAACATAGCCAAACTATGAAACAGTGATCCAGATTCCACAATTAAGCTAGTGAAAAATTAAGTGAAACTTTCTTTCTTGTACAGTCATGAATTCTGGGCACTCCTCTAGTTATGATACACAATTAGGCAAGTGAAAATTGAGGGAACCTTTCTTTCTTACAGTGTTATGAAGTCTAGGCACTCTAGTTGGTGATCTTTCTCTTTCTGCATGTTATGTTCTGATAGTGCAAGGTTTCAAGATCAAGTTTTTTCACAATTAAAAAATAAACCTCCAACATTCTAGAACATAACACATATAAAATTAGAATCCGATAAACCATGGAAAAGTAGAAACCTAGCAAAGACACGATGCTTGAAAGAAAGTATGAAGGTTCACACCGCGCGAGGGTGAGATAATTTAAAATAGAGTCGTTGTTTTGAAGAATTGTTCCACACTATCACCGACAAACCCTTGCAACAGAAGCAAAGCTTGTAGCCTTAGCTGCATGGACAAGAATTCTAGTAGGAGCATAACCTTGCTTTTTCCTGCAATAATGAATTCAAAAAATTTATTTTTGGAAATATCAGACAACGTTTCATATCAAAACCTGATTGAAAATTTGAGCTATAAAAGCAACATAACAATTAGCATGTTTTTTCCTAGGTGTGTTTCTATATTCATGTTTACATGCAAATGCTGCAATTGCAGATACTTCTACACTTTGAACACTTCCACTCCTCAGATTTAGAAGCCTCTTCAACTTTTTCTCCTGTTGGCGAAAAAGGAGATCTTTGAGCAAGACCCAGGTTCAGGATAGAGGCCAACAAGTTTTCCGCAGTAGTCTAGCACCATGTCGGCATTTTCACCCTACTCCAAGGAGCAGAGTGTCTGACCCAAGGCGTGTTGTGACCTTAGTAACACTGGGAGACAGATCATGTACCAGACGATTACAACCATGAAGAACAACTAAAGGAACTTGAAACAGAAAACAGATCTCACTACTATGTATATGCTATTACTCATCGAGCATGTTCAGGATGCTGAATTAAAATTTAAAATGGTGCATACATTCATAGTAAGCAACTGATTAATACTCAACTCCGAACATTAAACACAACAATAGCCATATTTCATTATCAATATTAAACATCATACATCACTCCGCAGAGTCTATTACAATGTAATTCAATACAACTGAAATCTCACAGAGCTCTCTTATGGCTCTGCTCTCTCTCCCGACCCTCTGCCACACTCACTGACTAACTCATCTACGTTGGATGATTGCCTATTTTTTCTTCCTCCAACGTTATTGTCAGTCTTTCCTCTTTTCCTACTCCGATTTTTTATGCTTCTTCTTGATTACTGGGAGTTTTGTCCATTGTCCTTGTCTCCCATATCTGTCATCTGCGCTGTTCTCTGCAATTGTCGCGCCACCTATCTTTCGACTATCCACAACCATGACAGCTCCCTGTCTACCTTGATTGTGCTCTACCACCTATTCTCCACAACTCAAACTGTTTCTTTTTCAAAACAAAGGCCCCAACAGGCCTCGACCACACGCTATTGGCTCGTCCTGAGTCAATATTTTCCTGTTGTTACGGCTTCCGTTGGTGTGTCGACTTTTGAGGCTAAATTTGTCTTCTCTGTTTCTTCACTCTATCCAAACAAAGGCCCCAACTTTGGAACATTGCTCAATGCTGAAGAATTGAGTTCTGCGAACTCAGTGATTTCCTGTTGCTAGTCTCTAATTAGCTATTCAATTTTGGTGGCGACTCTTTCAGCCTCGGTTTCACTTGCTACCGGTGGTAGCTTGCTGAATACCTTTTGAATTTTTGGTCCGGCTTCGACTACCATTTGTTGTATTGCCTCTGATTTTTTCTTGACTAGTTTCCTTAGCTCTCTAAGGACCTGCTTTGTGGCAGCGGAATGCTCCTCTATCTTCTTTATTTTGGTTTCCAATACCTCCACTTGGTTGTAGAGCTGGGTTATGCCGATGGGATCCATGGTTTTTTTTATCTCTTGTGAAATTTGTTGAATTTGTGCTGAGATAGGTTGGGCTTTCATGGTTAACGAGTTAGAGCATTAATGTAAATGGTTAAATAGGTTGTAGGCATCTTTGACTGTCGTCCCCGGGGTTTCCTTCATTCCGGTTACCTACTTCTACTTCTCGGTAACCTTCTCAGCATATATCACAGCGAGGTCTGGTAATGTTGGCCTAGCAGCTAGCGTTTGTTTGAGCTCTTGGTTTTCTTTGATGAGATTTGCACATGTCATTTTCACTCGAATAGACCTTTTGACCATGGAGTAGGCCGATATGTCCTTCGGCGTCTTGTTATCCTGGGAAATTACTGTTGGCCAGAGGTCCTTGAAGATATATGTTACCTTTTCCAACTGCTCTTGTAGACTTTCCTTCTCTCCTTTTAGCTAATTGTGCTCTTCAGTAAGCGCAATGACCTGTTGTTGTTGCTGCTCAAACCTCTGTTTGAGGTCGTTTTGTAGCCCTTCTACCTACTATGCTTCTCGCTGAATGAATTTATATAATTTTCCAGTCCCCTAGTTCTACATACTCTCAGCGCCTGACATGTCCTGGGCTTGCAGTCTCTCTCTGAGGGGTTTCTCGCTAGCAATTGATTTCTCTGAGTGTTCATGCAGTGATGCGGGTTGGTTCTGTTGTGGAAAATGACGTTCTGGGTTGTTCATGCTAGTGGTCGGTTGAATCTGTTGTAGTATTAGGTTGGCTTGCTTAAATTTGTTCAACCCTTTTGGCCAGGGTGTTGTATCTGCAGTAAAATATCCTCCTTGAACTAATAGTTCTAGGAAAGTGCCCTACCCCACCAGAGGTTGGTTAACCTCGAGTACCCTAGCTATACTCGAGTTAACTTCTGCCTTGGTGTACCCATTTGTTTTGTTTCTTAGCTTCACTAGGTCTGAGATAGTTGCTGAGGTGGATGCAGTTCGGGTGGATTGGTCTTTGGAAGTAAAATAATTATGGGGTGATGAATGGTGAGTATGAGGTGAATAGGTGTGATTCTGGGGTGGAGATGTTGTCTGAATATTCAAGACCAAGAACGGATCAAACACGGGCAGCACAGAGGTGACGTGGGTGGTAACATCTGGCTTTTCTTGAACTGGTACTCTTGTATCCATGGGTTGGGTTTGATCTTCCTCGGTGAGGTCAACTATTTTCCTAAGCACCATAATTCTTGCTTTCTTGGCCTTAGGTGTAGCTATCAAGGGTTTAGGTGACTGTGGTTGTTGGGGGTGAATTGAACATGGTGGAAGGTAGGGCAGTGACGATATGTGTGAATGTGGATGGTGATGCAGTATTTGAAGACTGAAAATCAGAAAAAGAAGGAAACATAGTAGAAACACTTGTGAGGTTTTGTATTACCAGATTGAATTCCTTCACCTTCGTTTCTAACTGGTCCAGTAAAGGTTTTAGATGCAGTCAAATATTCTACTCATTGTTTCCTCTGGTGTCTCCCCTAGGAGTGCTTTCAGCAACATTCCCTCGAATGAATAGTGAGGTATTTCGCTTCTGACCTCCATCCCAACTCCTGGCCATGAACAGACTTCGATGTGGAATGCTTTTTCTTCAACTTGAAACTTTAACGGTCTCATTTTGAACATGGTTTCGTCCACGTAACTAGGTTTGATATATGTCTGCCTATGGGTGACCCCAAACCATATCTGCGAAGAATATCTATCCAAAAGGTCCCTCGGAACCCTTTTTTTTCTCGCCACCACATCCACAATATGCTTGTACCAGAATGATAAAGCCTCCTCATTTACCTCCTTGGTGTTGGGATCTCTCGAGATTCTCCAGGGCGTAAACCTTAACGCCATTGGCTGGTCTTTTGTGATTTCTACGAGTTGTCTTACCCCTGGGTGAGTCCATTTCCACATCGCAAATGCCATTACAAGGTAGCCATAAATGAACCCTATGGATCTTCTGTAACTATCCTCACAGGCTTCAAAGATCTCATTCAATAGGAAGGTACACCAGCTTAGCTGGGCTCCCGGGAGGTAGTGTTTCGCAACTGAAATGGTGTTGAGGGTGCATTTTCTTTTGGTGTAATGTCTCATCGTCTTACCCGCTATTAGATAGTAGGAAAATTTCACTGCTAGATTGTTGATGAGGTCTATCTTCACCCCCCTCCCTCCTCTTTTGATCTCATATTCCTTATAATAATCATAGTCTCCTGCCTTCTTGGCTCTCTTGGACATATTCTGGAATGTCGTCGAGACATCCTTCCCTTCTGTTGATAATCCCGTAAGCCTACTGATATCCTCTGCATGTATCGGTAATTCTCGCCCCAGCCACAATGATCCATTCTGGACTCTACTCAGTAGGAATTTTGTACACTACATTGCCGCTCCCGTTCAGTATTATCGATTTCTGGATACCTCTGAACTCCGGATTCATTCTTGTTGTTTCCCCTCCTCCCTCTGTAGCATAATTCTCTATGTATACCTGTCTCTTCATAGCCATAAATTGATATGAATCTGTGAAATATATATCAATTAGTGATGCATTGTCATACTTGCCCACTAGTGATTCTATCCTTTGAACTCTCTCATTAAGCTCGGGCTCGATGACTGCTGGTGCTACCTTCGTCATGTTCGTCCTTCTTCTGTATACCTGGAGTGCTGCTTCTGATCTATTTCTATGAATTCCTACTACTGGACTATCTCTTTGAACTTCCTCTGATGAAATTTCACTTGTTCTAACTCAGAATTTTCTGGCATTCTCATGCTTTTCTTCTTTCATGCGGATTAAGTAATGTAACCGGAACAAATGAGGTTGATAAGACCCCATAACTAATTAATTTTTTTTTGTCTCTCCCATGAATATAATTGTGCGATTAGTTACTGCAATGAGGTGTATTCTGACATTGTTGATTGTGTCTTCGGGATTTGGGTAGACGTGATGGGTAATGATTATGGCTTAATATGGAAAATTTATTACGGTATGGTTGTTACTAATTATGGCAGTTAATTCTAAAATCTGGGTGATCCTATGGACTAACAACGGTATGATGGTTTATTATGACAGAATGATGTTAGACACGCTTGGCTTTTTGACATGGATGATATGTTAGACGCTACCCCCCCCCTGGACCACAATCGGTTGCGATGTGGTCTCCGCATTGCAACAGGTGGATTTGCTCTCTGCGTTATTGTGATTTATTTTTGTCGGGATTCCTATTCTATTTCTCATCTCGAGTGCAAGAGAATTATTTACTCGATCGATTTCTATTCTACCCTACTGACTCCTCTCGATTGCGAGTTTGAAAATAAATGATGAAACTTACTCATGATAAGGCTTCAAGCATGCGCCATTCACCCATCCTTGTAATACTTGGCCATCTAGTTGTGCCAATCGAACCGTGCCTGAATATTTAATTTCAATTACATGGTATGGTCCCATCCAGTGCATTCTGAGTTTGCCCGCGAAATTTTGAAATTTGTTGTCGTACAACATAACTTTTCTTCCGATAGTGAACATTTTATGCTTGATGTGGCGGTCATGCCAAGCCTTCTGTCTTTCCTTCTAAATCGTCTGATGGAATTCTGCCAGGAATATATCTTCTTCAAGCTCTTCTAGCTCATGGAGGCATTCATTGATTGATTCTTCCTTTGTTAGATGTAATGTTGAAGCGATTAATAGACTCGGTATGATAAATTCGGCAGGTACCACCGCCTCTCTCCCATACACCAGCTGGAAAGGAGTCTGATTATGCAACCTTTTTACAGTTGTATTGTATGCCCATAATTTTGCTTGTACTCGCTCATCCCAGTCATCCCGATTGGCATTTCATATCTTGGTTAGTCCTTTTTCTAATATCTTATTGAATGCTTCAATGGTCCCATTTGCTTGAGGGTGGTACGGGGTGCTCTTATGATGTTGCACCATAAAATTATCTAACAGAGACTTGATTGTTGTACTGATGAAGTGTGTACCTTGATCATTGATTAGGCTTCTGGGGTAGCCAAATCTGCTAATGATATTTTCAAAAATGAACTTGGCCGTTGTTTCTGCTGTGCAATATTTCACTGGTGTTGCCTCCGCCCATCTTATGAGATAATCTATTGTGGTAATTATGTACCTTTCATGTGAATGTCTTGCCACTGGTGCAATTGGCCCTACGAAATCAACAACCCATTTTTCAAATCACTGCAGTGCTCTTATAGGTTGTAGTGGAAACTCATCTCGGTGTGATGGATGTCTCATTCTTTGGCAGCCATCACATTTCTTTACATATGCTTTACTATCTTTATGAATTGTGGGCCACCATAACCATGCTTGTAATATTTTTCTTGCGGTGGCACTGAAATGGCCCCCTGCAACTCCGCAATGACACTCCCACAAGATATCCTCTCTTTCATGGTCCATGACACATATCTGCAAGACCTGGTCCAACCCTATCTTATACAGTTGTCCTGCTATCAGTTAATACTCAGCTGCTTTCACTACCAAATGTCTTCGTTGAGTCGTCGTGTATTCAGTTGGGCACTGTCCTATTGCCAGATATATTGCTATCTGCTCCAAATAATCTGGGATGGCTTCTACTCTGAAGAGATTAGCATCTGGTAACTCATCATCCATGGATCCCCCATTCTCTCCATTTTCCAACCTTGATAAATGGTCAGGACTTCGAAGGTGAACTCCTGGAATAGTAGGAGCCATGTATAGATCCTTCCTTCAAGCACAGGCTTGTTAACTAGGTACTTCAATGCTAAGTGGTCTATGAAGAATATGAATGTACCTCCTAGTAGGTAATGACAAAACTTTTGAAGAGAATACACCATCGCAAGAGCTTCTCATTTTGTTGTTGTGTAGTTCCTTTCAGTAGTAGACAACTTCTTGCTTGCAAAATAGACTGGATGATCAACAGAGGTTTCTCCTAGCTGAGCTAACACCATTCCTAATGCAATTTTGGAGCTGTCAATATGGACATGGAACTGTTTGTCCCAGTTAGGATGGACCAAGATGGGTGCACTTGCTAAATTTTCTTTCAATGTATTGAGGACACTAGTGCATTTGGCACTCCACATGAATTTCTCTGACTTCTACAAGAGCTTTTCCAATTTTTATGTTATCTTTGCATAGTTGGTGATGAATCTTCGGTAGTACCCAGTATGTCCGAGTAGTGATCTTAACTATTTCATAGTCTCCGGCGCTTCTATGTTAACAATGATTGCTACTTTTGCTGGATCCACACAAACACCCTGTTTACAAACAACATGCCCTAACGGCGTCCCAAAAGGTACTGCAAAGATGCATTTCTTGAGGTTGAGGGAAATTTGGAGTTGTATGCATTTTTCAAACATTATTTTTAGTAAATTTGCATTATTTTTCAGTAAACTGTAAACTGTCCAGTCATCCATGTATACCTCAAGGAACTTATGGATATAATCCCGAAATGCTGCTATCATTATTCGTGAAAACACCGTTGGTGCATTCTTCAATCCAAAGGGCATGACATGGTATGCAAACGATTCCCATTCAGTCATCAAAGTGGTCTTATTCTTGTCTTCTTCGGCTATTCTCACTTGATGATACCCTGAGAAACCATTTATGAATGAATAGGCTTCATTTGCTACCACATTGTCGAGAACTTCATCACTAAACAGAGTGGGAAATGGATCATGTATGCATCCGTTGTTGAGGCTTCTGTAATCAACACATACTCTAATCTCAGATTTTTCATTTTTTCTTTGTATGATAATGGGACTAACCCACTCTGCTTCCTCCACTGGAAAAATCAGCCTTGCTTTCAACATTTTATCTATTTCTACTTTTACTTTCTCCTTTACCCTTGGATTTAGGCGGTAACGCCTATGCTTCACTGGTCTTGCGTCGGGCTTCAAGACTATGTGCATTGCCCCCATGTCCCCCTTTATCCCCTTTAGCTCCGCTACTGAGGATGGAAATAAGTCTTCATATCCCTGTAAAAGGTCGAAGATTTCCTTGGTTGTTTATGCATCCCAGTAGTCTCTGATGAATGCTATTTTGGGTTTCTCTGTGGTTCCAATGTTCAGCTTCTTAGTCTTAAAGGGTAATAGGTGTAGTCCTTTCGTTATTGGTTCTTCCTATATATCCTGCTCCCCTTCTCTCTCTTCAAAGTATAAGTGTCAGAGATTCTCTAAATCATCGTCATCCATCTCACTATCTATTTGTTTGCATGCTACTGATTGTTTGATAATCTGCTCCGAGAGCGGTTTCTCTTCGTATTCTTGAATCTCTGGAAAAAGTAGTACTCTTTTGATGGCTTGTAGTGCCTCTATAACCGTTTTTTTTCTCCTTCAAAACAAAGACATTGCGTAAAATTTTCCGCAACTACTTGCCAGGTGCCAGTTCCTCTCTTCTTTTCTTCGGTCAAGTACTAGGCCTGTGGAATTGTGTCCAGAGAATGTATAAAATTATACTTCCACCGAGATTCTGGATACCCTGCTTTCTTCTATTTGTACTCACAATTTTCTAAATTCTTCGTGGGGTCAGAATCCCCTAGGTACTTCTCAATGAATTGTGGTCATGCATCTTCCTTGAATCTAGCTCTTAGTGCTATTGCAACATCTTCCCACTTCGGAAGTGAGTTGCAAGGGTTGACCCACCACCTTGATGACGTGCATTTCAGTGCTACATCCATAAGAGGGACTCTATGTTCTATTGGTACCTTTTCTTCTACTTTTGCAATAAATTTATTTACAACATTCATATTTGATAGAGTCGGATATCCTCTTACCTCATTTCCAATCCAGTTGACTCCTCAGATATTAGCGCATCTTCCTGTATTAGTCTCATATCCTCCCTATAGCCAATCATCCCAAGCTTTTTCTGAGCCCAATTCTTAACTTTGAACACTTCTCCAGCTTACAGTCCCTCCCACTGTTGGATTGATATAGTCTTCTCTCCTCCCTGCCATCATCTAGTAAAGGTGATCGAGAAGTTGAGCATCCTCTCCATTGTCAACAGTTTCTATATATCGAGGTCCCTGATATGGGTCAAGTGGCTGAGTGACCCTGACTTCCCTGTCTTCAAATATCATCAATTCTTTTTTCAAGTCGATCACTGCATATTTCTCAAAGGCCCAATCTATCCCCAACAAAGCAAGATAGGGATCCTTGTCCCCCATGATGTCTATCACCTCAAAGTCTGTATATTTTTTCACTCCCACCACATCAACCTTGACCTCTTCTAGCCTTCCTATGGGCATAATACAGTACTGATTTTCCATGTGGAGCTGTATTGGCGAGTATGTGAAATTTGGCCTCCCCAGTGCTTCCCACGTCTTTCTTGGTAGAATGTTGACATCTGATCCTAGGTCGAGCATGGTGTCTTTGATTTGAAATCCCGTGACTTGAGTATTCACACGGAATTCCTTTCTTGTTCTTCTCATGTTTCTTTTTATCCTTATTATGTATTTTTCGGTTGAATCTCTTAACTCTCCCGGTTCTGCGTTTTCCTGCACCACCAATTCTAGATTTTTCTTTAGTTGTTCCAGCATTGGTGCGTTGGTTACAATTTTTAGAAATAGTCAAAACCATTCCTCAATAATTGTACTTGTATGGGCCTACTTTTATTTTTCTACAGTTGGCTATGGAAGCTTAATGCCTTTACTCCCCCCTATCTGGGAAAATATTTCCACTGCTTCCTTAAAATATTGCTTCTGTCTATCTGGTCTGAAAACATTCTTTGGAGATGCTGGATTGATCAATTTTATCGGGTTCATATTCTGTGCATCCTCCCCTTTTTTTCTTTCCTCCCCGGGTTACTATGGCTACACTTTGCATGAGCTGAGCTTCTACTATTCTTGGTTCCTCATTCACTGGATTCACTCCTCTCTATCTGGCTCTTTCCTCCCACCTCTTAGTTAGTTCTGGACAGTCTTCAGTTGCGTGTGTATTGACTCTGCACTGAGAGCACCATGGCCTTCTAGGTAGCGAACATTCCCTTGTTAGGCACCCTTCTTGGTGACAGTTGTAGCACCTTACTGGTCCTCTTCCTCCAGTTCTTCCTCCTCTCATTCCTCCTCCTCGGCCCCTTGGAGCTTCATTCACTCTATAAGATGGTCTGTCCAATCATTCTACCAATGCATTGAGGGCTCTACACTGCTCTGTATTATGTGTTGTAGAAGCGCAAAATTCACAATATATATTATTTGGAACATTGGAATATTTCTGCAAAATTGGGCATAGTTGCAAAGGATGACCGATGCCTTTGCATATTTCACAGTATTCAGTTGCGGTTTAATTCTGTTGAGCAGGAAACCCTGGAAAGTGGGGTTGCGGTTGGTATAATCCCTTAGTGTTTATCTGCGCAACTCCCCCAGATGGTGGAGCCCCTTGTGTCCCTGCTGCTGAAGCTCCCACATTTTTCCCCCGCAACCTCGGGCATTCTGTGGTTACGTTTCCCTCCATCAAAAAATGGGTACACCACACACTGGACCTTGCAAGTCATATCGGTTGAATGTCCTTCAACTGCTCTATTAAACTGGCTATATGATGTTGTAGCACTAATATGGAAGGGTCTTGAACTGCTGCTCCTCTTTGAACTCTTATGGATACCCCACCATCGCTTCTATCTTCATTGCTTGCTCTAGGGCATCTTGTAAGGTATCAATATTTTGCTATGCCAGTGGAGTTCTTGTCAACGGAAGAAGTGCTTTAATAAACCAATCTCGTTGGTGATTCAGATTGATTGGGTAACTCAGTTTCCCAATTGCATCATTGAATCTTCTCATCAGGTCTCACGTTATTTCATCTTCTCGTTGTTTAATCTCCCACAACTCAGATATCCCTTGCTGTGTTGGAAATATTTTCATTGATGGCAAAGGAGAAAGACAAGGAGCAGAGGCAGCAAAAGAGGCAGCTCAGACACCAGGAAGAAGCAGAGACCTGGAAATATGGAGAGGCAGAGTTAGATAAGGGATATTTATTTTGAAAAATTCCATATGACTTGAAGATCTGGCCAAGACAGGAGGCTTGTAAGTGAATGCTTTTTATTTGATTTCTTATATATGAATGAGGAGATTGATTCAGAATTTTGTATACATTGATAGACCCTGTAATTGGGTTTTAATATGTTCTGGGTGCAATTGAAGAAATTGAGGACTGATGAGGCATAATTAATATCAATATAGTGGTTCAAAGGAAATTGGGGTTTGATTTAGAAATCCTGCATATACAATTGAGAAGATTAGATGAAATTGCACTGATTAATTCCAGTCATCGATCACCAACGGATCGATGACACAACGAATTTGAATCGACATTCAAAATCTATTTGTGAGTGAAACATATGATCTGGGATCATGGCATAAGATGCGGTCCCGAGCAAACAATTAGGGTTTGAGAAATCTACAATGGATCTGTGTTGATGGATAAAATTCCAATCAAACAGTGGATTCGAGTCAGTGTCAAGTTGGAGGCAAATGAAGTTGTTAATGGAATGGTAACAGAGGATTAATTTTCTGTTCATCGAACCCGGGTTGATATATTGGTTTACGTCAATAAGGAGCAAAGCACAGTCTTCGAACGAGGGCAGAGTTATGGGCCCATATGCAAGGTCGAAACGGAGAGGATTTGAGGTAAAGGCTTTCGTGCAGGAATATTGGTTCAAACATACAGTTGAATGAATCAATATCTTGGAACCATGTATTTTGTATTGGTGAACTATCTGAAGGAACTTGGAGTAGGTTTGAAATAATTGAATCAATGCCAGAATTTTAATATGGTTCGGTTGTATAGTAAAGAAGTCCATTGAATTATAATATTGATGGATGGGGAAGGTTAAGACCGAACCGTGTAATAAACCAAAGGAGCGGAACCATGAGAACGGAACCCTGATTTAATGAACAGTGAAAGAGGATTGAAGACCCGATACCAGCAGTATCGCGCAACTGCAAGGGTGGTAAGTAGAATTGAAAAAAAAAACCCGATATGTGTCTTTGCTTGACGCGTGGCTATAAGCGGTTTTTAAAAACCATTTATTTCGCGTTTTTTTTTAGCACTAAAGCTCTGTCTTGAAAAAGCATGATTTCCGTCTGATCCTAGCCATCAAAATATCAACGACAATCGCATCGTGAAGTTGTGGGGGAGTTAAGCATGTAATGGGAATTGGTTGAATAGATTGACGACTGTCGGATTCTTGAGTGGGCACGTGATAAGCTATCCACCGTTGGATGGTAAGGTAAGTCAATCGCTGGGTCCGAATGTTATAATGTGCTGGTGGTTGGTTATTAACCCAAATTCAAAGCTTATGTTAGTGAATAATCGTATGAGCGCATATTCGAAGGTTGTTAAAGGTACGTTATAAATTTTGTGCGATGATTTGTTTATAGTCTATTGTGGGACCCAGAACTCTAATATATGTGGGTCCTTGGGTTTAACCAAGGTCAAAGTTAATGTGAATTAAGTACAGTGTTGGTATGTCAGGGTTTAATCCAAAGGATAGGGTGTTAAGGCTTGGCCCACTTTATAAGGATCTCATATAATAAAGCAGATATTTGTTTTGAAAGGCCATGAGACTTCATTATAATATTTCTCAGCAAGTGAATGGAGGTTATATATTGTAGTTTCCAGAATATAATAATGAAATGGGTATAATGTTCAGCTGTGGATAAATTGAAAGAGAAGAATCTCAGGTCAAGTGCTTCAATTAATAAAAAGAAGTTTCGGTGCTAAAGGTAAATTGTGGCTTTTAAACCAAGATCATAGTTGGAAATATAAATATCAAACATGTATATATATGGTGTTGTTATCATATCTAGTTTGAAATATGTTGTGGGCCCCACTTTGTATGTATTGAAGTCTGGGTTTTAAAACCAAGGTTTATGAAGCGTGAATGGTAATATGTGGGACCCGAGGGCACTTATATATATATATATATCACTTGAAGATTTAACTCCAAGCTCGAAGGTCTAGTGCTGTAGTTATTTGAATAATAAAGCATAGAAAAACCTTTAATATATGATGGTGTTTGGTCTTTAATAAAAGTCCAAGTTTGTATGAAATGCTATGACCAAACATGCATTAAAACTGTGGACCAGATATATCACCACGTTGGATGAAATAATTAATTGGAAATAATGGTGGGCCAGACTTACGTTGATATTTAAGCCAAATCAAATATTGATTAGGCGCTTCCATAAAATGAACTCTTGATACAACATTTTACCATAGTGATGAAAAGCTTCAGCATTAATTTAAATTACCAGATTTGAGGAAAAAGCAGGGGTGCATGCTTGTAAAGAAGTTATATTTGCAGCAGATACACAATTGCAATGAATAGCAGAGGTATGTAGAATAGTTACTTGACAGCAGCAGAAAAGACAAAACCAGCAAGCCAAGTGCTGGAAAAGGGCTGAGTGAAATTGATATATGTAACTGCAAATGTAAATGTAAATTTTTTAATTGATTTTATATTGTTTGTGATGCAAAGGCAAGTCTCCAGAGGCAAAGAATTATCCTACTGTAATGTTGAAATGTATATCTATTGTTATATGTTTTTTTTTAATATGCTAGGAAAGAAATGAGAAGGTGGAAGTCAAAGAGTCATGGTTGTTCACTTCAAATTCCCTGTGGAATACAAAAAATCATGAGGTGAACCCTATAAATGATATCACATAGATATGCAGAGTGATATTGGTTAGAGAATGGAGAAATGAGGCAGAGAGGGTAAGAAGAAAGAGGAACAGACAGAGAAGATGTGAAGGCTCAGAGTTGATAAAAGGCAGATATGAAGGCTAGTGGACAGCAATGAATAAGGTACAGAACAGAGCTGATATCCAGGTAAATCAGCACATGATTTTATTGTAAAGTGAGGAAGTTGGTGCTTCCATATCAAGTTGTAGCTTGATATATGTCAGTTGTAGCTGACTGAGGTAGGAGCCTCCTGTAGGTTGTCGCCTGCAGAAAATAGATGGGAGTTGGAACTTCCTTGCAAGTTGTAGCTTGCAGAATTGAGGTAGGAGCCTCCTGTAGGTTGGTGCCTACAGAAAATCAGTGGTGAGAGGGAGTTGGAGCTTGCATTTGCATCACAACAATAATAAGATGTGGTTTTATCCCTTATGGGTTTCCACTTATATATATTGTCTATGTGCATGATGTTTATGTGTTGATATGATGTATCTAATCTGCTTAATACTTGATGCTCACATATTAAGATTGTTGTTACATTATCTTAATACTTGCTGCTCACATATTAAGTTGATCATGAAATGAAGGTGTAAATAAGATTGAAGGAAAGTTTTAAAAGTCCATGAATGTGTTAAACTGATTCACCCCCCTCTCAGTTTAACTAAGGGTTCAACATG
Source organism: Pinus albicaulis (assembly GCA_034641835.2). NCBI lineage: Eukaryota > Viridiplantae > Streptophyta > Pinopsida > Pinales > Pinaceae > Pinus > Pinus albicaulis. Next base: position 333,443,700 of record CM076578.1, on the reverse strand, counting down.
CTGATCTGTCTAAGGTAATTTAAATTCTTTGACAAATTCTCTCTTTACATCGTCTAATGCTGGGTTTTAATGAGCTTCGGGCCATTTAATGAACCAACAAAGAGCTCTCTCTATTAGAGTAGTCTGGAACTTGATCAACTTAACTGCCTCTGGTGTCTATTGAGCCATCCATATCACTTCGCAGAGATACCAGTGTTTCTCCACATCATCGTTACCCCTCCCAAAGAATTCTGGGTATCGGGTAAACGATCCTGCCATAGTTCTTTGTATGGGTGGTATTAAAATAAAACCCCTACTTCCTGGCTGTGAAATTGTATTACTAGCACTGTAGCTAGTAGATATTTGTATTGTATACTTAACACTATTTAACTTGCTAAACTCTCGTAACTTAACAAAAAAATTATCTGGCGGTTGATAGAGTACCAGGGGAGATTGGGACTAGATCTACTTGAACTTTGGGGAATAGGACTACCTTGAATTATGGGTGTCGTCCTCTCTCAAAATAGTTGCTCCATCGCAACATTGAGCTTCACATCAGATTATCTCCTCGGGGCATGCGTCCTCCACATTGGACTTTTCTCCCTTTTCTCTTCGGGCTAGACTCCTATACACTTGCCTAACTTCTTTGATGGTCCCTCCTATTCCTCGATATCCCATTGACCTTCCATTTCCTTTTTCATCGGCAGTGCCTTCTCCTTGTGCTTCCAACTACTTACCTGCTTCTCAAACTCCTTCATCACCCTTTCCCTCCACGTCTCAGCAATCTGCACCCTCCGATGTGCTCGTTTCTCTCTCAATTTATTGGAGGTTCTACCATCCATATCCCTATTCCCCCTTCTTACTCACTTGTAGCATCTATCCCTCAGCTCCTTCCCCTAGTAATGGAGGTTTAAGTCTCCATCTCAAACTTTTAAAATTCCATCAAACCCTCGTCCACCATTAAATCATTGATCCACAACGGGATTTCCTTCAACAGTTCTCCTCGCAATCTGAATCTGAATATGTCCTCAACTTTTGAGAAGGATTGGTAACACTCAGCTGTGAATTCCACGATGTATCCTTCCAAGGTAGATTTTACCCAGAAATCTATAGATCGTACCCAGAAATCTATAGCTCGGGTCAAATCAGTATGTAACTAATGGAGTGTTACTAGATCCATGTGCGTCTACTTGCGAAAGACTCTACACGACCCTCCTGGAAGTGACTTGACTTGTCGTCTCCGCAACCAATTATAAATTTCTTCAAGAAAATTTCCCCAGAAAATTTCGTACAAGTCACTTGCAGATTTAGAAAACAAGACCCGATTCTTGATAGTCTTTTCCATCTACTGTCGCAGCTCTGCTTGTTGAAATATGAACTGGTCTAAGTGGTTATCCCACCAGCTTCGTAGTTCTCTCTCGTAGATCCACGATACCATAATCTAACTCCTAAATGAATTTTCAGGTCCTGACAACATAACCATTTTTTGGTGAAAAAGGAGGTCTCTGAGCAAGACCCAGGTTCAGGATAGAGGCCAACAAGGTTTCCACAGTAGTCTAGCACCACGCCGGCATTTTTACCCTACTCCAAGGAGCAGAGCATCTCACCCGAGGCGTGTTGTGACCTTAGTAATATTGGGAGACAGATCATGTACTAGACGATTACAACCATGAATAACAACTAAAGGAGCTTGAAACAACAAACATATCTCACTACTATGTATATGTTATTACTCATTAAGCATGTTCAAGATGCTGAATCAAAATTTAAAACGGGGCATACATTCATAGTAAGCAACTGATTAATACTCAACTCTAAAAATTAAGCATAGCAATAACCATATTTCATTATCAATATCAAACAGCATACATCACTTCGCATATTCTATTACAATGTGATTCAATACAACCGAGATCTCACAAAGCTCTCCTACGACTCTGCTCTCTATACTTCCCCACCCTCTGCCACACTCACTAACTGACTCATATGCGTTGGTTGATTGCCTATTTGTTCTTCTGCCAATGTGACTGTTAGTATTTCCTCTTTTCCTGCTCCGTTGTTTGCCACTTCTTCTTGATTACTAGGAGTTCTGTTGATTGTCCTTGTCTTCCATAACTGCCATCTACGATGTTCTCTGCAACTGTCGTGCCACCTATCTTATGGTTATCCGCAACCATGACAACTCCCTGTCTACCTTGATTTCACTACACCACCTGTTCTCCGCAACTCAATTTTTTTTCTTTTTCAAAACAAAGGCCCCAACATCTCCATATATGTCGCATTTACCCTTTATGTTTTCTTATAAGACAGGTTGACAGAGCATAAAGGCGAGGCTTATATACTTTAAATTTTAGCCCGTGATCACAAGTGTTGTTATTTTCTGCCATTGCAAGAAGCAAACATTCGATCTTATCATCATTCCAGACCATTAGAACTCCTTTTTCTTGTGGTTAAGAGATGAAAAGCAGAACTTGTCTCCTTGCCATATTCAATTTATGATTTCACTGACATCAACATGCAAGGAGTAACACTATGTTAAGATTAATAGCCAAGGCTTAAAAGTCCATATGACTTTCATCTAGGGATGAAGGGATTTGACTTTAATTTTGAGTTGTTGAATTTGGGCTTAAATGTAATTCCTAGTGATGATTATTATGAAAATTAAATAACTATTCAATATATTTCGTTAACAAGTTTGAGAACTTCTCAAAGATGATACAATTACCAATATGTTACATATAGACATATAACAATATTTTTACTTATGGACCTATTTCCTTAACCAAAGGCAAGATTGAACATGTGTCCTTCCCTCCAAAATAGGGAAGTACCAATATCATAGTTTTTCATTCCAACCAGAACAACATAGCCAAACTATGAAACAGTGATCCAGATTCCACAATTAATCCAGTGAAAAAGTAAGCGAACCTTTATTTCTTGTAGAGTCATGAAGTCTGGGCCCTCCTCTAGTTAATACATAATTAGGAAAGTGAAAATTGAGGGAACCTTTCTTTCTTGCAATGTTATGAAGTTTGGGGACTCTAGTTGGTGATCTTTCTCTTTCTGCATGTTATGTTCTGATAGTGCATGGTTTCAAGATAATGTTTTGTCACAGTTAAAAAATAAACCTCCAACATTCTAGAACATAAAATATAGAAAACTAGAATCTGATAAACCATGGAAAAGTAGAAACCAGGAAAAGACACACTGCTTGAAAGAAAGTATGAAGGTTCACACCGCGTGGGGGAAAGATAATTTGAAACAAGGTCGATGTTCCGAAGAATTCTTCCACACTATCACCGACATACCCTTGCAACAGAAGCAAAGCCTGTTGCCTTAGCTGCATGGACAAGAATTCCAGTAGGAGCACAACCTTGATTTTTCCTACAATAATGAATTCAACAACTTTATTTCTGGAATCTCAGACAATATTTCCTATCAAAACCTGATTGAAAAAATTAATTATAAAAAGCAACAAAACAATTAGCATTTTTTTTCCTAGGTGCATTTCTATATTCAAGTTTACATGCAAATACTGCAATTGCAGATACTTCTGCACTTTGGACACTTCCACTCCTTAGATTTAGCATCCTCTTCGACTTTTTCTCCATATATGCCGCATTTACCCTTTATTTTTGCTTAGAAGACAGGTTGACAGAGCATAAAGGCCAGGCATATATACTTGAAATTGTAGCGCGTGATCACAATTGTTGTCATTTTCTGCCATTTCAAGATGCAAACATTCATTCTTATCGTCCTTCCAGACCATTAGAAATCCTTTTTCTTGTGGTTAAGAGATGAAAAGTAGAATTTGTCTCCTTTCCATATTCAATTTATGATTTCGCTAACATCAACATGCAAGGAGTAACACTCTGTCATGATTAATAGCCAAGGCTTAAAACTCCCTATGACTTTCATCTGAGGATGAAGGGATTTGATTTTAATTTTGAGTTGGTGAAGTTGGGCTTAAATGTAATTCCTAGTGATAATTATTATGAAAATGAAATAACTATTCAATATATTTAATTAACAAGTTTGAGAACTTCTCAAAGACGATACAATTACCAATCTGTTACATATAGACATATAACAAGATTTTTACTTATGGACCTATTTCCTTAACCAAAGGCTAGATTGAACATGTTTCCTTCCCTCCAAAATAGGGAAGTACCAATATCGTAGTTTTTCATTGAATTACCAATATGATAGTTTTTCATTCCAACCATAACAGCATAGTCAAACTATGAAATAGTGATCCACATTCCACAATTAAGCTAGTGAAAAAGTAAGCGAAACTTTCTTTCTTGTAGAGTCATGAAGTCTGGGAACTCCTCTAGTTATGATACATAATTAGGCAAGTGAAAATTGAGGGAACCCTTATTTATTGCAGTGTTATGAAGTCTAGGCACTCTAGTTGGTGATCTTTCTCTTTCTGTGTGTTATGTTCTGATAGTGCAGGGTTTCAAGATCAAGTTTTGTCACAGTTAAAAAATAAACCTCCAACATTCTAGAACATAACACATAGAAAATTAGAATCCGATAAACCATGGAAAAGTAGAAACCAAGAAAAGACACGCTACTTGAAATAAAGTATGAAGGTTCACACCACGTGGGGCCAAGATAATTTAAAATAGAGTCGATGTTTCGAAGAATTCTTCCACACTATCACCGACATACCCTTGCAACAGAAGCAAAGCATGTAGCCTTAGCTGCATGGACAAGAATTCTAGTAGGAGCACAACCTTGCTTTTACCTGCAATAATGAATTCAAAAACTTTATTTCTGGAAATCCCAGACAATGTTTCCTATCAAAACCTTATTGAAAATTTGAGTTATAAAACGCAACATAACAATTAGCATGTTTTTTCCTAGGTGCATTTTTATATTCAAGTTTACATTCAAATACTACAATTGCATATACTTCTGCACTTTGACACTTCCTCTCCTCAGATTTGGAATCCACTTCAACTTTTTCTCCATATCTGTCAGATTATCAGTGTGCATGGAATTACTATGAATTTGAGTAGATTAATAAAGCCTTAAATAATCATTTAAACCTTTTATCCCTGAAAGAGATAGGCAAGCACACAGGTGCAACCAGGAAATATTGACAAGCTTGTTCAGGCAAAAAATGTTGAAATTATCTTTCTGAATTGAACCTATGTGCGTGAGAGGACAGAAACTAAGCAATAGCATTGTAATGGACAGGTTTATGGATTTAAAAGACTTCAAAGCAGGTGGTATAGTAAAATAACCTATTAAGCAAACACTTAGGGAAAAAGTTTTATGCATGATTTCTTGCCAACGACATTCTTGCAAGACGCCATAATTTCCAGAGTCTTTTGTCGGCACTGCTAACATCTCAAGTGATGTGATCGGAATTAAAAATCCTTCTCAAAGCATAAAATGAGGAATTTATATGAAGAGAGAGAGAGAAATATCCCCACACACCTGGTGAAATGTCTTGTGATTTTTAGAATCATAAATTCTCCCTCCAATAACACGCACTCTTGGAGACTTTGTCCGCTTTTGCGCCCCATCCGAAGCTGAAACTTTCTTTTTGGAAGAATCTACTCAGGGAGAAGGCATTTTCTCTTTATTGTCTACCTGTAAGTCCTTATTGGGAACAAACCTAAAACCCTTTGAGTTGGCCTTTTCATCTCTTTTGTGATGATACTTTTTTTTTCGAAGAGCTTCTTGGGGAGGACATTTTTCCTGTTGTTGCGGTATTTTTTCTTAAGTCATGATCTTTGTCACTTTTGAGATGAGATACAGCTTATTTTTAAGGGCTTGCTTTGGACTCGTCACAATTTCACCCTCACTGCATTTCGTGCCATGAGTTTCCTTAAATGGGCTCCTTATGTCCTCGACCTTTACTTCATTGCCGCCAGTTACAACACTTGCAATAGCATTGCCATTATTCAAGGCATTATTCTCTTGAACTCTCCGATTATTAGGGATTTCATTTCTAGGCAAGGAAAGCTTCTTCTTTGTGAGGGGAGTTGAAGGATGATCGTTAAGTTGTTTGTAGTTTGCTTCACCGACAGAGTTTGATGACCCAGTCTTTCTACAACTACCAATGCCTAACTGAGGACTCCTCCTTATTTAATGAGCTGGAGAAAAGGCCATTTTTCCTCTTGACCTTTTACATCATCAATGTAGAAACCCAAGGATTCAATATCCTCCATTGACATAAACCAGAAAATCATGCATAGAACATCAAGAAAAATCAATTCCAGTGCAGAAATGAGACACCTTAAAAGCAAATCAAAACTGATGAATATGACAGCTAGTCCACCTTGTAAAGAAACATCTAAGAGTATTATCATACATATCAATTTCCAGAAAAAATGTGAGCCAAGGTGAGATATAAGACAAGGGACTCCGTTACAAACAGTTACTGTGGTCGGTTTTCTTGGGGTGATTTTGAAGTAGAACCATTTTTCAAAAGAAAGATACAGAGCACTGATAATATAAATGGACATATAAAGAGCTTCACTTCAATGTGGAAATGAAAATAATGGGCATGGGAAGAGAGATCCAAAAGAAGCAACATCTTACCTGTTGAAGTAAAGATCCACATGGGAAAGAGGCTTCGACAGCCACTCCCTATCTCTCTATTTTAAAGTGAGAGTTGCTTCATTGATGGTTAAAAAAAAAAAGCAGCGGGAGATGACAAAAACACTCCCTATCTCTCTATTTCAATCTAAGATTTGCTTCGTTGCTCGTAAAAAAAAAAACCAGCGAGAGATGACCAAAACAAAGTGATGTGTTTTGGGCAAGATAAATGTTATTTTAACTCGTAAAAGGTCTAAAATTTAAAGGAAAAATGAATACTTCTTTCCCTCCCTCCATTTTTCCAAACATAATTTTTAATATTATTCCCTCCAAATATCATTTTTAATATCATACTCATTGTTGTTTTGATGGATGTTGAGTGCACTCTGTGATTCCTGGTAATTTTAACAATTGATTTAAAAGGAAGCTTAAAAAATAAATTCAATTTCATTCTAATAAATTTATTTTAAAAACATTGATGATGAATCAGAGAATGAGTAGTTGCTTGTAAGTTCAACAATTGATTTAAAAAGAAGCTTCAAAAATCAATTCAATTTCATTCTAATAAATTTATTTTTGAAGCTTCAGGGTTAGAGGTTTAGGGTTTAGGGGAATCATGAGTTAGTGGTTAAGGGGTTGGGGATTGGGGACTTAGGGGTTAGGGGATTTAGGTGCATTTAGGGGTAGGGGAATAATGAGTTAGTGGTTAAGGGATTATGGATTTGGGTTAGGGGAATAATGAGTTAGTGGTTAAGGGGTTAGGGATTGGGGGGTTAGGGGTTAGGGGATTTGGGCGCATTTAGGGGTTAGGGGGGAATAATGAGTTATTGGTTAAGGGATTAGGGATTGGGGGCTTAGGGGTTTGGGGATTTAGGTGTAGTTAGGGGTTAGGTGAATAATGAGTTAGTGGTTAAGGGATAAGGGATTAGGGGCTTAGGGGTTATGGGATTTATCAGTAAAGGATTTTAGGGGTTAGGGGTTAATGGGTTATGGGTTAAGCATTAACGGTTTAGGGGTTTAGGGGTTAAGGGGTTAGGGGTTTAGGTGTTAGTGGTTTAGGGGTTTAGGGTTTAGGGGGTTAAATGGGTTAGGGTTTTAGGGGTTTATGGGGTTAAATGGGTTAGGGGTTGGGGACTAGGGTTTAAGGGGTTAGGGGTTAAGGGTTTAGAGGTTTAAGGTTTAAGGGGTTAAATGGGTTAAGGGTATAGGGGTATAGGGGGTTAAATGGGTTAGGGTTGGGGATTAGGGGTTAAGGGGTTCAAGACGTTTAGAGTTTAGGGGGTTAAATGGGTTAGGGGTTTAGAGGTTTAGGGGACTGGGTATTTAGTAGTTAAGGATTTTAGGGGTTAGGGGTCATTAGGGGTTAATGGGGTTAAGGTTTAGGGGGTTAAATGGGTTAGGGTTTTAGGGGTTTAGGGGGTTAAATGGGTTAGGGGTTGGGAATTAGGTTTTAAAGGGTTAGGGGTTAATGGTTAGAGGTTTAGGGGGTAGGGGGTTAAATGGTTAGGGGTTTAGAGGTTTAGGGGTTAGGGGATTTAGCAGTTAAGTATTTTAGGGGTTAGGGGTTCAGGGGTTCAGGGGTTATAGGTTTAGGGTTTAGGGGGTTAAATGGATTACAGGTGTAGAGGTTTAGGGGGTTCAAGGATTTATCAGTTAAGGAATTTAGAGGTTAGGGTTAATGGGGTTAGGGTTTAGGGGGTTAAATGGGTTAGGGTTTTAGGGGTTTAGGAGGTTAAATGGGTTTGGGGTCGGCAATCAGGGTTTAAGGGGTTAGGGGCTAAGGGGTTTGTTAAACACCATGTTGAAGCACACACATGGTGTATGAGGAAGAAGAATGCACACACAAGAGAAACAACACACAATGAAAGATAAGCGTGAGGCTTTCTTATTTTTTCCATTATACATGATGTACATTTATAATACAATGGTGTGACTCTTGGTTTCACATTCCAAGGTCACTTGGACTCCATTGTGACTTTTCGCATTCCACACCTACCCATGTAGGATTAGGTGTTCCAACATCCCCCTTAATCCGAAGGGGTATGTGTGAGTCCAAGAAAAGAGTTGTAATACAAATCTGCAAAGTATACATGGCAGCACTTGGGCTGAATCAACTCTCTGAAATGTTGGAAAAAAAGAGGTGGTTTTAGGATGACCACAAACACTGGAACGCAAAACTTGTTGCAGTTCCCGGAACTCTTCCAAAACTGGCAAGAAGCTGAAGGCTTCTGCTAGAGGAATTGTCCCTCATATAAAAAAGGAGACCTTCGACCTAAAAGAAGGGAGGTCTACGACCTGTGGTGGTTTTAGGTTGTCCACCAACCAAAGATGATGGTTTTAGGTTATCCACCAACCGAAAATGATGGTTTTAGGTTATCCACCAACCAAAGATGATGGTTTTAGGTTATCCACCAAACGAAGGTATGCTCATGGGCATCCGTATCTCTGGCTACATCTCTGAATCCGGAATGATGAATTGTGGCTCAGGCTCGCTTGAACTGCTGGCTACAACTCTGAACATGGAATGAGAGATTGTGGCTTAGGCTCGCTTGATCTTTCGTCGAAGCTTGTACATGACCACCATTTTCCCCCTGTCAGGGACAAGGTGAGATGATGGCGAAAACTCAACTGCAAGTTTGTTCAATATGCGTGAACAAGTTCTAACATGTGTTGTAAACATCTTCTTGGCTGCTGATGCCCATTGCCAAGAAGCGATCCATCCAAGATGAATCTTGGTTCTTGCAGGAGGCTTGTTTCTGAAGCATCTGTCTGAAGAATGGGTGTGCCGACCACAGTGCTTGCATGGATGAAGATCAAAATAGTGATCTTTCATATGGCCAACTCGATCACGGTGTTGGCATTTCTCAATATGTTGTGGAAGTGGAACAGGATCTGGAACAGCTGCTGGTGAACTGTCATACAAGAATCCAGCACTCTGAAATATGATGGGCTTTGTGTAGTCTGGAATATGAAAGGTCACATCCTTGTCATATCCAAGACCAGTTCGGTGCTTGTTGTGGACAAGCTCTTCCCAAGGTCTGATGATGGGCTTAGGAAGTGCAGTCTGAGGTGTTGCATCTGCATGTACATCTGCTGAATGTGAATCATCTAGAACTTTGTCTTCTTTCTTCTGATGAGAGTCCTTCACAATGTTTTGAACAGAAACAGGTTCAGAATGGTGACTCTTTTGCTGAAGTTCATCTTGTTGGAGTTGAGATTCCAACTGCAAAAACTCAATCTTTTCTTGTGCATCTAGCAAACAAATCTGAATGTTACATAGAGCATCCTTGCTCATTTTTATCATATCATGAACATTTGAATGAATGAGGTCATTCAACAACACTAATGCCTCATTGATTTTGGCCATTTTGACAACTTAGGCTCAAAATAAATGAAAGGGTGTCGGCTACAACCGAAAATGCACCCGTTTACAATGTGATTCAACAAGAAAGATAAATGACTCAAGAGAACTCTCAAAGTACAAAATCTGCGCCTCAAATGATGGAGGGCAATCAATAATTCAACAACTCAAATACTGATTGCAACTATGAAGAAGCAATACAATGTCAACTCAATACAATATTTCTGCAAAATATGTGCAGCTGAAAACACTATGCAGCTGAATTTTCCTTCAAAGAGCTGTTTTGAATGATAGAAAACTTGTCTTCAAATGTGAAATTCTTCAAAAAAATCACCTTTTATCAATGCCACAATGCAAATCTTCAATTTTCAGTCCATCTGCTCCATATGTCAATTTCTTCAATTTTGTTGTTCATAACTCTCTCTTCTCCAATGTCCTTCCTCTCTCTCTGCTCTCTCTCTCTCTGCTGTTTTTTTTTTTTTTTTAATTAATTGAAAATTAATTAAAAAATAATTATTTGAGATTTAAAAAAGAGAGAAAGGGAAATAATTAAAAAGGGAATGGAAATTATTAAAAATGGAAAGAGGAATTAAATTAATGGATTTAATTTAAAATATAGTGGAGAGAAATGTATTATATGTGGGAGGGGGAAATAAAAATCGATTTTAAAAATAAAAGGTTGGTATTAATGAGAAGTGGGGTTTGAATTTTAAAATGGGGGAGGGAGTAGTATAGGGAGGGGGAGTATTATATAGGAGTGGAGGGAGTATTATAGTGGAGGAGAGGGGAATATTAAATGGAAGACATCGTATATTAAAATTTTAAAAAAGTAATTACGATGGGAGCCTACGTATTGTTGAAGTGTAAGTCGTAAGGTGGAGTGGAAGAGCTACAGGCGTAGGAGAGGGCGTCGTATGGTGAGGAACAGTCATGGAGTGAGGGGGTATGGGGATATAGAGCAGCCGTGAGGTTTGAGAGTATGGTAAGGAGCGTAAGGGCGAGTGGAATGTGAGACGGATTGACTGTTAAGGAGTAGGCGTTGTATTGAGAGCGTTTGCAATGGGAGGAGCGCAGAGAGGTGCGTTTGGATTGAAGGCCAAAAGGCGTGGCAATGGAGCCTGCGGATATGGTGTAGAGGGAGGCGTAGAGGTGGGCAGGCAGAGAGTAAGTAGGTTGATAAGGGAGCGCTGTGGTGAGTGGTGTGAGATGAGTGATAGCTTATGCTGGAGTGCTGTAGCAGATTGGACGCCCGGGGGTTTGAATCGATAGAGCAGGGTGTTAAAAATCTGTAGTGTGAAGGGGGCGCGGGTAGTGGAGTAGGGAGGTAAACGCTGTTAGAGGGAGCGATAGGGATTAAGCATAGTGAAATCGAGTGGAGCGGTAAGGAATGAGCGCAGGGTGTAAGAAATGAGCGCTGAGCAAGGGGGCCAAAAGGCTATGGAGAGTTGCAGAATTTTTTTATTTTATTTTTTTAATTTATTTTTTTAATTAACAGCAGAGAGCAGATAATAGAGAGAGCAGACTATTCTTCCTTCCAGCAGCATATATTGAATAAATGCAAATTCAGAAATCTTTCAGTAATCCAGCAGGAAAATTCTTCAGAAAATTTTAGCAGTAAAACCCAGAATTTTTTTCAATAGCCCAGCAACAGGAAAATGTAGAATTGCAGAAACTCAGAAATCTTCCAATGAATACTCAGAAATATTTCCAGTGAAAACTCAGAAACTTGTTCAGAAATCCAATTTAAATAGTATCCAGCAGCGCTTCAAACGCAGAATTTAATGGGCAAAAATTGCAGAGAAAAATAGAATGAAAACCTTCAGATGGGTAGAGCTGCGTTCTTCAAAACCAATGCTGCCAATTTCTGAACGCTGGGATTTTGAATGCTGCTCCTTCTCAAAACCAATGCTGGAATGATGCTCTTTCTCCAAACACTTCTGAATGGCTGCAAAAACACTACTGCAAAAACTTTGATCGCTGCAAAAATGTCAAGAATTTTTGCAGATATGCAAGGCCATAAACACAAATGGCTCATTCAATGTGGAGCAGGGCCAGCAATCGCCCGCTCTGATACCATGTTAAACACCATGTTGACGCACACACATGGTGTATGAGGAGAAGAATGCACACACACAAGACTCAACACACAATGAAAGATAAGCGTGAGGCTTTCTTATTTTCCATTCTACAAAGATGTACATTTATAGTACAATGGTGTGACTCTTGGTTTCATATTCCAAGGTCACTTGGACTCCATTGTGACTTTTCGCATTCCACACCTACCCATGTAGGATTAGGTGTTCCAACAGGGTTAAATGGGTAAGGGGTTTAGGGGTATAGGGGGTTAAATGGGTTAGGGGTTGGGAATTAGGGTTTAAGGTGTTAGGGGTTAAGGGGTTAGAGGTTTATGGTTTAGGGGTTTAAATGGGTTAGGGGTATAGACGTTTAGGGGGTTAAGGGATTTAGCATTTAAGGATTTTAGGGTTTAGGGGTTAGTTTTTAGGGGGTTAAATGGGTTAGGGATCGAGAATTAGGGTTTAAGGGGTTAAGGGTTAAGGGCTTAGAGGTTTAGGGTTTAGGGGGTTAAATAAGTTAGGGGTTTAGGGTTTTAGGGGGTTAAATGGGTTAGGGGTTAAGATTTTAGGGGTTAAGGGTTTATAGGTTTAGGGTTTATGGGTTAAATGGGTTAGGGGTTTAGAGGTTTAGAGGTTAAATTGGTTAGGGGTTGGGAATTAGTGTTTAAGGGGTTAGGGGTTAACGGTTTAGAGGTTTAGGGTTTAGGGGGTTAAATGGGTTAGGGGTTTAGGGGTATAGGGGTTAAATGGGTTCGGGGTTGGGAATTAGGGTTTAAGGGGTTAGGGGTTATGGGGTTAGAGGTTTAGGGGTTTAAGGGGTTAAATAGGTTAGGGGTTGGGAATTAGGGTTTAAGGGGTTAGGGGTTAAGGGGCTAGAGGTTTAGGGTTTAGGGGGTTAAATGGGCTAGGGTCGGTTTAGAGATTTAGGGGGTTAGGGGTTAATGGGGTTAGGGTTTAGCAGGTTAAATGGGTTAGGTTTTTAGGGGGTTAAATTGGTTAGGGGTTGGGAATTAGGGTTAAAGGGTTAGGGGTTTAGAGATTTAGGGGGTTAGGGGATTTAGCAGTTAAGGATTTTAGGGGTTAGGGGTTATTTTCCAAAGTTTACATGATACTTTGGATTACATTAGCTATAAATTTAACAATAAAGTTCCCTAATTTTTCTCAATTTTTTTAATCCCGCCACGCGGTGTCGCTCTTGCGACCCCGATGTGGTATGTTGAAATGAACATGTATTATTTTCCAAAATTTTCTTTGCATGTTTACAGACTATTATTGGCTATAACATTGGAATTTTCTAAAAAATATTCTAATTATCATTCAAACATGATGCAAACGTTGCATGGGACACAATGGCACAGAAGTATTAGTGTTCCAATCTATGAACATTGACCATTGCACCAATATTGTAAGGCATCACAGTGCTCTTTGAATAGTGTGCAGAGATTTCTCAAGAAAACGTTCGAGTTTGGGAAAAGCTTGATTGTGTGGACTCTTGATTGATTAAATGAGAAGCTACAAGTGAGAAGGCTTCAGGCACTTAGAATTCAAAGGAGATTACCTTGTCCTTTTCTATACCACCACAAAAGTGGAAGACTTCATAAATATCTCAAGGCAAAAGGAGTATAAAATTTATAACAAACAAAGCCCAATCAAGAAAACAGTTCCAAATTAAAAAGGACCAACCTTAGCGTAAGAGTATAAATTCTTACCTAAGAATAACTTAAACTTAAAAGAACAGATGCTAATATGCACATCTCTAGATGTGCTACAGATGTGCAACCTTTTGACCGAATCATCCTCACAAAAAAAACAAGCCAAAAATTACATTTTATGCTCGAAACTTGATTGGTCCCGTTTACTATTCAATGCATTTACTTGAATGTTGAATGCTTAATGGATATCCCCCATCTGAATTCAACATAACAAATCTTCATTTACACAAATCTTCAATAAATTCCTCCAACCCACACCTAACCCAACATATCACTCATTTAGACAACAAGCTTTGCATTGTCCCATTAACAGTAAGTCAGTTAGGATTTAACACATATCCAATTTCTCATCATGCATGAGTTCACAGAAATTCATTGCTAGAGATACTTACAAACACAACCCTATCTGAATATTTCATAATGCATAAATCCATAGCCTTGTTTTTCATGCTATGAATTATGCATCAATTTCTCATCATCCATGAGTTCACAGACATTCATTGCTAGAGATACTTATGAACATAACCCTATCTGAATATTTCATAATGCATAAATCCATTGCCTTTTTATTCATACTATGAATAATACAACTCATTTCTTCCCAAAAAATAAATAAAAATAAAATAAAATAAAATAAAAGAAGTTTAGAATGCATCCATGGTGTAATAACTGGAAATTAGTATAGGATTTCAATACCTTGACTAGCATGCACATATTTCAAGATTTATCAGAAGTAATGGGCATAAAATTCATGAAATAGCGGGACTGCAAATTATGTTTTATTCAACTCAAAAGAGAGCCAAGCATAGATATTGTGTACTTGTGCAACAATTTAAGGTGTTAAATCTTAAACTATCTAGTATGTTTTTAATTTTTCTCATTAAATAAATACAAAATCAATACTCTTTGAATTTAATAAAATTCTAAAGTAGAGTTGAACAATGTAGATCCGATCAATATGAAAATATTTTGGCGGGGGATTGATTGAAATATGGCTCCAACATAAAAATAGTAGACAAACATCTTAAGTCAATGGAAGACCTCAAAAATACCACTAGATGATTGTTTTTGGGGTTTTTCCAAAAATTTACAATAGCCAATTCTACACATATTCAAAACAAATATGTAAGTCTTCCAACACAATTCAACCCAATAGGATCATCAAGTTATATAAACAAATGATCTTTCTAATGTTCTATTGGAAAAGGCTACTAACCACACCAGATTTAAATCTTTGATTTTATCAGTATCATATCTGGATCTAAAGTCTTAAAAATTTGGCCAAAAAGGATAATGAACTAGAAATACAAGATGATTATAGTGCACACAATAGGTTGGAAAAGGGTAAAATAAAAAAATAACAATAACAACATTGCCAAAATATGGAAAATTTTGAACACTTCCATGTGAAACGGGGCATTGGGCATTACCCAAAACCTACCATGAAGAAAGAAACTTTGAATTCCATAATAGGATAGCAATAAAAGACAAAACATGCCCACTCCTGACATCGGTAATCATTTTTAATTGAATTTTGACCAAATTGAATTCACAATTTTAAAATTATGAAAAAAAAGAGATCATATATATTATTGGTTGGTTTCAAAAGGAATTTCAAAGAAAAAAAACAATAAATATGTGTCTGTGCATATAAATAACTTTAAACCTCAAAGGTCCAGTGGTACACAGCTTAACACAAAAATAGCAAAGAAAGGAGGTTTATGTAACTTACGGCCAAAACATATGCGAATTTTTGGGAAAACGAGCATTTCAGCATAATAGAGTATTCAATCTGAGAACTAGTGCCAATGAGACTTTGGTTCATTGGTGAGGTCAAAAGATTGTAAACCCATCTACAGGTGGTTCCATTCTTCTTGTGGTATATGCCCTGCTCCAATGGGATGTTAAAAATAAAGAGAACGACAGTTGTGTCAAGTCTCTAGTTTGTGAAGCAGAATAAATACTGCTCAAATCTGGGACCTGACCCAAACGAAGTGCATGTTATGCAATGCAGCTCACTATGTCTAGGTGTGTTTATGGTATCCACTTCATGTTAATTGGTCTTTCCCACACAAAAGAAAAAAAATAATAATAAACCCTTAAATCAATCAAATTAACACATAATAGACTGAAGGGATGGATTGTGAAGGAGAAATAATGCATGCCTATAGGGCCATGTTTGTAGCAGCAGTTGGGGCCATAAGGACAACCCTCGTCATTTTTATAACACCTACACTCGAGATCTCGCACATTACTTCCCTACTGATGTTGTTGTTGAAACCCTAACCCTTAAAAATGGGTCGAATGGTTCCCATTTTCATACGACACCCCTCCATGTGACCCTCCTCTATATGACCCTCCTGAGCCTCTTCTGTATTTCCCTCCACCCATCATGGGTGGGTATCCTCCCTGGGGCGGCCCTAGAATAACCACGTTAGCCCCGGGGTTAGGGTTGAGGTTGGGGTTTGGGTTAGGGTTAGGGTTAGCCCCTCTTGCATTGGGATTAAACCCATGACCCTGGTTGGGGTTAGGACCAGAGTGGTAATTAACGCCAGAACTGAGATTCATGCCAGGATTCATATTCATGTTTCTAGCGGACGAGGATGAGTTCCATGGCATACCATTAGCACCATTTGTCTCATAAACACAGGATTTCTTCAACATGGGCTCGAAGGACTCCATGTTTACAAGCTGCTAAAGAGAGGCAAGATTCAAACCTGGGTTGCGAATGTCGTCTTTCAACAAAAAAACACTAATTGAGTTTGTGTGAAAACGATCATTAGAGGAAAGCAAATACCCACATATTATGATGATAATGAAATGGATAGAGGGTTTCTCAATTGATAGAAAAATGAGGTAAAAAGAATAAAACCACTAAAAAACAACAATTCCAACCGACTATTGAACAAATTAATTAGTGTAGTAGAGAAACTGAGGTAACGAGTAGAATTAATTTAGAGAACTAGGGTTATCGTTTCACACATTTGCATGGGTGACTGTCTATCTATTCATATATAGCTCGAGTGATGTTGTATCTATATATATAAGCTGAAGTGACGTGGCTGCTTACACGTCATATATGTTGTATGCTATTTGGTGTTCTTTATGTTTTATATGTTTTTTTGTGCCTCTGGCCCAACTACTTATGGACAATGTCCCTAGTCTCTCTTTTGCATTTTTTTGCATCTCGTGCAAATTTTTTTCAACAAACCCAGTCGAGGTGAGACCACCTATTTTGTAAGCGACTATATGTACTCCTTTTTTCCTACATGAATAGAACATTAACTTACAAAAAAATAAAGATTCGTACATCATTAAAAAATTAATTAAGGTTCATACCTATTTACTAAATAGGTCTATAAATATATATTTTAGGTTTATCTATTTAGTATTTATCAAATGGAAATACGACAATTTAATACTAGATTTAAATGAGCTCACACGTTTAACATAATAAGTTTTATATTTATCTATTTATTAAATGTAAATATGAAGATTTAACATTAGATTTAAAACAACTCGCAATTTTAACATAAATCAATGAAGTTTAAAAATTAAACTTTATGGCCAAATATTAAATATAAATATAAATATTAATTTGACTATCTAAATATTACCTTTACTAAAATTATAATGAAGGGATTAGTAAAGTTGATAGTTGATACATGCAATTATGTTAATTGTAGATGAATCCATGTGCAGTGTTAAACTTTAGAGACAAAAGGGTATTCACAATTTTAATACTGTAAATTCGCAGACCCCTTTGTCTCTAAATTTTAACACTACAAATGGATTCACAGACACCTATAGTGAAATGTAACACTTTGATACCAAAATTGCAATTTTCCATTTATGGAGTGACATAATTAAAAATTACTAACATAAATGACTAATTCATATACTTTTTGTACTTATTATTTGGCCATATTTTTATTCTTGGACTATAATAGTCATTTACATTAATCATTATTAATTTTATCGCTTATTATCTAGTCATAGATTTTAATCCTAGACTAAATTAGTCATTTAAGTTAGTCGCTTTTAGCTTGTCACTTATTATCTAGTCATATATTTTATCTTTAGACTAAATTAGTCATTTAAGTTAGTTGCTTTTAGTTTAGTCACTTATTATCTAGTCGTATATTTTATTCCAAGACTAAATTAGTCATTTAAGTTAGTCATTTTTAGTTCTGTCACTTAAAATTTCTCAAATTTAGTAGTAATTCACTTGAAATAATTGCGGTGACTAACATTTTTAGTCACCTAGTCATTAACTTCATCATTTTTTACTAGTGTGTTCTTCTTCTTGTTGGAAATACTGAGAGGGGGTGACTAACAATGTGGGACATTTTAAACAAAACCTTGGGAAAATCGTCATACCTCTCTCTCTGAGTATCGGATTGTAATTTTGTAAAAAGTGGAAAATAGTGCACGAACCGTAGTTTTTTCTATATCAATTTCAGAGCCGAATGAAGAAACAGTGACACGTGGCACGTCGTAAAATTTTTCTCTACTGAAACAGTCCATAATTAGGTCATTATGAGAGATTGGGCATAACTCTCCCTTGAAGAATCCAAATTGGGTCAGACCTGTGGCTTTGGAAAGAAGACTCAGAGTACTACTACATAACCGAAAATCACTTATTGGGGAGCTAAAATAACAAATATACACTAGTTTCAATATCGAGATCCTAGAAGGCAAGAAAAATCTAGATCATGTGTTTTCAAGGGTTGCAAAGGACCAGACTTTCTAGGGAAGAAAATAAAAGCAAGGTGCAGCAGAGGGTAGCATGACAAGAGTAGAAATCAAGGTGCAAAACAACAGCAAGAAGTTCAGCACATGAAGTCTTCAAGTGGTATCATAGCAATAGGTCTCGAGTTCGAAACTCACCCGGCTTGCGTTGGGGGGGATATTGTTGGACATTGGGTTCAACGCTCCACGTGTGTTTCGTGACATGGAAAAATCGCCTCTCATGGATCCTAAATCTAGCGATTGTAGCGGAGACTAATACTTGCGGGTTTTTTTCTAACAACAAACATGATTAGTCATCTACACTAAACAAAAGGAATACAAATGCACACAATTTTTAAGGTGGAAACCCACTCCAGGACAAAAAACACCTAATTCTTTTCTAATAAATCTTTAACGTCCATTTGGTATACTTTGATTTTGATCAATACTAAATTTTAGTTTGGTCACTTAAAATTGCTCAAATTTAGTAGTAATTCACTTGAAATAATTGCGGTGACTAACATTTTTAGTCACCTAGTCATTAATTTCATCATTTTTTACTAGTGTAATGTCAATGCCCCGTTTCTCATGGAAGTCTTCAAAATTTTCCATATTTTGGCAATGTTGTTGTTATTTTTTTCTTTTACCCTTTTCCAGCCTATTGTGTGCACTATAATCATCTTGTATATCTAGTTCATTATCCTTTTTGGCAAAAATTTTAAGACTTTTGATCCAGATATGATATTGATAAAATCAGAGATTTAAATTTGGCGTGGTTAGTAGCCTTTTCATATAGAACATTAGAAAGCTAATTTATTTATATAACTTGATGATCCTATTGGGTTTAATTGTGTTGGAAGACTTATATTTTTTTGAATGTGTGTAGAATTGGTTGTCGTATATTTTTGGAAAAACCCAAAAAAGAATCATATAGTGTTATTTTTGAGGTCTTCCATTGACTTAAGATATTTGTATAGTATTTTTATTTTGGAGCCATATTTCAATCAACCCCCTCCCCAAAAGATCTGCATATTCATCGGATCTACATTATTCAACTCTACTTTAGCATTTTATTAAATTCAAAGAATATTGATTTTGTATTTATTTAATGAGAAAATTCAAAAACATACTAGATATTTAAAAGATTTAACACCTTAAATTGTTGCACAAGTACACAGTATCTATGATTGGTTGTCTTTTGATTTGAATAAAACATAATTTACAGCCCCACTATTTCATGCATTTTATGCCCATTACTTCTGATAAATCTTGCAATGTGTGCATGCTATTCAAGGTATTGAGCTCCTATGATAATTTCCAGTTATTACGCCATGGATGAATTCTAAACCCTTTTTTTTCTGGCAGAAATGAGATGCATTATTCATAGTATGAATAATAAGGCAATGGATTTATGCATTATGAAATATTCAGATAGGGTTGTGTTCATAAGTATCTCTAGCAATGAATGTATGTGAACTCATGTATGATGAGAAATTTATGCATAATTCATAGCATGAAAAACACGGCTATGGATTTATGCATTGTGAAATATTCATATAGGGTTGTGTTTGTAAGTACCTCTAGCAATGAATTTCCGTGAACTCATGCATGATGAGAAATTGGATAAGTGTTAAATCCTAAATGACCTACTATTAATGGCATAATGCAAAGCTTTTTGTCTAAATGAGTGATATGTTGGGTTAAGTGTGGGTTGGAGTAATTTATTGAAGATCTGTCTAGATGAAGGTTTGTTATGTTGAATTCGGATGGGGGATATCCATTAAGCATTCAAAATTCAAGTAAATGCATTGAATAGTCAACGGGACCAATCAAGTTTCTAGCATAAAATGTAATTTTTGGCTTGTTCTTTTTGTGAGGATGATTCGGTCAAAAGGTTGCACATCTGTAGCACATCTAGGGATGTGTAGATTAGCATATGTTCTTTTAAGTTTAAGTTATTCTCAGGTAAGAATTCAGATTCTTACGCTAAGGTTGGTCCTTTGTCATTTGGAACTCTTTTCTTGATTTGGTTTTGTTTGTTATAAATTTTATACTCCCTTTGCCTTGAGATCTTTATGATGTCTTCCACTTTTGTGGTCGTATAGAAAAGGACAAGGTAATCTCCTTTGACTTCTAAGTGCCTGAAGCATTCTCACTTGTAGCTTCTCATTTAATCTATCAAGAGTCCACACAATCAAGCTTTGCCTAGAATCGAACGTTTTCTTGAGAAATATATGCACACTATTCAAAGATCATTGTGATACCTTATAGTATTGGTGCAATGGTCAATGTTCATAGAATGGAACACTGATACTTCTATGACATTGTGTCCCATGCAACATTTGCATCAGGTTTGAATGATAATTAGAATATTTTTAGAAAATTCCAATGTTATAGCCAATAATAGTCTGTAAACATGCAAGGAAAATTTTGGAAAATAAAACATGTTCATTTCAACATACCACATTGGGGTCGCAAGAGCGACACCGTGTGGTGGGATTTAAAAAATTGAGAAAAAATAGGAAACTTTATTGTTAAATTCATAGCTAATGTAACCCAAAGTATCATGTAAACTTTGGAAAATAACCCATAACCTCTAAAATCCTTAACTGTTAAATCCCCTAACCCCTTAAATCTCTAAACCCATAACCCCTTAACCCTAATTCCCAACCCCTAACCAATTTAACCCCCTAAAACCCTAACCCATTTAACCCCATAAACCCTAACCGCCTAAAAACCTAACCCATTTAACCCCCTAACCCTAACCCCATTAACCCCTAAACCCTAAAATCCTTAAATGTTAAATCCCCAAACCCCCTAAACCTCTAAACTGACCCTAACCCATTTAACCCCCTAAACCCTAAACCTCTAGCCCCTTAACCCCAAACCCCTTAAACCCTAATTCCCAACCCCTAACCCATTTAACCCCCTAAACCCCTAAACCTCTAACCCCATAACCCCTTAAAGCCTAATTCCAAACCCCTAACCCATTTAACCCCCTATACCCCTAAACCCCTAACCCATTTAACCCCCTAAACCCTAAACCTCTAAACCATTAACCCCTAACCCCTTAAACACTAATTCCAAACCCCTAACCCATTTAACCCCCTAAACCTCTAAACCTATAACCCATTTAACCCCTAAACCCTAAACCTCTAAACCCATAACCCCTAACCCATTTAACCCCATTAAACCCTTAACCCCTTAAACCCTAATTCCTGACCCCTAACCCATTTAACCCCCTAAACCATAACCACATTAACCCATAAAATCTTTAACTGTTAAATCCCCTAACCCCCTAAACCTCTAAACCCCTAACCTGTTTAACCCCCTAAACCCTAAACCTCTAACCCCTTAACCCCTAAAACCTTAAACCATAATTCCCAACCCCTAACCCATTTAACCCCCTATACCCCTAAACCCCTAACCCATTTAACCCCTTAACCCTAATTCCCGACCTCTAATACATTTAACCTCCTAAACCCCTAAAACCCTAACCCATTTAACCCTCTAAACCCTAACCCCATTAACCCCTAACCTCTAAAATCCTTGAACCCCATAAACCTTTTAACCCCCTACACCCTAAAACTCTAACCCCTTAACCCCTAACCCCTAAAATCCTTAATTGTTAAATGCCCTAACCCCCTAAACCTCTAAACCCCTAACCATTTAACCCCCTACCCCCTAAACCTCTAACCCTTAACCCCTAGGCCTTTAAACCCTAATCCCAAACCCCTAACCCATTTAACCCCCTAAACCCCTAAAACTCTAACCCATTTAACCCCATAAACCCTAACCCCATTAACCCCTAACGACCCCTAACCACTAAAATCCTTAACTACTAAATCACCTAACCCCCTAAACCTATAAAATGCTAACTCATTTAAACCCCTAAACCCTAAACGTCTGACCCCTTAACCCATAATCCCCAACCCTAACCCATTTAACCCCATATACCCCTATACCCCTAACCCATTTAACCCCTAAACCCTAAACCTATAAACCCTTAACCCCTAACCCCTTAAACCTTAATTCCCAACCCCTAACCCATTTAACCCCCTAAACCCATAAAACCCTAACCCATTTAACCCCCTAAACCCTAAAACTCTAAACCCTTAGACCCCTAAACCACTAACTCCTAAACCCCTAACCCCTTAACCCCTTAACCCCTAATCCATTAACGCTTAACCCATAACCCATTAACCCCTAACCCTTAAAATACTTAACTGTTAAATCCCCTAACCCCTATTTCCATAATCCCTAATCACTTAACCACTAACTCATTATTCACCTAGCCCCTAACTGCGCCTAAATCCCCAAACCCCTAAGCCCCCAATCCCTAATCCCTTAACCACTAACTCATTATTCCCCTAACCCCTAAATGCGCCCAAATCCCCTAACCCCTAACCCCCCAATCCCTAACCCCTTAACCACTAACTCATTATTCCCCTAACCCCAATCCCTAATCCCTTAACCACTAACTCATTATTCCCCTAAACCCTAAACCTCTAAACCCTAAGCCCCTATTCCCCTAACCCTTAACACCCTAATCCCTAATCCCTTAACCACAAACTCATTATTCCCCTAACCCTTAATATAAAAGTCCTTAAAACCTGTTGGGATTAGCCATTCCAAATGAGAGAGGTCTAGTTAGGACCTACGATCGAGTTAATTCCCCCTTGTTGGAAAGGTGGAATACCATGAGAAAAAACCATGTGGAACCCAAAAACCTCTCCTAAATTTACTATTTTATCTCAATTTTATTTTAATAATTAATTAATTAATTTCTTTAAAAGCACTTATGGATAAATCACATAAATTTTTTAAGGTCTGCACCTTTCGAACTACTCATTATGTGATTCATCATCAATGTTTTTAAAATAAATTTATTAGAATGAAATTGAATTGATTTTTTAAGCTTCTTTTTAAATCAATTGTTGAACTTACAAGTAACTACTCATTCTCTGATTCATCATCAATATTTTTAAAACAAATTTATTAGAATGAAATTGAATTGATTTTTAAAGCTTCCTTTTAAATCAATTGTTAAAACTTACCAGGAATCATGGAGTGCACTCAACATCCATCAAAACAACAATGAGTATGATATTAAAAATGATATTTGGAGGGCATAATATTAAAAATGATGTTTGGAAAAATGGAGGGAGTGAAAGGAGTATTCATTTTTCCTTTAAATTTTAGACCTTTTACGAGTTAAAATAACATTTCCCCACCCAAAACACATCACTTTGTTTTGGTCATCTCCCGCTGGCTTTTTTTTTTTTAGCAGCAACGACGCAGCTCTCAGATTTAAATAGAGAGATAGGGAGTGTTTTGGTCATCTCCTGTTGCTTTTTTTTTAACCAGCAACGAAGCAGCTCTCACATTGAAATAGAGAGATAGGGAATGGCTGTCAAAGCCTCTATCCCACGCAGATATTTACTTCAACAAGTAAGATGTTGCTTCTTTTGGATCTCACTGCCCGTGCCCATTATTTTAGTTTCCACATTGAAGTGAATCTCTTTATATTTCCATTTATATTATCAGTGCTCTGTATCTTTCTTTTGAAAAATGGTTCTGCTTCGAAATCACCCCAAGAAAACTGACCACAGTAACTGTTTGTAACGGAGTCCCTTGTCTTGTATCTCACCTTGGCTCACATGTTTTCTAGAAATTGATATGTATGATAATACTCTTAGACCTTTCATTACAAGGTGGACTAGTTGTCATATTCATCAGTTTTGATTTGCTTGTATGATGTTTCATTTATGCAGTGGAATTGCTTTTGCTTAATGTTCTATGCATGCTTTCTGGTTTATGTCAATGCACGAGATCAAATCCTTGGGTTTCTATATTGATGATATAAAAGGTCAAGAGGAAAAATGGTCCTTTCTCCAGCTCAGAAAATAAGGAGGAGTCCTCCGTTAGGCATTGGTAGTTGTAGAAAGACTGGGTCATCAAACTCTGTTGGTGAAGCAAACTGCAAACAACTTCACAATCATCCTTCAACTTCCCTCACAAAGAAGAAGGTTTCCTTTCCTAGAAATGAAATTCCAAATAATAAGAGATTTCAAGAGAAGAACCCCTTGAATAATGGAAATGATATTGCAAGTGTTGTAACCAGCAGCAATGAAGTAAAGGTCGAGGACAAAAGGAGCCCATTTAAGGAAAATCATGGCACGAAATGCAGTGAGGGTTAAACTGTGCAAGTCCAAAGAAAGCCCTTAAAAAGAAGTTGTATCTCATCTCAAAAGTGACAAATATCACGACTTAAGCAAACATACCACAACAGCAGCAAAATTTTCCTCCCCAAGAAGCTCTTCCAAAAAAAAAGAACCATCACAAAAGAGATGAAAAGGCCAACTCAAAGGGTTTGAGGTTTGATCCCAATAAGGACTTACAGGTATAAAACAAAGATAACATGCCTTCTCCCCGAGCAAGCGCTTCCAAAAAGACATTTTCAGCTTCGGATGGGACACAGAAGTGGACAAAGTCTCCAGGAGTGCGTGTTACTGGAGGGAGAATTTATGATTCTGAAAATGGCAAGACATGTCACCAGGTGTGTGGGGATATTTCTCTCTCTCTCTCTTCATATGCATTCCTCATTTTATGCTTCGACAAGGATTTTTAATTCCGATAACATCACTTGAGATTGTAGGAGTGCCGGCAAAAGACTCTGGAATTCATGGCGTCTTGCAAGAATGTCGTTGGTAAGAAATCATGCACAAAACTTTTTCCCTAAGTGTTTTCTTAATAGGTTAGTTTACTATACCACCTGCTTTGCAGTAGTTTAAATCCATAAACCCATCCATTACAATGTTATTTCTTATTTTATGTCCTCTCACGCACAAAAGTGCAATTTGGAAATATAATTTTGACATTTTTTTCCCTGGACAAGCTTGTCAATCTTTCCTAATTGCACTTGTGTGCTCGCCTATCTCTTTCACACACATTATCTATATATATTCTTGTTCAGGTATAAAAGGTTGAAATTCTTGTTTAAGGCTTCATTAATCTAGTCAAATTCATAGTAATTCCATTCATGCTGATAATCTGACGGATATGGAGAAAAAGTTGAAGAGGTTGCTAAATCTGAGGAGTGGAAGTGTCCAAAGTGCAGAAGTATCTGCAATGCAGTATTTGCATGTAAACTTGAATATAAAAATGCACCTAGGCAGAAACATGCTAATTGTTATGTTGATTTTTATAACTCAAATTTTCAATCAGGTTTTGATAAGAAACATTGTCTGAAATTTCCAGAAACAAAGTTGTTGAATTCATTATTGCAGGAAAAAGAAAGGTTGTGCCGGGAAAAAGAAAGGTTGTGCTCCTACTGGAATTCTTGTCCATGCAGCTAAGGCTACAGGTTTTTCTTCTGTTGCAAGCGCATGTCGGTGATAGTGTGGAATAATTCTTCGGAACATTGACTCTGTTTTAAATTATCTCGCCCCCATGTGGTGTGAACCTTCATGCTTTCAAGTAGCAAGGTTGTGCTCCTACTGGAATTATTTTCCACGCAGCTAAGGCTACAAGCTTTTCTTCTGTTGCAAGGGCATGTCGGTGATAGTGTGGAAGAATTCTTCGGAACATCGAATCTGTTTTAAATTATCTCACCCTCGCGCGGTGTGAACCTTATGCTTTCAAGCAGCGTGTCTTCGCCTAGTTTCTGCTTTTCTATGATTTATCAGATTCTACTTTTCTTTGTTATGTTCTAAAATGTTGGAGGTTTATTTTTTAACTGTGACAAAACTTGAACTTGAAACCCTGCACTATCAGAACATAACAAGAAGAAAGAGAAAGATGACCAACTAGAGTGCCGGACTTCATAACACTGCAAGAAATAAAGGTTCCCTCAATTTTCACTAGCCTAATTGTGTATCAGAACTAGAGGAGTGCCCAGACTTCATGACTCTACAAGAAATAAAGTTTCACTTAATTTTTCACTGGCTTAATTGTGGAATCTGGATCGCCGTTTCATAGTTTGGCTATGTTGTTCTTGTTGGAATGAAAAACTATGATATTGGTACTTCAATGTAAAACTATGATATTGATACTTCCCTATTTTGGAGGGAAGGAAACATGTTCAATATAGCCTTTGGTTAAGGAAATAGGTCCATAAGTAAAAATCTTGTTATATGTCTATATGTAACAGATCGGTAACTGTATCATCTTTGAGAAGTTCTCAAACTTGTTAACGAAATATATTGAATATTTATTTAATTTTCATAATAATCATCACTAGGAATTACTTGTAAGCTCAACTTCACCAACTCAAAATTAAAATCAAATCCCTTCATCCCCAAATGAAAGTCATAGGGACTTTTAAGCCTTGGCTATTAATCTTAACAGAGTGTTACTCGATGCTAGCGAAATCAGAAATTGAATATGGCAAGGAGCCAAATTCTGCTTTTCATCTCTTAATCACAAGCAAAATGAGTTCTAAGTTCTAACGGTCTGGAATGACTATAAGATCAAATGTTTGCATCTTGCAATGGCAGAAAATGACAACACTTGTGACCACGCGCCAAAATTTCAAGCATATATGCCTGGCCTTTAGCTCTGTCAACCTATCTTCTAAGCAAACATAAAGGGTAAATGTGACAGGCATGGAGAAAAAGCTGAAGAGGTTGCCAAATTTTATGAGTGGAAGTGTCCAAAGTGCAGAATTATATGCAATTGTAGTATTTGCATGTAAACTTGAATATCGAAATGCACCTAGGAAAAAACATGCTAATTGTTATGTTTCTTTTTATAACTCAAATTTTCAATCAGGTTTTGACAGGAAACATTGTCTGAGATTTCCAAAAATAAAGTTGTTGAATTCATTGTTGCAGGAAAAATCAAGGTTGTGCTCCTACTGGAATTCTTGTCCATGCAGCTAAGGCTACAGGATTTGCTTCTGTTGCAAGGGTATGCCGGTGATAGTGTGGAATAATTTTTCGGAACATGGACTCTGTTTTAAATTATCTCGCCCCTGTGCAGTGTGAACCTTCATACTTTAAAGCAGTGTGTCTTTGCCTGGTTTCTACTTTTTATGGTTTATCAGATTCTACTTTTCTATGTGTTATGTTCTAGAATGTTGGAGGTTTATTTTTTAACTGTGAGAAAACTTGATCTTGAAACCCTGCACTATCAGAACATAATACGCAGAAAGAGAAAGATCACCAACTAGAGTGCCCAGACTTCATAACACTGCAAGAAAGAAAGGTTCCCTCAATTTTCAGTGGCCTAGTTGTGTATCATAACTAGAGGAGTGCCCAGAATTCATGACTCTACAAGAAAGAAAGTTTCGCTTACTTTTTCATTGGCTAAATTGTGGAATCTAGATCACTGTTTCATAGTTTGGCTATGTTGTTCTTGTTGGAATGAAAAACTGTGATATTGGTACTTCCCTATTCTGGAGGGAAGGAAACATGTTCAATCTAGCATTTGGTTAAGGAAATAGGTCCATAAGTAAAAATCTTGTTATGTCTATATGTAACATATTGGTAATTGTATCATCTTTGAGAAGTTCTCAAACTTGTTAATGAAATATATTTAATATTTATTTAATTTTCATAATAATCATCACTAGGAATTGCATTTAAGCCCAACTTCACCAACTCAAAATTAAAATCAAATCCCTTCATCCCCAGATGAAATTCATAGGGACTTTTAAGCCTTGGGTAATAATCTTAACAGAGTATTAATCCTTGCATGTTAATGTCAGCGAAATCATAAATTGAATATGGCAAGGAGTCAAATTATGGTTTTCATCTCTTAACCACAAACAAAAGGAATTCTGATGGTCTGGAATGATGATAAGATCGAATTTTTTCATCTTGCAATGGTAGAAAAGGATAAGACTTGTGACCACGGGATAAAATTTCAAGTATATATGCTTGTCCTTTATGCTCTGTCAACCTGTCTTCTAAGCAAACATAAAGGGTAAATGCACCAGATATGGAGAAAAAGTTGAAGAGGTTGCTAAATATGAGGAGTGGAAGTGTCCAAAGTGCAGAAGTATCTGCAATTGCAGTATTTTAATGTAAACTTGAATATAGAAATGCACCTAGGAAAAAACATGCTAATTATTATGTTTATTTTTATAACTCAAATTTTCAAACAGGTTTTGATAGGAAACATTGTCTGAGATTTCCAGAAATAAAGTTGTTGAATTCATTGTTGCAGGAAAAATCAAGGTTATGCTCCTATTGGAATTCTTGTGCATGCAGCTAAGGCTACAGGCTTTGCTTCTGTTGCAAGGGTATGTCGGTGATAGTGTGAAATAATTCTTCAGAACATCAACTCTGTTTTAAATTATCTCGCACCCGCACGGTGTGAACCTTCATGATTTCAAGTAGCGTGTCTTCTCCTGGTTTCTAATTTTCTTTGGTTTATCGAATTCTACTTTTCTATGTGTTATGTTCTAGAATGTTGGAGGTTTATTTTTTAACTGTGACAAAACTTGATCTTGAAACCCTACACTTTCAGAATATAACATGCAGAAAGAGAAATATCACCAACTAGAGTGCCCAAACTTCATAACACTGCAAGAAATAAAGGTTCCTTCAATTTTCACTGGCCTAATTGTGTATCATAACTAGAGGAGTGCCCAGACTTCATGACTCTAGAAGAAATAAAGTTTTTCGATTACTTTTTCACTGGCTTAATTGTGGAATCTGGATCACTGTTTCATAGTTTGGCTATGCTGTTCTTGTTGGAATGAAAAACTATGATATTGGTACTTCCCTATTTTGGAGGGAAGGAAACATGTTCAATATAGCCTTTGGTTGAGGAAATAGGTCCATAAGTAAAAATCTTTTTATAGGTCTATATGTAAAAGATTGGTAATTATATCATCTTTGAGAAGTTCTCAAACTTGTTAACTAAATATATTGAATATTTATTTAATTTTCATAGTAATCATCACTGGGAATTAAATTTAAGCCCAAATTCACCAACTCAAAATTAAAATCAAATCCCTTCATCCCCAGATGAAATTCATAAGCACTTTTAAGCCTTGGCTATTAATCTTAACAGAGTGTTACTCCTTGCATGTTGATGTCAGCGAAATCATAAATTGAAAATGGCAAGGAGCCAAATTCTACTTTTCATCTCTTAACCACAATCAAAAATATTTTTGATGGTCTGGAATGACGATAAGATCGAATTTTTGCATCTTGCAATGGCAGAAAATAAAAACACTTGTGCCCACTGGCTAAAATTTAAAGTATATATGCCTGGCCTTTATGCTCTGTTAACCTGTCTTCTAAGCAAACATAAAGGGTAAATGCGCCATATATGGAGAAACGTTGAAGAGGTTGCTAAATCTGAGGAGTGGAAGTGTCCAAAATGCAGAAGTATCTATGATTGCAGTATTTGCATGTAAACTTGAATATAGAAATGCACCTAGGCAAAAACATGCTAATTGTTATGTTGCTTTTTATAACTCAAATTTTCAATCAGGTTTTGATAGGAAACATTGTCTGAGATTTCCAGAAATAAAGTTATTGAATTCTTGTTGCTGGAAAAAGAAAGATTGTGCTCCTAGTGGAATTATTGTCCATGCAGCTTAGGCTACAGGCTTTGCTTCTGTTGCAAGAGTATGTCAGTGATAGTGTGGAAAAATTCTTCAGAACTTTGACTCTGTTTTAAATTATCTAGCACCCGCGCGGTGTGAACCTTCATACTTTCAAGCAACGTATCTTTGCCCGGTTTCGTTTATCGAATTCTAATTTTCTCTGTGTTATGTCCTAGAATGTTGGAGGTTTATTTTTTAACTATGACAAAACTTGATCTTGAAAACCTGCACTAATCAGAATATAACACACAGAAAGAGAAATATCACCAACTAGAGTGCCCAGACTTCATAACACTGCAAGAAAGAAAGGTTCCCTCAATTTTCACTGGCCTAATTGTGTATCATAACTAGTGGAGTGCCCAGACTTCATGACTCTACAAGAAAGAACGTTGCACTTACTTTTTCACTTACTTAATTGTGGAATCTGGATCACTGTTTCATAGTTTGGCTATGTTGTTTTTGTTGGAATGAAAAACTATGATATTGGTACTTCCCTATTTTGGAGGGAAGGAAACATGTTCAATCTAGCCTTTGGTTAAGGAAATAGGTCGATAAGTACAAATCTTGTTATATGTCTATATGTAACAGATTGGTAATTGTATCATCTTTGAGAAGTTCTCAAACTTGTTAACTAAATATATTGAATATTTATTTAATTTTCATAATAATAATAACTAGGAATTACATTTAAGCCCAACTTCACCAACTCAAAATTAAAATCAAATCCCTTAATACCTAGATGAAAGTCACAGAGACTTTTAAGCCCTGGCTATTAATCTTAACAGAGTGTTACTCCTTGCATGTTGATGTCATCGAAATCATAAATTGAATATGGAAAGGAGCCAAATTCTGCTTTTCATCTCTTAACCACAAGCAAAAGGAGTTTTGATGGTCTCGACTGATGTTAATATCGAATGTTTGCATCTTGCAATGGCAGAAAATGACAACACTTGTGACCATGGGCTAAAATTTCAAGTATATATGCCTGGCCTTTATGCTCTGTCAACCTGTCTTCTAAGCAAACATAAAGGGTAAATGCGCGATATGGAGAAAAAGTTGAAGAGGTTGCTAAATATGAGGAGTGGAAGTGTCCAAAGTGCAGAAGTATCTACAATTGCAGTATTTGCATGTAAACTTGAATATAGAAATGCACCTAGGCAAAAACATGCTAATTGTTATGTTTATTTTTATAAGTCAAATTTTCAATCAGGTTTTTATAGGAAACATTGTCTGAGAGTTACAGAAATAAAGTTGTTGAATTCATTGTTGCAGGAAAAAGCAAGGTTGTGCTCCTACTCAAATTCTTGTCCATGCAGCTGAGGCTACAGGATTTGCTTCTGTTTGCTGATTTACTCAAGTGTCAAGGTATTTCTGAGGTAAATTCCTGCACATCCAAATCCTTGAATTTTGTTTCAATGGAATCCAATGCAGTTTATTGCAGGCATAGAATTTTCGTCAAATGATGTTGGATCATCATTGCAGTTTCTGGAATTTTGCTCAGCATTTGAACAAGTATGTACTCTCTTATCCAAAATGTGTTTTAAGTTCATATCTATGGTTCAAACTGAAAATTTTTCACCGTGGATATTTTCTTTTACATTGCCGTAGTTATACTTTCAGCAGTACCATTTTTTTTGCTACAAACACACTAGTGTGATGGTATGAAGTGGAAAAAGTTTAATACTGGATAGTTTACACCATGATTTAGGCTAACATCACTTCCTACTTATTTCATTCTTGATTTCTGCATGTTAGATATAGTCCATAACACCTTTCCATTCTTTCAGAGCTATGCTTTTACACTAGTCAACAATAATTGTCAGAGAAGTTCTTTGATTGTTAAAATAAAAGTAATCTTTCCAAGGCAGACTTTTGGAAGTATCTATAAATGAGGTCTTATAGATGTAATTTACCAATAGATGACAGTACATGCTATGCTCAGAGCAAGTGAAATACCAAAGTCTCTATGATCATCAAGAAAATATGGTTTTGTAAGGTCGTTGTATTATAAAGAATTTCCACTGTGTTGTTGTCCACATGCTTATATTGCAACTATGAAATTTTAGTTCCAATTGTCAGGCCTTGGGACTAAATATGGTTTTTTAAGGTCGTTGTATTATAAAGAATTTCCACTGTGTTGTTGTCCACATGCTTATATTGAAACTATGAAATTTTAGTCCCAATTGTCAGGCCTTGGCCTTGATACTATCCAAAGTAGCTCTTCTTGTTATAGGGCTTTGACACATGCTTACCATTCAACATAGCAGTATATGATAAACTTTGTATTCATAAACAAATGAGCAGTGATGACTCAGAAGTGCCACTAAATGAATGAAAAAACCACTTTTCTATGGGGATGTGTCCCTTAGGGTGGGAGGGGGCACCTCCATGTTTCCCATATTCCCAAGGCGTCTTTTTCTTGTACGATGCTCCAAGAAACATTTTTCCACATATCACTTTTGGGAAATGCTCTGAAACATAGAGGGAAATGCATTTTCCCAAAAGGGTTTTTTATTTTTCCATTTTTTTGGACGATTCAAGAAACATTTCTCTACATATCTCTATGGGAAACGTAGATGGAAACTTTTCCCTAATGTGAAGGATGCATTTTCCAAAAGGAGGATTTTAAAGTTTTTCCCTATAAAAAAAATGCGCTTTTGGATGTCTCAAAAAAAATGAGTTGCCAATTTTTATGGTGTCCCAAATGCTTCTACTTGCTTGTTTGACCATCCCTATACATGCAACCAAGACTGTAATTCCTTGTATTCCTTCTCCATGTGACTCTTTATTCATGTTGTGTTCACTCTTTCCAATGCCATTGCAACCCTCAC
>CM076578.1:333357536-333410790 GCA_034641835.2 Pinus albicaulis | reverse complement strand
ACAGAAGTGGACAAAGTCTCCAGGAGTGCGTGTTACTGGAGGGAGAATTTATGATTCTGAAAATGGCAAGACATGTCACCAGGTGTGTGGGGATATTTCTCTCTCTCTCTCTTCATATGCATTCCTCATTTTATGCTTCGACAAGGATTTTTAATTCCGATAACATCACTTGAGATTGTAGGAGTGCCGGCAAAAGACTCTGGAATTCATGGCGTCTTGCAAGAATGTCGTTGGTAAGAAATCATGCACAAAACTTTTTCCCTAAGTGTTTTCTTAATAGGTTAGTTTACTATACCACCTGCTTTGCAGTAGTTTAAATCCATAAACCCATCCATTACAATGTTATTTCTTATTTTATGTCCTCTCACGCACAAAAGTGCAATTTGGAAATATAATTTTGACATTTTTTTCCCTGGACAAGCTTGTCAATCTTTCCTAATTGCACTTGTGTGCTCGCCTATCTCTTTCACACACATTATATATATATATATATATATATATATATATATATATATATATATATATATATATATATATATATATATATATATATATATATATATATATATATATATTTGTTCAGGGATAAAAGATTTAAATTCTTATTTAAGGCTTTATTAATCTACTCAAATTCATAGTAATTCCATGCATGTTGATAATCTGACAGGTATGGAGAAATAGTTGAAGAGGCTTCCAAATCTGAGGAGCGGAAGTGTCAAAGTGCAGAAGTATCTGCAATTGCAGTATTTGCATGTAAACTTGAATATAAAAATGCACTCAGGAAAAAACATGCTAATTTTTATGTTAGACCAAAACCCGCAGGCATTAGTCTCCGCTACAATCGCTAGAGTTAGGATCCATGAGAGGTGGTTAGTCCATGTCGCGAAACACACGGGGAGCGTTGAACCCAACGTCCAAAAATTTGAATACTATTGTTACGTTTGACCAAAACCCACAGGCATTAGTCTCTGTTAAAATCACTAGATTTAGAATTTCACAAGAGGCAATTAGTCCATGTCGCGAAACACACGGGGAGCGTTGAATCCAATGTCCAACAATCTCCCCCCCAACGCGATCCGGGTGAGTTTCGAACTCCAGACCTATTGCTATGATACCACTTTAAGATTTCATGTGTTGAACTTCTTGTTGTTGTTCTACACCTTGATTTTGCCCTTGTCATGCTACCCTCTACTGCACCTTGATTTTCTTTTTTTCCCTAGAAATTCTGGTCCTTTACAGTCCTTGACAACACATGATCTAGATTTTCCTTGCCTTCTAGGATCTCCATATTGAATCTGGTGTATCTCTGTTATCTTAACTCCCCAATATGTGATTTTCGGTTCTGTAGTAGTACTCTGAGTCTTCTTTCCAAAGCCACAGGTCTGACCCAATTTGGATTCTTCAAGGGAGATTTATGCCCAATCTCTCACAATGACCTAATTATGGATTGTTTCAGTAGAGAAAACTTGTACGGCATGCCACGTGTCATTTTTTCTTCATTCGGCTCTAAAATTGGTACACTGAAAACTACAGTCTATGCACTATCTGCCACTTTTTACATAATTCCAATCTGATACTCAGAGAGAGATTTATAGGGGGGTAACTAACAAAGCAATATTGGTTTGAAAAGGTTATGCACATGTGGAAGGAATTGATTTCGACGAAACATTTGCACCAGTTTCCAGAATGGAAGCCATCGAAATGTTTCTCGCCTATGCATGTTCAAGAAAAATCAAATTCTACCAAATGGATGTGAAGTCAGAATTTATGAATGGCGAATAAGAAGAAGAAGTTTACATTTAACAGCTTGAATGTTTTTTACTATCAGAAAAAGAAGCCTATGTTTGCAGGTTAAAGAAGGCTCTATATGGTCTCAAGCAGGCTCCTAGAGCCTGGTATGCTCGTCTTGATGGATATCTATGTCAACAAGTGTTCAAGAAAGGTATTGTTGATAGAAATATTTATGTAAAAATATATAAATATAATTTAACAAATGTTGAGGTATATGTGGATGATATAATATTTGGTAGCAATGATGATCGACTAAGTAAGAACTTTTCTACAAAGATGAAAAGTGAGTTTGAGATGTCTTTACTTGGTGAGCTGACATACTTCTTAGGGCTTCAAATATCTCAGCAAGAGAAAGGAATATTGAAAGGCTGTCATACATCAAGGAAATGCTTAAGAAATTCAAAATGGAAGATCAGAACCCATCCTTACTCCGATGGTACCAGTTTGCAAATTGAGCATAGACACTCATCTAAGGATGTGGATCGAGGTTGTATAGATCTATGATTGGTAGTCTTCTATATGTAACAATCACAACAAATTTTTATGCAAGAAGTTGGACAAGTAGCAATATTCAAGCAAAGACTAAAAGAATCACATATTATTAATGCATAAAAGAATTCTTCGATATCTAAAGGGCACAATAAGAATATGGCTTGTGGTTTCCCAAGGGTAACAATCTCATTATTCAGTTTCCTACGGATGCATATTGGGCAGAAGCATTGATTATCGTAAGAGTGCTATTGAGGCATTCTATCTAGGTGCATTAGGGAAATTTTGAGGTCTAAATGGGCCTCCTAAGGAAAATGTACAATCAAAATTCACTTTATGAGAACCAATCACATTTTAGGGGATGACATCATCCCTAATGGTTGAGGTGGCATTGATTGAGTTAAAGGTACTTACTTGTCACATTGTCAATGGTGGATAAAAACTCATGGTTAACCATGGTAGTGCTCTAAGTACTTTTAAAGTCAAAGTAAAGTACTCATAATAAATGTCATTTCACACTTTTTAAATAAAAATATATTATTGTCATTTCATATTTCTTGAAAGAAACAATGCATATCCCTATACATTTATTATATTATATTATATTATATTATTTTTATATAGTATATTAATTACATGTTATTATACAATTTAAATAATATAAATTTTAATTAATAACATATAATATAATTAAGAATTTATAAATTTATATTTATATTTTATTTTAAGTTATTTAATTACAAAGGACAAATGCATTAGTTGTTCAATGATAATGACTTTTTCTTGAAAAGCTCATTCTTATTTATAGTCACATCAATACAATTTTTTTTATTAATTTTATTTTGGTACAACTTTTGAATTGAATTTAACTATGGTTACATGGATTGTGGTGCAAAAAGTGAATTGCAAATTCATAAATATTATTTTATTGGTTTAGTTATTATTTTATTATTTCTTTAGGAGGCCCATTTTAGACCTTAAAATTCCCCTAATGGTTGTCTCAGATTGGGCGTGGTTGAGCAAAAAGCAAACCTCGATCTCGTTATCTACAGCGGAAGCATAATACATTGCAGCGGAATCATGTTGTACTCAAGTCTTTTGGATGAAACAAACCTTGCAATGTCTTCAAGTACAATTCAGTGAGCCTATTCCCATATTCTGTGACAACACCAGTACCATCAACATCTCTAAGAATCTCGTTATGCATTCAAAAACAAAACACATTCTGATCAAATATCATTTTATTTGAGAATAAGTCGTTGAAAAGAATATCAAACTTGAGTATGTTGGTACAAAAGAACAAATCGCTGATATCTTCACTAAAACTTTACCATGTGAATAATTTGAATATCTTCGCTATAAGCTTGGAATTCTCCCAAGTTCTCATTAGATTTTCCTTATTCAGAATATAAAGGGGGAGTGGAAGTGTGTACAGGTCCACAGGACAGTTGTGTGTCAGGGGGAGTGGAAGTGTGTACGGGTCCACAGGGTGGTTGTGTGTCAAGGGGAGTGACACTTTTCCATTGATGTCAAAGGGGGAGAGAATGTTGTAGGAAGAGGTGTCATGATCGCAGGGGGAGTACTTGTGTTGCTTGGGTTGACATCAATGACAACCACTGGTCAACACTTATTTTGTGGAAAGTAAGTAGCAAGATGCCCATGTTCGTGACAGTGAAAACACTTCACCTTGGACATATCCAGCTTCTTGCCTTTAGACTCGGATTTAGAATGGAATTTCTTCCCATTCCCCTTCTTTGCCTTGGCAACCAAAGCACAATCCTCTTCATCATCATGCTTTAATGAATAGCAATATCTGGTGTTCCTCCTGAACTCCTCCTGCACCAAATCCGACCACAGTCGTTCCCAATCCAGCAATTTTTCCCGTTCGCTGACAGAGGCTTCATAAATATGCCAACTCTTAGGAATTACAAAGAGAGCCAAGCTCACCAAATCATCATCAACAATAGTTATTCCCACACTCCCCAGTTCATCCCGACATTGGACAAAATTTGTGATATACTTTGGAATGGTGTCACCCTTTTCTATATTGATCTTTCTGGGTTTATCTTTGAGCGCAAATTTCCTATGGTCATTGCTGCTTTGGAATAGATTCCTCAAAGCCTTCCACATAGCATATGGTGTGGATTTACCGTGGAGGCTTGAGACAATGTGGTCTCGTACTCCCTCCAACAAGATCCTCCTCGCCTTCGCCGCTTTCTTTTTCCATGCATCAAGATTGGCAGCATCTACAGCATCTGGCTTAGGAACCTATTTTTCAATGAATTCCTACAAGCCATTGTCTTCGAGTACCGCCTCCATCCTATCCTTCCAAGAAATGTAGTTCTAGTTGCCCTCGAGTGCATACTCTAACCTCAAGCCATTGAAAGCCATTTCGATCTTGAATCAGTTGTAGCACCAAGAAAGTATTCCTGCAAATTCGAATT
This sequence comes from Pinus albicaulis, assembly GCA_034641835.2. NCBI lineage: Eukaryota > Viridiplantae > Streptophyta > Pinopsida > Pinales > Pinaceae > Pinus > Pinus albicaulis. The sequence goes on along the minus strand of CM076578.1, from coordinate 333,406,066 downwards.
CTTTCCACCAACAAACTTAGCTCCTGCTTCACTATTGCAATTTCCTGTGCTCTGATACCATGTAGAAATTATACAAAATAAAACTATGCCCTTGATTCTCCGTATCTAAAAATATTCTACTGTTAAATACAAAATCGCTTCTATAAATATTTGTGCAAATTTAAAACACAATAGCCAATTACAATATCATGAAGAAATATCAATCGCACACAACACAGATAATTTACCGGGGAAAGCTTATAGCTAAAACCCCACTATCTTCTATTGTATATTATATCATGGATAATGAAACAATTACATACAAAGCTCCAATCCAAGAGATCTCAGTACATGAGCTAATTGTCTCACATTGTCATACAAAAATTGGCAAGTTCCTTATCCAATTTAGTGTATCCAGCCAGCCTACCTCCACTGCGCAATCCCTGATGAAATGCAATCTTGCCTGCCTTGATTGCACGATCCTCATGGGCACATACAATGTGTGTGTGGTTGCATGTGTGGGACCGGATAATGTCACAACTGATAGTTTATTTCCCTTTCACCTAGAACTCAACTGGGTCTCCACAGGATTTGACATGCATGCAGTTAATAATAGTAAATCTTCAGTTGCATGTGAGACCACTGATTGTGAATTAATTAATAATTAATTCACCTGATCTCTCACTAGTGTATCTTCAGTTACAACTATCACAATTGTGTTTAACTCACTTAACTGAGTTAAACTACTTTACAACTTGCATAATTGCACTTCCAAATTTGTTACAACTTTGAATCACTCAGTTACAACTAAGTCAACCTGCATGTCCCACCAACCAGCCACTTAACTCAAAATTTCTTTAGCTAACTAATTTGCCACTTCAGTTAACTATTTCCAAGTGCTCATTGAGAATAGAATATAGTTTATTGTCCAACTAATATTAAGGGATAATAATAGTAGACATGCATCTATAAATAGACATGCATTCTATAAATAGATTATGCACATAAATCGAGAAATATACATACACCTAAAAATAGACTGAGGCCCCATCCTAGTGTAGGTGCTTAATTTTCACTAGGATCTTCTTGTTGAATCTCAACAATGTTTATTTTTGTATTTTATTGTGTTCCTGCATAAATCCTGATCAGTGGTATTAGAGCGGTCTTCTTTTTCTTTGTTTTTCTTTGCATGTCCCCAACAAGGTCAGGGTATAAGGATTTCGGTCTTGATCGGGTTGAACCCTCTCAAGATCAGCCTCACAAACCCCGACGAACTCCCATGGCGAAAGAAAAGAAGGATGAGGGAGAAGGATATCATATTAAATTATTTCTCGAGGAGGCCCTTAAGAAAAAAAGGAACGCGATGATGGATAAATTTTCCCATATGCTTCAACGGCTGCCCACTAGCGATGCATCTGCATCCAACATCCACTCTAGATGTGCCACTCCTTTCAAGGTACAGGTCAACTTCAACATTCCTATATTTGAAGGCCAGATATATGCAGACGTCATATATATATGGATGTATTTGTTGGAAGTTATTTCTCAGTCCATTATTTCTCTGACCAAGAAAAGATTACTTTTTCACTCCTCAAAGTCATCAATCATCTCGAAGACTGGTGGGAAACCTATTGTGAGCAAAAGGATGAGAGGGAACTCTCTCTGTTCTCGGCTGCACCCACTTGGAATTTGTTCCGATATGGAATCAAGGAACAATATTACAACGTGGTGAGCTATGAGGAAAATTACATCCAATGGACCACGTTGTGGCAACAAAGGATCATAATGTGTGCAAGCTGACGAATTTGTTCCATACCGTACACAAAAATTTGGGTATTAAAGATTCAAAGAAGCATTTGGGTCTCAAGTTCCGCATTTTTTTGCACAGATATATTCAGGATGAAATTGAGTTCCTCGACATTACGTCAATATTGATATGCCACTAAGATCAAGCATAAATTTAAGAAAAAAAAGCGAGACTTTGGATCTGTGAATCCGAAGCTAGGGAAAGGCGCCCTCGAACCATAGAAAAAGGGGAAAATCCAAATCAAGGAGACTTGGAACAACACCACAAATCCAAATACGAACATGGGGAACTGGTGTGAATTTCATAATAGCTCCACTCACAACACAAGCAAGTGTCGGGTCAAACAGTCATTGGTGGCCAAACTGAACGCATCTAAATCGGATGCATGTTCTAATTCTAAGTCAGAACTAGACAAGGTAAATGACAAAGGGAAGCAAGCTCCATAGGGAGGATCTCTAGGATCCAAAGGAGGGGGAGCACCTCTTCCATTCACAAATGTGGGTGAAGGGTTCTCCACTGCAATTCCTTATCGATAGTGCAAGGCAAAAGAACCTCATTTCAGTAGTGGTCGTGAAGAGGCTCAACCTACCGACCACAGCACACCCACAACCGTATACCATTAGGTGGCTTCACCAAGGAAGTGATCTATGTGTCAGCCAACAGTGGTGCCTTTTATACACATCAAGCCCTTCATGGATGAGGTATTGTGTGATTTTTCTCCTCTTGACGTCTCTGATGTATTATTGGGCTAACCATACTTTTGGAAGTGACATTTTGTGTATGAGTCTAGGCCTCGTTCTGTTATTATTACTTTGGGAAATAATTTGTACAGGATACTGAAGGTAGTATCGCCTCTCATCATCTCTTTGATTACTACAAAGCAATGCAATAACATTATTTCCCAACCCAGGAAATTTTCTTTCATTACAATTCGCCCATAGAGAAAGAAGAATATTGTGGCTGCAACCTCCCAACAAGGCTCCCCTGCACGATAACAGAAGATGGAAAAAGTTCTGGAGGAATACAAGGACATTTTCTCCTCACCCATAGAGGTTTCTCTACACTGTCAGGTCAAGCACTCCATTGATCTGACCACAGACGCGTTGTTGCCTGATGTTTCCATACATCATGCGACCACACAGACAGAATCCACATGTGTATTATCTAAGGCTAATAAAGCAACCAAATTTATTGAACGCATCCAACACGTCCACCAGTAGGTCTAAGACATCTTGGAGAAATCCAATGCCAAGTATAAGCAGTTCCATGATCAACATTGGGTGCCACACAAGTTCCAGGTGGGCGACACAGTTTGGCTACATTTGCAAAATGAGCACCTTGTTGGGCCCCAGTGCAAGCTTCACCCACTCTGATATGGGCCATAAAACATTACCAAGGAATTAGGGGACAATTCCTTTGAGCTTTGAATTCCCCCATTCCTTTTCTTGAACTTAGTGTTCAATATGGATCGCCTTCAGCCATACTTTCCAACATTACTAAACACATAAGAGATTGCAGAACAACTCACACCAATAGAGTTAAACCCAGACTGTATGGAACAAGCCACAACTGATATGATCATGGACACATAGATCAAAAACACCCAAAAACAAAGGATCTAGCTATATCAAGTTGTCAAAGTGAGCCAACTCCTTCACGAGGGAAAGTGGCTCACGAGGGATCAAGTTCAATAGATGTTTCCTCATCTCATGGAGGAACTCAATGCAATGGGTATCATTGCCTCCTAAGGGGGGGAGGAATGATCCAGGTGGATATTGGTGGTCACTCCCCTATTCCACTTGGGGCTCCACCATTGTTTCTTTCAATTTTTTGTTTCCTTAATTATAGGACAGTTTACTATTTTTAGCATTTTTCAGGTGTTGAGTTTTGAGGCCTTAAACTATATTTTTTGGGAAAAATGAGAGCAACATGAGACTTTGACCAATATTTCTCAATCAAAATTTGTATTCCTCGGAGAGATATTTCTAACGAGGTATTATGCGCGTCAAACAGAGATTGTATGCCAAAGTTACATCCCCAGGAAGTTGATGTACCAGTTTATCCAAATGGGGCCCATAGTTTTGGTGCTTCATAACCTAGGGTTAGGTTTATGGATGTTTAGGATTTTCAATTGTTTATAAATTCTAAATAGGCCTTTGATCCTCATTGTAACACAGTTCAAAGGCATGTAGCCACCACATCTCTTCTCAGATATAAGCTACCAGCACCCTAGCTAGTTTATTTCCATTATGTGTGTAAGCATATTTTTGTTATTTGATATTAATGAAATGAAGTGTTATTTCCATTGCATCTCTTTTTTTATGTTTATTTCTGTATTTTATTATGTTCCTGCATAAATCTGGATCATGTTGTGACGATGACCAGGGGCTGATTTTCATTGAGGTTTGTACAGGCTGGACAGGCCTCACCGGTACTCACCAAATTCTGGCATATTGAAATGGTCTTGATGATGCTGAAGCGATGGTCTCCACTTTTTGGTACAGAGAGAGAGAGAGTAGTTGGGGAAATCCCTATTTGGGTGCGAGTGTCGAGGTTACCTCTCTAATTCTGGACTGAAGATGTCTTCAGGCATATTGGGGATTATTTGGAGTTTTCCTAGATTATGAGAAATCCTTTGTAGAATCGGGAAAGATGGTGTATGGATGTATATTGGTTCACCTGGATACCAAAGGGTTTGGTGTAAATCTTGAACCTTCAATGTCAAGGTCAGACTAGGTTGTATAAATTGGACTACGACGGGGTTCCATTTAGATGTAGGAGGTGCCATGAAGTCGAACATCTCTCAAAGAATTGACATTATGGGATTGGTGTTACTGTTGTCGCAGTTGATATGAAACAAATGCCTCAAAAAAATTTGACTCGGCAACATCAAGGACTGGACAAAAATAAAGGGACACAAGCATCATCAGTTCGCCCACCATCTCCAAGGGTCACACGCACTCGAGCTTTAGGATCTGGCCCTTCTACAGGTATTGATATCTCTATCCCATCCTTGGAACCTCATATTTCTCATTATCCATTTTCATGCTCTTCTTTGTTTAGTCCTATATCATATTATGGGGTGGTATTATCTCTTTGTAATTTAAACACAATTGCATGTCCATTGGTTTTGGCTCATGTATGTCGCCCGGCTCCTCCTCCTTCCATCGTCGCTGACCCATTAGTATCATTGACCGATATGGTGGAAACCTCATATGAATCCAGCACTAGCCATAGATACAACTTGAGATATGTATCAAAGCCACCATTATCAAAGCTGCCCCTAATGGTTGGTCATGGCATTGGTATATCATCTCCCCCAAAGATTCCCAAGCCCTCACGAGGTAGGAATTTCAATATATCCAAAGCTATACATAGGGTCGGTTTGGATGTTGCAAAGGGTCAACATTTATCACTTGATAGGGTTCTTGGAAAAATATACAACCTGGTAATGGTTTCTCAATGAAGTGGTTATTATTCAATTGTAGAGGGTTGGCTAGCCCTGCAAAAAAACTAGCGCTCAGGAGGTTATTATAATTGGAGAGATTGGATGTTATTTTTCTTCAGGAAACACTTAGTGATAGTTCCCATATTAGTAAAATCTTAGAAGCTATATCCCCTGGATGGACCTTCCAAGCATTAGATTCTCGTGGTAGATCTGGTGGCATTGATATCGGTATAAATCGTAGAACGGTCACTACAAGGAAAAGACCCTCTAATAGATGTTTTTGAGGAACCCCTTATAAAAACACCCCAGTCACCGTTTCTAGCGGAGTTTAATAGAGGTGGTTGGCGGGTGGAGGTTTTTGCGGATTTTTTTCATCCAGTGCGCTAATCATCCTTAACCGCACCAGTGCTTTCAACAAGAGAAAGCATCGGTGTGCACAAAAAATTGGCACACCAGACACCGTGTGCTCCGCACACACTCACCTGGTGTGTATTATTACTGTTGTGCACCGGTCTGTCATAAACCCCGCACCAAAACTGAAACTGCCCAGTACGGTCTTAAGAAATCGCACTGGTGCGCCTATAAAACCCCGCGCACCTGAACAGGGTTTAAAAAAAAAATTACAGCCAAAAAGCACATTTTTCACTTTTCTCAGTGCTCTAGAGCTCTCAAGCACCGATTCAATTTATCCTTGTCTGAGCCGCCCTGACATCAGTGCTCCCATTGCACGCACCACTGCTTTGTATTTCCCACCAATATCCAGCTTGAATTTTGCAAAACGGTGGGAAATTTTTATTTTACAAATTCTACAGCCAATATGCCTCCTCGGCGGCCAAATGTACAGCTATTTTCTTGTTTTTCCATAATTAAGCCTTTTAGTGGATTAGAATTTCAAATTACCTTAAAATTAACCATTTAAAATAAAAAGAAAAAAAAATGCGGTGTGCTCGAGCCATTCGGCTCGCACCGGTTTGTGATGTTGCCTATAAATTTATAGGCCGCACCGCAACTGGTGCTAATGGTATCTGCACCGGTTTCGGGGCTATACCGAAGGAACACTGTGTTATTTAAAAAAATTTAATAAAGTTCGGTACAGTTGGTTACCCGACCGCACCGTTGACCATGTGGAATAGCGGCAATGCGGTGTGTTGACTTAAATATCCGCCCCGGGGCAGATATTGTTGTTAGCACACTACATTCCACATTTCGACAAGGTCGACAGTGTGGCCTGGTAATATACCGCACCGTTGACTATGTAATGATGTCAGGAGTTTGGTTCACTGACCGAACTATACGCCTCGGGGTGTAGAGTTTAGTTAGCAGATTGCACTCCTAACACCGTACATAGTCAACGATGCGCTAAAAATTTTCAGGTGCACCGCCTCCGGTGCGTTGAATATTATCTGGTGTACCACCTCCGATGCGCGACAAAAAAAGACACACCGGAACCGGTGCATGCCTGTTTTTTGTGGCACACCGACTATTTTGTTTTTTTCCAAAAAAAATTATATATGTATATTCCTAAATACATGTATTATTTAATAAAAAAAATTGTATTTAATATGTCAATCATTCAGAGACGTGAAATGAGAGAAGAGGGGGAAAAACAACAACAACAAGCAGATCAGTATGACATGGTTCGCCTGTGGGAGGCACGAGAGAGGGAGAGATATGCGTACCCTTGCCCTATTATAGCAGCTACCCAGGGGCTCCTAAGGCAGGTAGGCCTCCTCAAGTTCTATGAGGAGGCTACTTCCCTAAAGGGCCATGGTGTGTTTTTGACACATCTTATCCGCAGGTGGAATGCCCACTGACAAGCTTTCCGGGTTGGTCGTAACCAGTGGTACACGCCCACTGAGGAGGACATATATTTCATTACAGGGCTATCGAGGAGAGGGGTGGATTTCCCCTCCTTCACAGAGGTTCCATTTGGCTATGTAGCAAGGAGTCGGTTGGTGTACTCCCAAAGATACATTAGCGCAGATATAGTCTCCTTCAGATTTTTAGGTCTTTAAAGGTCAATTACGTATTGGTGCATTTGGTAGTCAGGAGGTGAGGTGCCTCTCACTTATGATTTTGACCATTTCACACAACACCAGTGACGGGAAATGCATTATTTTCTTGCTTCTATATTATGTTGATTCTTTAGTACAGGAGCCACGACTTGTTAGGTGGTCTACCATTTTTTTGTGGTAGTTCTATACAGCCTTAGATAGATGACGTGCTCATGCACAAGGGAGGGTCAACTTCCCTTTTGCTTTAGATATTTTTTGTTTATTTTTTTAGAGGTTTCCAGAGACGAGGCCTACTTTTTTTCAGCAACTTCGTAGGCTGATCTTTGAGGCATGGATGCACATGTGGGGACAGATGATGCCCAAGAGGGGCAAGACTGTGTTTTCCGTGAGGATATCGCATGATTCACTGGAGTTGCTAGCCAGTGTTGACGAGCATCCCTTCATTATGCTCCCTTGTCCTTATGCTGGTTTGGATTTGTGAGGGTGTGCCAACATCCTCTTCACAGATGATGAGCCGCCGAATGATAGAGGTAATATTATTGCTTTATTTAAATTTACTCTAACATGTTCTTTAACTTGTTTTTATTAAATTTTAATGAATTTGCGTAATTATTGTTATGTACTTGTATATATTTTAAAGACATTGGGTCCTTTGATGGCGAGGACATGCCAGCACCACCACATGATCCAGGTGTGGATCCTGATGACGATCAGGGTATGTGAGATGCCGAGGATCATCAGGAGGCCGATGTAGAGAGACCTGCTCCTGCTGGTGCGTCGGTACCGCCTTTTTCTAGGCGCGGTCGGCTTGATAGCAGATGCAGGATGGAGTTGGGTGACCAACTCACTGCATTGATTGTTGATGCAGGCATCAGGCCCACTACTATGAGAGACATACAGGCCAATGGTAGGTTATTACATATGTGGAGAGGCATGCCGCGTGACATGTACAGCCTGATGCGGCATGTCGTAGGAGCTATGACCTTAGTTACGCGGCTGAGGAGGACCGTTGCACATCATAGGCCTGGTCGAGACGTGGTACGTGATCGACAGTCCGCGAGTAGTGACGCATCATCTGATGATCGTTCACCTCGCGTCACGCCAGATGAGCAGCCTCCACTAACATCGAGCAGCAGTCATCATGGAGAGGAAGATGGACCATCTGCCACGTCTAGTCAGCAGCCTGCAGCATCCAACAGTACTCATGATGATGAGCAGGCTGTACCATCGACCGTCGAGGCTGCACCGGCATTGACTAAATAGGCCTCGACTAGTACTGCTATTCATGATGTACCACTAGTTGATCCATGACATTTATATTACATTTGCATATTTTTTACATTATTCAGTTATATATATATATATATATGGTCCATGTATTTTGTGTTGATGTGGCAGTTGTACTTAATTTACATGTTGGTGATCATCATGATGTGTATATTGTTACCTGTCATGTTATATATATATATATATATATGGTCCATGTATTTTGTGATGATGTTGCAGTTGTACTTAATTTACATGTTGGTAATCATCATGATGTGTATATTGTTAGGTCATGTTAGATATGTTCATTTAATGTGCATCTTGCAAATAGATGTGTATGTGATAGAATGAGTTATTTGGCATGAGACGTATATTTGATGTTTGTGTTGTGATGGTGTTATACAATGCTAATTGTGTTTTGTTAGATGATCATGATCACGATGATGTTAGCAAATTTGAATGTGTTTTTTAGTCGAATATGATGTTTGTACGCGATGGTTATCATGATCGTGATGTTTGTTAATTAATTTAATATTAAATTACCATGATATTTATTAAATATTATGTCGTGATTTTAATTGAAATTTTAATTTTAATTGTATGTAATATTGTTAAATTGTATTTGTATTTGTAATTGTAATTTTAACTTTAATTGTATGTAAAAAAATTGTAAAATTTTAATTGTAATTGTAATATTTAATTTATTGTGAAATTATTGTAATTGTAATTTTAATTGTAATTGTATATATGAAAATTTGTAAAATTCTAATTCTAATTCTGATTGTATGTAAAATTCTAAAATTTTAATTGTATTTGTAATTTTAATTTTAATTGTAATTGTATGTAAATATTTGTAAAATTGTAATTCTAATTCTAATTCTAATTGTATGTAAAATATTTGTAAAATTTTAATTGTATTACTGTGAAATGATTGTAACTGTAAAATTTTAATTGTAATTGTAATTATATGTAAAATTCTAAAATTGTAATTCTAATTCTAATTCTAATTGTATGTGAAATTGTAAAATTGTAATTGTAATTCTCATTCTAATTCTAATTTTAATTGTATGTAAAATATTTGTAAAATTTTAATTGTATTAATGTGAAAATTTTAATTGTATTAATGTGAAATGAATTTATTAAAATTTTTAAATTTGTAAATTTGTAAAATGAAAACACTACATTCTGTGTTTCGAGGCATTTTACGCAAATGATAGGAATTTCTATGGAGTTTTATCCATATTCTTCAATTTAATGAGGGTTGGAGGGAGCTTAAAATCCTGTATATGTTAGTAACTGCACCCTTCGGTAGAACCAAAGAAAATTTAGGCAGATTTCTCAGCGAAGTAAACTGCCCATAATCAATTCCTTCAAAACCTCAACATAAGAAATAGATATGCATGTTAGAGGCTCCTGTTGGCACCTTTTCTTGTTACAAGTTGTGGAAAAGTTCAATTTTATTTTTCTGAAAGAAGAAGCGGTGTAGTTTTGAAAAGAAATGGCCCAAATATTTTCACAGCAAAATGTACATTTCCAACATGTCTAAAAACTAAAATATCTCCAACTTCAATAAACTGCTCTGAAACAAAACTTTCCCAACCATTTGTAAAAATTTCCCACGTCTTAGCATAGCACATGTTCACATGCCACAATTGCCCACTTGGGCCCTATAGTATTGCATCTTCACACGCCCCACATTGCATTCTCTCCACATAATCAGTGGGAACCTCCTGCAATAAACAAAATGCATTGGAAGAATAGTTATTTCCATCAATAATTTATCCAATTCTAATTCTAATTCTAATTCTCAAGAATAAACAAAATTCTAATTCTAATTGTATATTTTCATTAAGAATAAAGAAAATTATAATTCTCAATTTATATGGTTGGATTTCACTCAATTTTGGTGTACACACCTAAAAGTAATTTCGGTGTCTTAACTGCAAATCGGTGCTAATGTACATATAACCGCACCGGTGTGTTTTAGTTAATGTGCACGAGTGTCGTGTTACCAATCGACACACTAGTGCGGTGCTATTAAGTGACGCACCGATGATGAATAACCACAAATAAAAAAAAGCACAACTCTAAGTGAAAAAAAATGCGGTAAATTGAAAAATGGGTGGCAAAATATTTTCGAAAATCTAATTTCATAAAATATTTCTTTAAATACTAAACACTTTTCATTATTTCACTATTTTTTCAAAAAAAATGAGCCAGAGATTTGCAGGAGACATACCTGGAGCAAGACAACACGAGAGCACTGTGGAGCAGCAAAATACGTTGGAACAAAAGTATTCAGACAATCAGAATTCCAAACCTTTGGTGATTCAAACCCTATAGCATAGAATTTCAAAAAATCTTGTGATTAAATTTGATTATTTTTTGACTTTTTCTGCAGTTTTTTTACGAAGTAAGAAGAAAATTTCAATTTGTTTTTCATTTTCAGAAACAAAAACAAAAAAAAAAAAGTCCATTTTTACCCTAAACCCTTCATTCTTTTGTATTCTGCCCTTTCTTCTCCCTGTTTCTATGATTTCAAAATTAGGGCTTTCATTTTAGATTGACATCCAACCCACGGGATGACTTGCATAGTCAGATCCCAATCCATGTCGACCCTTATGTGAATTTTTGAAAAAAAAAAAAAAAAAATTATCGGTGCGCCCTACGTAACCTAGCGCACCGGTGCGCTATATTATCCCAGCGCAACGCGAAAGTGTTGTGTAATAAAAAAATTAAAAACATTTTTTTTAATCAGTGCGCCATATGTAAAATAGGGCACTGATGCGCTAGGTTACGAGGGGCGCACCGATAACGTTCTATTTCATTATGGTGCATCGCAAACGTGTCACTCGCAAAAAATTGTTTTATTGTGTTAATCGGTGCACCATGTAACATATAACGCACCGCAGTGGGTCTCCTAGTTGACAGAGAGCACCATATGGTGGTCCCTTTTTTGTGCAAGGCGTTTATGCGACAAAAATAAACACTGGACAATTTTCATTATTTTCTCTGTGTTAATTGGTGCGGTGGTTAACATGTAATGCATCGGTGGTCCTTGTTGACATAGAGCACTGTACGGTCTATTATATTTTTTGTGCAGTACGTTTATAAGACCCCCATGCACCGACGTCGGTGCATACACCATGAATGGCGCATCGATTTCTTGAGATTCCTTTTTTACCTGAAAAGTTGATAATTTATTTATAAATATATTAATGAATGATATGGTACAACTTTCAGATTGATAGAGAAATGACTGGCGATATTAAGTAACAAAAACACTAATAACACATCAAGAAAAGAAAAAAGGCAAGTTCTTTGTAAATTCTTTACAAAAAATATTATTTTTGAACTATATGTACGTTTAACTAATATGTATTGTTTACTGTGTATCATGCAGAGACAAAAAATGACGAAGCTCGATAAGATTATTTCTGATTTAGGACCATAAGAGTGTAAAATCTTGATGGAAATTTTTCAAAATGATGAATCACGTAAATGAAAAAAATACTATCGATCCAATATGAGTTTCTTTTTTAATTTTCATTAATAATATACTTAAAATTATTAGATAACATATGTCAAATAGTCTATTAATTCACATCTGTTTAATGTTCTACAGGTACCAACAACTCAGAAAAGGAATGTTGTTATAAGAAAAGAAAAAAAATAGAACATGCAAATGAAAATGAATTGCGCCTTATCTCATCTAGAGTGGTGCTGGAGGTTAACGAAAGGGGGGAAAACTTTTACAAAAGTTTGAGGGATCTAGTGGAATGAATTTATAGACGTTATTTCCACTTACAATACAAAAATCAATCCAATGATTCCAAGAACCAAATTTTATCTAAACTACAGGAAGAGTTTCCAGAGAATTGGTCAATGAGACATGTCATACTTTTAATAGCAAAAACGTACAACAACAAAAAAAGGAATGAAAAAGTAATATTTCTTTAAATGTTTGTCTAGAATTATTTATAGATATTACTTTTGTTATATTTACTTTTCATATATCAATATAAAAATTAAATAGTTTATTGTCATGTTACATTTTCAGGAAGATTGTGAAAATCTCAAAAGATGAACGAGCTAATATCAGAAATATGTCAGTAAGAATGTCCAAAAAGGTGTAGAAGGAGATGGTCAAAGAAATGGACAAAATTGCATCGTAGGAGGAGCCATATCAACAACAACATGCTTCAAATGTAATATGTAATCATTTAATTTTTCGATCATTAGGTACAATAAATAAACAATTTAGCATTAAATGTTAATTTTCAAGTATTTTCTTGCAGAAAAGAAAAGAAAATGGAACCCATTCAGCACATAAAATAGGACGACAAGGAAGAAAAGGGTTGATATCTAAGTTTGTGAGTAATTGTTACTTCCTTATAACAACTTAAATAGATTTCATTTTTTTATTTTTCAAGTTGTTTTACAAAAATCATCATTGAATGTATTCAAACAAGTGCTAGCATACAAAGAAGAACCATCAGACGAATTGATTGAAATTGGGTTAATTATGGGTTGTGAGTATATGTTGGCATATCATAAATTAATTGTGGAATTTGTAAGCATCTATTGCTCTTGTTTTAATTATCTCTGTATATAATTAATAGAACAAAAAAAACTTTGATATTGAATATGTGATTTTTTATGGGGTATAAAACTTGCAGGAAACAAAGTATGGAACTGCGCCAACAGATGAAATCTTGAAAGATGGCATGGTACATGGTTTTGAAAGAATGTGTATAGTTTATGAGTCAATTGTTGCTATGGTACGTCATTTCTTTTCGATTTACATTGATGTATATTATTTAATATTACAATTTTCATTATTCTCACCAATGTATATACGCTCATTACAGTTTATTTTTATGTTTGTAGATGGAAGGTGAAGAAGAAGAAAACAATCAACGCCATGAACAAAACATTCCTGAAATAACCCAAGTCATGGAAGTAGCTCTAGCAGTGACATTAGTTCAAGTGAAGAATGATGATAACTATGTTTGGATATCAAAGCAAGGCATTGTATTTTTTGAAATATTTGTCTGTGAAATCAGACATTTTGTTTAATGTAATGGACATAGTGTCCCAATTGAAAGACAAAGGGATACCAATAACTGTCCCATTTTGTATGACAAATATTTTCTTATATATATATATATATATATATAATAAAATATGTTTTAATTTATTCTATTGTGTTCTCCATTGTTGTTCTCAAATGCACTAATAAAAATTTAATTCATATGAATATTGTTATAAGATATATATGTGTCGAATTTTGATGAATAATGAATTTTTAAAAATTACAATAATTATGATATGATATAAAAAATTAATCCAAACATCACATTCAAATGCATTAATAAAAATTTAATTAATATGAATATTGTTATAAGATGTGTCGACTTTTGATGAATAATGAATTTAGAAAAATCACAATAATTGCATTGTCACAGGTCGATGTTTCTAAAAAATAAAAATTGAACACCGGTGTGTGTCAGTTACTGTACATCGATGTGTTTGTATGTTGCAGCACACTGGTGCGTTTCTGCGAACTATGGACACCACACAAATACCAAAACCAATTAAAAATCTCAATGTGTTTGTGCGACACTGCGCACCGGTGTGTTTATGTGAGACTACGCACCGGTGCATTTGTACGACGTATGGGCACCGCACAAACACCAATACCAATTATAAATCTTGATGTGTTTTTCTGATACAGCGCACCAGTGCGTTTCTATAAGTCTATGTACCGGTGCATTGAGACGACCTATGGGCACCGCACAAATCCCAAGACAAATTAGAACGGCCTCGTGCGTTGTATCACCAAATTTGCGCCCGATGTCGTTTTATACCTTAATGACCTAGTGCAGGCACCTTTGACCACCCTGGGGCCACCGTCTAGACGACACGCACCAGTGCATTGAAACCTTAGTAACGCACCGATGAAAAAAACATCCGTAATGACCTCTGGCCGCCCAGTTTTTTTAGTTGTGTTGAATTTTTATTAAAAGCTCCGCTAAAACCTCTGTAACCATAAACAGATGTTGTAGCAAAAAAAATTTTGACAATTTTGGCCAATTTTATAACATTAAAAACCTCCTTTATAACCTCCGCTAGAGGGTCTTTTCCTTGTAGTAGGTGAGATTAGTGAATATTTGGGGGAGGGAAGGCGTTTTAATGGCGGATTTGTATTCTGAAGAATTAGAGATCGATATTAGAATTGTGAATATATATGGTCCCTTTCATAATTGCGTTGAATTTTGGGAATAATTATTGGGATCTTCCTTCATGCATGCAAACAAAATTATTTTGGGGGGAGACCTTAACTTTTCTATGGTACATGTTCAATATTGGGTAGTCACGCTCAGTTGGATTCTCTATCGGCCTTTTTTTAGTAGACCTTAGATCAAAAATACTTCCTTGACATAGAAGTCACATGTTTACAACTAACCTGGAGTAATATAATAATAAGATATGTCAAGCTTTCTGGGCGTCTTGATCAATTCCAAATTAAGGTACCATTGCTGGACAATATTGATAAGATCAAGCAATGAGTTGGTTCGGGAGGTATTTCAGAACACTCGCCTATACTCCTTGATATTGTTGGTATATCTCCAAAGATGAGGGCTCATTTAAAATTTAATTCAGTGTGGTTAATGGATGATTATTTTCATCGTATTGTGAAAGAGACAAGAAAGGATTGCACACAAATTGGAGATAAAACCTCAGCAGTGCACCTAGCAGGAAACCAGAATCGCCTAAAAAAAAGAATGATAGAATGGGCTAAGACCAATAAAAATAAAAAAGATGAAATTGTCAAAAATATTAAAGCAGAATTAGCCAGGTTAGATGATCCTAGGAATGATGGCTATGTTTCCCCTGAATCCAAGCTCCATGTTTCATAGCTAGAGGCGAAGAAGCTCACAATATTAAGAGAAAAGGAAGAATCGTGGTGACTCAAGAGAAGAGCTATCTAGATCCAAGCGAGAGATGAAAATACCAAATTTTTTCAACAACATGCTAGAGGAAGGAACAGTTTTAACACGATATGGCCCTTGGAAGACGAGGAGGGATACACAATTCATTCATTCAGTGGTTTATAAAATCTGGGTATTCATCACTTTGGCCATTTTTTTAAAGCTCCACAGGAGGTGTCCCTTGCAGAAATTATAAAGGTAGATAGCCTCTTTCCTCGATTTTTTAATGAGGATGTAATAAAAGACTTGAATAATCCAGTGACTATGGGGGAGTTAGAGGTTTTTCTGAAACAGTTTAATAAGGATAAGATCCTGGGTCTGGATGGATGGTCGGTGGAATTTTATTTGGCTTTCTTTGAATTGACAGGTCATGATCTCCTGAAGGTGATCGAAGACTATAGGGAAAATGGGAGAATGTACGAGGCCTTCAATGCCACGTTCAGAGATTTGATTCCCAAAATTGATAAGCCTAGCACCTTTAATGACTTTAGGCCTATTTCTGTATGCAATTGCATTTACAAGATAATTGCTAACCGCATAAATCCCATACTATCCCAGCATATATCAAAGGAGAAATTTTCTTTTTTGGACCACCGACGGATCCATGAAGCTATTGGTATCGCATAGGAAGGCCTTCATTCCATCAAGGTTAAGAATTTGAAAGGATTAATCCTAAAAATCGACCTATCCAAAGCATATGATAGGACCAATTGGTTGTATATTAGAATTTTTCTCACTCATTTGGGTTTTCCACATGCTTTCATTAATGTGTTGTATTACCTTTGTCTCATACAACATCTTTATTAATGGATCGGCATCAAATTTTTTCCATGCAGAGTGTGGACTCATGCAGGGCTGCCCTTTATTGTGGTTGTTATTTCTCTTGGTTATGGAAGGTCTGAGAAGATTGA
This sequence comes from Pinus albicaulis, assembly GCA_034641835.2. Classification (NCBI taxonomy): domain Eukaryota; kingdom Viridiplantae; phylum Streptophyta; class Pinopsida; order Pinales; family Pinaceae; genus Pinus; species Pinus albicaulis. The sequence continues at coordinate 333,389,645 of CM076578.1, read as the reverse complement.
TTTCATAACAAAGGAACATGGGGAGAATCAAAGGTATCAAAATTGAAAAGTCTATTACCTTGTCTCATTTACTTTTTGTAGATGACGTCCTCATTTTTCTAAATGAATCCATCAGTGATTCTTCAATTTTCAACAACATACTGAATTTATTTTGTAAGGCTACAGAGATGGAAACAAATCACAGGAAATCCACTTTATTTGTCATTAATTGTACCAATCATGAACTTCTCTTTGCCAAACAGATATTTCCATACAGGGTTCCGTCTTTTGAATATGGTCTCAAATATTTGTGGTTTAGGCTCAAGCCCAACAAATATATAATCATGGAATGGATGTGTTTAGTGGCATATTGATGCCAGAATTAATGTCTAGCATCATCATTGGTTATCTCGGGTTGGTATTTTAGTTCTTATCAAATCGGTACTAGAGGTTATCCTTGTATATTGGATGGCTTTATCATGGATTCCAAAAGGCATAATATTCAAGATTCAACAAATTTGTAGTAGATTTATTTGGAGAGGGAACAAGGAAGGCATGACATTCACGTGGGTTAGAAAGGAACTTATTTCCATTGAAAAAAAATGGGGAGGGTGGGGGATGAAAGACCTGGGTTTCTTTTTAAAAGCCCTTGCGGCCAAAATGGGGTGGCATATTCTCACTGCAAACATCTTATGGTCAGAAATTGTATACATGAAATACATCAGTCTATTGCATATTTAGGAATGGATCCGTAGTCCTAGAGGGAACAGGTTGGATATCTCTACAATATGGAGATCGGTACTCGACTCCATTGAATATATAAGATCAAGTTTCACATGGAGAATAGGATCAGGTGTAAAGATATGAATTAGAATGGATGCATGGTCAGGTAGTGGAAATTCATGTGTTCTTCCTCCTGAACTTATTCAATTATTGGAGATGGTGGGTGTTGGCCTGTGACCGCACACAAAGTGGAGAAGGAGAAAGGAAGGTAAATCCTTACTAGCAAAGAGCTTCAAATGAATATATCTACATTTTAATTCAGTTGAAAGAGTAAAGTGTCATTTATTAAGTGTGATAGTGAGAAAAATCCATATTGCCCTCATTCATTCCATCTACCCCCCTCCTACCCTTCATTTGTCCTAATTTTGAACTCCAACACTCTAAATACCATTTATCCCTTTTCATTTTTATTTTCCCTAAATCATTCCCTTTTTATTTCATGACCTCACACTCAAATTTCTTTTCTCATCGGCCAAATCACAAAATCCTTTAATTGATGTCTCCTACAAACCTTCTGAAACGTGATATGCAATGAAGTGGGACCCATTCACCTGCCACACTTGCTTTCATTCCATTTCCCTTAAAAATCATTAAACCTTACCTTTTCGCCTTTCTGCGTCATCTTTCTACTTTACCTTTTTCATCGCCATATCATTGTTTTCACTTACCATCCCCCTTCCCAATTTCCCGATTTTGATTAAAGTGGGGCCATTTATCCCTAACATGTCACCCTTTCCCCCACCATCCATCGCACATCGCTAAATATAAACTTCCCAAATCGGAGATTATAACTTTTCGTGCTTCGCACAGTTTGTAACTTACCTTTTAAACGCCCACAAAGTATTTTGTTTAAATTGTGATGCACGGCCCCACCTCTATCTGCCACGTCACCTTCCCCGCACCTTGCACATCGCACTCTTTACCATTTACCTTTCATTTCGCATACATAAACTTTGCGATATGCTATCTGCGGGTGCGGTCCCACCTCCATTTGCTACATCACTCCTGCCCATCGCATATCGCTCCCCACAAGATTTAACCTTTACCTCCCATTGTGCCCATGTAAAAATTTCGATCTACGATTTGCAGATGCAGGCACCACCACCTCACCACATCATCAATATCCCTCATGTGGCCTTTCTTTCGCCCATTTCAGTGATAATAAGCCTGCTAAATCCATTTCCGCTTCCGCCATTCATGCCCCCTATGAAATTTGGTTCCGGTTTGCAACTTCAAACATAGCATGGGATTTTGGGTGGAACTTGCAATATGGTTTATTCAATTTTCACAAGATAACCTCTGCTAAAGAGTTCAGCACAACTAGCTATTCCACAACGGGAAGTGGAAATCATGAGAATTAGAAGAGTGGAGGTTTTAAAATAGCAAGTGGAATCATATGATGAAGGTTGGACCACTCACCTATTCTCAGTCAGTTCTCGCCACTCCTTTAAATATTCTGGAATTGGGCCTCCCTGGCCAACTATTTTGTTTCTTTTTACTATTAAATAGTGATGTTTTCTCGTAAAATCCCGATTTTACCCAATTCTGTTTTGATTTTTTCTATTGCAAGAGTGATTTCTTGATGCACACTCTGATAGTTTGTTAGGATATTTTGGTTTCACCTGTGTGGGTCGATCATGACAGAATATTCAATCGTAAACCCTCAAGGAGAACTCTATATGTAGTGAGTTATAAGATGAAATAAAGGTTCTAGAATTTTGAAGAAATTTGTTGTAGTTTTGTATGATTGAACTCTGTGTGCTCTGAGACACATATTTGGGAGAGTTTTTTAAACTAATATGATACAGAGTTGTTATTTGGATTCCAGACTTTTGTATCTGTTATTTGGAGGTACATTCAAAAGACATTTCTTGGAGGTATGTGATACAGTTTTTTGGGCTTCATTTTTTTTAAAGTATGGATTTGGGCTTAATTTCGAAAGGACATTTTTTGGTTTTGGGTTGAAGTAAATCTTAATGAGTTTTTGTGTAACTTTTTAAATGAAATTTTTTTGTAAGACTTGGAAGGACATATTTTGAACTTCGTTTCATTTTTATAAGACATTTTTTCCTTGAATTTTTTAAAGTAAGTGTTTTGGATTGAAGTATATATTTTTTGCAAAAAATTTAAAAGAGTTTTTTTTAAATTAAATATTTTGTGATGTTTTTTTAATTGAGTTTTTGTCTAAATTTTTGAAGGAAAATTTTTGAACTTCATACTCTATTATCATGGGAAATCTAAGAAATTTTACGAGAAAATATGATCGAAAAATAGACCCTGAGGAACGTAGAGAAGAGACGAGACAATCTCGCAAAAGAAAGATAGAAGCACTCTCAAATATTGAAGGGGAATATCAACCTCAACTAGAAGTTGAAATATGTATGTAAATGTAAATGTTATGATTTTGATATATTTAAAATTTTCCTAGTGTAAAATGTGAAGCTTAATTTTTATTTGATGATCTAATTTGAAAAACATTTTTCAATGTAAACAGAGAGAGATATTTCTCAAAACATTGATGATGAGATACAAAATTTTGAAAAAGAAAGTGAAAGAGATATTGAACCAATGATTGAAGATGGTGAAAATGATGAAATAAATTCAAGTGAAGAAATTGAATCACAAGGTATATATATATATATATGAAATTATACATATATTTATTAATTTAGTTATTTATTGAATATGTAAACTTATTATGTACTATTCATTCGAATATGTACAGATGAAATCAATATCGATGATGAGATGTTAGAAAATGTTGACACTCACACATATGGAGATAAAAAAGTTGACCATTATATACGATATCGTGTTAACCACATTTTTGAGAAGTATTTCATAAAGGAAAATGTGACAGTTCAAGCCCAAATGTTGAAAGGTCTCCTCTCATTAAGGAAACTAAAAAAAGCTACGACTTTATTGGGTATTCGAAAATCAACCAAAGATATAAAAAAATGAAGGAAAATGTGATACAAAATATAAATAGTGCCATAAATTCAATTAGAAGATCTAGACAGAAAAATGTTTCAGTTGTACGTAGAGTAATACATATGGCAATGGTTTCATCAAGTACTAAAGAGAATCGCTTGGTAAAATCTATGGCACGAGCATTAGGAACCTCGCAAAAAACTTTGCACAAACATCGGAAATTTTGGTTGCAAATAGATGTAAATGATGAACTTGCTTGTTGGAGAGCTATCTTTAGGCAACCATACAAAGATAGAATTGGAGAAAATGTTAAAAAAATAAAATATGAATATTGGAAGAACAATTCGTGTGTTTCGCCAACTGCAAGGCATGTGATGCGAAGAAGAATAGCACAAAATTAGTACGAAGAACATGAAAAACATTTCTTGGAAACCACTCAGATAGAGTTGTTCAACAAGTTCAAAGAAGAGAATTATGAAATTCATGTTTCAATCATTTCTTTTGTTCAACAAAAACCATGGTATGTAAAACCTATCACCATACTCAATACTTGTTGTTGCCATTATCATGTGGAATTTGAGTTATATTATGACACATTCCTTGATTTTGGTAGAACATTTTGGAAGGATTCACCTCCTCCTTCCACTATCCGTGATTTCATATCTCAAATTCTATGTGAAAGAGAAAGCGAAGAACTATTTTATGAAAAGAAAGGTGTTGGTGGTAAAAAATGTGATGATTGTGGAAAGTTGACTAAATTTCAAAACAAATATCGTACTGATATAAATGATCAATCATTGTCTAACATGAAAGTGAAATGGAAGAGATATGAATATATCCATACATCGATTCAAGATGCAAATAGTGTTAAAATAATTGAATTACGAGAAGAAGAAATTTTTGTGATAGATTTTTTGAGAAAGTTTGAGGCATAAATTTACAAATAAACCAAGCATTCCCATAGAGCTCGATGGAAAGACTTGCAAATCAAAAAAATCCCGTGAAGTTTTTCCACCGGGGACCATTTTGTCAGTAATTGATTTTGCAGAAAACTACACATTTGTTCCACAAAAAGAAATTCAGAGTGAATACTATCATTCTGAGCAAGTCTCCATGCTCTTCCATATTCTATATAGACATGCTGAACAAAACGTCAAAAATATCGAAAGCACCAGTGAAAATCGACATATTATTAAAGAATATCACTTTTATATCAGTGACGATCGTACACATGATACATATTTTGTACAACATTGTTTTGGAAAATTTATGATTCCTTGAAAAAACATGGAATAACATTCAATGAACATTGGATATGGTCAGACGGATGCGCAGGACAATTCAAATCTGCATGATCATTCTTTTGGTTGTGTTGTCTTCATAAGAAAACCTGCATTAAACATTGTTGGAATTTCTTTGAGACTGGTCATGGAAAAGGAGAACATGACGGTGCAGGGGCATGCATAAAACGAGCACTTTGAAGATATCAAATGAACCCCTCTGCAAGCCGACTTTTGGACATGAAAGAAGTTGTTCAATGGTGCATCGCTACTTTAAGCCATGAGACTAACCGATCGAGGGAAGTCTGAAGGTACATTCAATTTAATTTTTATTGGATATCTAATTTTAAATTGTGTACATTTATCACAATGATTATCTTTAATTGTATTTTGATATCATATTTACATTCTTCTTTAAATTTTCCATATAAAGGTTTTTTTGGCATATCGGGATCGAAAATGTAGATAGATCAATTGGAAATGACGTTGAAACAATAAAAGGGACTCGAAAATTGCATTCAATTAAAACAAAGTCGTCCATAAATGTGTTTGCATTGGATAAAAGAAAATATTCTTGTTTTTGTCATGTTTGCATAGACAACACAAAATCCAATCACGTTTGTGAAAACAAAATGTATGTAAAAGACTGGAAACATACAGAGCTAAATACAAAGGGAAAAATGTCTGTTGCAATGTTTGAAGAAATGCAATCAGATGAGACTACAATATCATCCAATGGTGATCGAGTTTTTGATCTTGTTAGAGAAGGTAACATTTGAATTCCTTTCTAATGATAAAAATCTAGAAATAAATTTGAATATGTATAATTTTGTTAAGTTTGTTTTATTGTGCAGGAGATGTTTTTGTTGTAATTGCACCTACTGACAACGATGAAAATGTGAAGTATTATTGGATGCGTTGCACTGAACGAAAAAATGAAATTATTAGAATATTATAATGATCATGGATTTCCATATGAAAGAGGATCTATTATACTGAAAGGTTATTTTTTCAAACAAACTAATCAAAGTGGGAATTTTGTTTACTTTGAAGACTATGAACCTGATTTCATAAGTTGTCAATATAGTCACTTGGTGTGTGCAGCACACATAAAGTTGATCAAGGTTCAATCAAAGAAAAAAATGAAAATTAAGAAATGGAAAATGTCAAAATCCGATCATGAACGAATTATTGAAGATGGCATTCCATTGGAATTTTTTTGATTGAACTGCCCAACAATTTATTCTCTTTGGATTATATGTTCTATAACTTCCAGTACTCAATTAAAAATTGAGCAACCTTGTTATGTTATCTGTACAATTTTTTGGACATGTACAAATTGTTTTGGTACATGCACACTCTAGTATCAACTGAAAGTAGCTTTTCTATACATGCATTGATGAAAAATGTTGCATGTATTGGATATACATATATATATGTTCTAGAATGCAATTAACTGTTCAAGTAGTTTTACTATGTGCATTGATGAAAATAGTTTCATGTACTCAATATATATGTTCTAGAATGCAATTAACTGAAGTATTTTTTCTATGTGTGTTGATGAAAAATGTTGCATGTACTGGATATATACACGAACTCAATGCACACCCAGTTTTTCTTGTGGGATTTTTTGGTAAAAAGTATCCACAATGTAAATAAATCATCTGCAGTATAATTTTGTACGAAGATTCCTTTCAGGCAAGAGACTCGGAGCACTTCTTCGACTTTTGGTGGGATTTGACCCACATCTCTATTCCTGATTGAAAATCTAGTACAAAATTTGTCTGTCCAATGGTCGAATATGTTCTATGTGCATTGATGAAAAATGTTGTGCACGTATTGGATATATGTGTGTGTGTGTGTGTGTGTGTGTGTGTGTGTGTGTGTGTGTGTTCTATAATGAAATCAATTGTTCAAGTAGTTTTCCCATGTGCATTGTTGAAAAATGTTTCAAGTACTGAATATATATATTCTAGAATGGAATTAAAACTGAATGGACCATCAATTTACCAATTTATAAATCAACAAGGCTACCTAGTTGAGTGCATTAATGACATTGACCCCAATTCAACAAACATATATCTACTTCTTATATTTCCAATCAAAATTAAATGGATTTATATGGGAAAGACGCAGAACATATAGCCTATGAACTACTTTAGTTCATAGGTCAATGAAGGTATCATCATGTGGGAAAATGTTTCAAGAACACTTGATCGTACTTAAAAGTAATCTTAAGATTGTTTTTGATCTTTACATACTACATACTATTGTTTGAGTGAAAAAAAAATTAAAAACTTACCAAATGTACTTCAACCATCCAAAACTTGAATTTTAAAAACTTTTTTATTATATCAAAAAAAATCACTTCACATGTCATGCCAATTGTAGTTCAACTATCCAATAAAAACATTAAAAATTTAACATTATATCACATGCCAAATGTAGATTGAAATGGTATCCAAACTTAGTTTTAAAAACTTTTTGATTATATCACAACATTACTTCACATGCCTAATGTACTTCAACCATCCAAAACTTGAGTTTTAAAACTTTTTTATTATATCACAACATTACTTCACATGCCATGGCAATTTTAATTCAAATATCCAATAAAAATATTTAACATTATATCACATGCCAAATGCAGATTGAAACCATCCAAAACTTAAGTTTTAAAAACTTTTTGATTATATATCATGCAACATTACTTCACATGCCATGCCAATTATAGTTCAACTATCCAATAAAAACATTTAACATTAAATCACATGCCAAATGTAGATTGAAACCATCCAAAACTTAACCTTTAATTTAACAAAGAATTATAGATCACAACATTACTTCACATGCCAAATGTACTTCAACCCTCCAAAACTTGAGTTTTAAAAACCTTTTGATTATATCACAACATTACTTCGCATGCCATGCCAATTGTAGTTCAACTATCCAATAAAAACATTTAACATTATATCACATGCCAAATGTAGATTGAAACCATCCAAAACTTGAGTTTTAAAAACTTTTTGATTATATCACAACATTACTTCACCTGCCATGCCAATTATAGTTCAACTATCCAATAAAAACATTTAACATTATATCACATGCCAAATGTAGATTGAAACCATCCAAAACTTAACTTTTAATTTAACAAAAACTTATAGATCACAACATTACTTCACATGCCAAATGTACTTCAAGCATCCAAAACTTAAGTTTTAAAAACAAAACAAATTATAACACATCATTACATAACATGCCAAATGTAGTTCAGAAGCAAAACATTAATTTATAGATGACAATATTACTAGTAGTTCAATTATCCAAAACTTAAAAGTTTTAAAAACCAAACAAATTATATAACAACATTACTTCACATTCACATGCCAAAAGTACTAAAATCATCCAAAACTTAACTTTTTGGAACAAAACAAATTATATTAACACGGTAATAAAATATGTCCAAAAATTGTAGATCTCACAAGTATCAAGTATCAAGTTATATATATATATATATATATATATCTAGATAATATATAAAAAAGTAAATTTAAGACTAGAAATCCTGAAATAAAATCCACAAATCATGTCGATCAAATACAGATGGATGTAGTGTCTTTCCTATCAAAGTCTCAATCCACGCGCTATCTTGCGAAGCATGGGGAACCTGTACACATGCACAAACAAAAATTAAAATTTGATTTTTTTAAAATGAGTGAGAATATATAGAACTTCATGTAAAAAACAAAATATAAAAAAAAATCATGCAATACCTCATGAGGTTCCCTCTCCATTTGTTCGCCTGCTACAAGTTCCCCCATGGGAACATCTCCAACAGTAAACTGTACAATATATGTTAGGTCCCTATATTACTAGTATAGTCCCTTATTGTTGTTAGTATAACCCCCTTATTGTTATTGTTGTACCCTTGTAACCCCCATATTGTTATTATTGTGCCCTTAAATTATTATTGTTAGGTCGGCTAGGATTACATTGTGGCCCCACTAGGATTACATTGTGGCCCCATGGACTCCTATATAAATAAAGGAGGTTTTGTAATTTGAATCATTCAAGAATTTTTCATTCATGTAATGTATTGGAGGTTGCCCCCTCGAAGTGGCTTATTTCTAAGGCGTTGATATCTCTTTTCTTCTATGTTTGGAGCTGCTCCAAACATGTCATCATGGAATTTTCGCTATAAATTCTTTTCTACGAAGGTTCGGAAGCTAAAATTTTTAGAGTACGAAGTCGAAATCCTAAGGACCATCGTCGCAAAATTTCAGAGCTTGGTTCAGAATATTTTCAGATATATGATCTATGGAAGTTAGGTCTTTTTGCAGGCTCTTGGATTTCACTTAAAAACATCATCGCAGAATTTTTTCTATAACGTTTTTTCTACGAAGGTTCAGAAGATGAAATTTTTAGAGCGTGAAGCTGAAATCCTGAGGAACGCCGTCGCAAAATTTCAGAGCTTGGTTCGCAATATTTTTGGAGATATGATCTGTGGAAGTTAGGTCTTTTTCAGGCTCTCGAATTTCATTTCAAAGAGGTGATCGTGGGAAAATATTCATAACTCTCTCTATGAGCATCGGATTGAAATGTTGTAAAAATTGACTGGAATTACATGGATTTTAGTTTTCCTTTCTATAAATTTCAGATACAAATGAGCAAACAGTAACAAGTCATACAAGTTCACTCTACTGAACCAGTCCATAATTAGGTCATTGTGGGAGATTGGACATAACTTTGCCTTGAAGAATCCAAATCAAGTTAGACCTGTGGCATTTGAAACAAGCTTCAAAGGACTACTACAGGGCTTAATTTCATATATTGAGGATTTGCAATTATAGAGATAAGTCAATTTCAATATCGAGCTCCTCAAAAGAAAGTAAAAGGTGTGTATTTGTTTTCTGAATTGCATAAGTCTTTTTTGAAGAATCAAGTTGAATTGATTCCAAGGGAATATTATAGAATAGATATCAGTATTGGATTCTCAAATGGCCCCTAAAAATAATTCAACACTCATTAAGCCTTTAGAAGGCTCTACTATGACTCATGAAGACGAAGAATGGCAACATGACATATCAAAATTACAAGAGCAAGTGCAACAAATTTCGCTCTCGCAAAGAGCAAAAAAACATGACATGGAAGTTTTGAAGAAAGGCGTGGAATCTAAGATGGATGGTTTGAATAATGGCATGGAAGCTAAGATGGATGGCATGGAAGCTGGCATGGAATCTAATATGGATGACATGGAAGCTAAGATGGAAAACATGAAGAATGATCTAAAAGCGTACATGGAAGGTTTGACAAAGTTGATACAAAAAATGTTTCCTAATGGTGAAAAGATAGTAGAGGAAACTCATGATGAGAACAAAATAAATGTTAATCGTGATTTCATAAACTCTAATGTTGGAGGGAAGAACCACCATATTCCAAAAATGGATATGAGGAAGTTTGATGGAAAGAATCCTGTAACATGGATACTACAGATGGAGCAATATTTTGATCTCCATAATGTGCAAAACACACAAAAGGTACGCATTGCAACTTTACATTTAGAACAAAATACATTTGTATGTTATCGATGGCTTTGCTCTCGTAAAAAAATTGTCACTTGGTCAATTTTTACGGAGGAAATGATAGCACATTATGAGGATACAAAGAGCAACACCTTTTTTAGCCAATTGATAAATCTCAAACAAAAGGGTTTAGTGGGGGAGCACATTGAGGACTTCCAAAAATTGAATATAAGGGTAACTGATATTCCAGAGGAACACATAATTGATCTCTTCATAGGTACTTTAAAGGATAAAATTCAACATGAAGTTTGTGTTCTGGAACCTAATTCATTGGAGAAGGCATTCAGGTTGGCAAGAAAAATTGAATGTAAAATTATGGCGACAAGGAAGCCTACCACTCACTTCTATAAAGAGAGAAGTGTTGCCACTCCAAGATTTCAACAACCTACAAGGTTGACACCACAACAATTGGAAGAAAAAAGAGAAAAAGGGCTTTGCTACAGTTGTGATAGAAAATACTCTAAAGGTCATAAGTGTGTTGAGAAGAAATTATTTTACATAGTTTGTGAAGAGGAAGAAAAAAATGAACAAGAAGAGGATATACACTAGGAACCATCCCTAGAAGAGGAAGAAATGAGTCCGACCATATCATGTAATGCATTGGCAGGAATTACCACGCCTCAAACTCTCAAGATAGAAGAACATATCAAGAAGAAAAAGATAATAGAGGTTATTGATTCAAGTAGTATCCATAATTTTATTCATTGTAAGGTAGCTAAGGAATTCAATTGTTTCCTATACCCAGCACCAGAATGTCAAGTGATGGTTGTAAATGGAGGAACTATAAATTGCTCTGGAAAATTCCATAATATCAAGTTAACCATGGGGGAATATGTATTGAATATTCCAATGCTTTCCATTCCTATGGGAGGTGTTGATGTTGTACTAGGAGTACAATGGTTACAATCCTTAGGGACAGTAGCTTTTAATTTTCAAGAAATTTTCTTGAAAATTTTTTCAGAAGGAAAGGAAGTCAAATTACGGGGTATTGTAGGGAAGCCGAGAAATATAATAAGCTCTAATGTCATGACAAAGCTTCTAAAAAAATAACAATGAGACATAATTTCATGATTATGCTCACTAGAAGTTCCAACATCAAAATCATATATTTCTGCAGATCTCCAAAAAGTCTTGGACAATCATTCCAAGGTTTCTGAAACTCCCAAAGGACTCCCACTTATTCGTGATCATGATCATGCTATTCATTTGATTCCAGGAATTGTTCCTCCAAACATCAGGCCTTTTAGATATCCTTATGTCCAAAAGAGAAAAATTGAACGTATGATTGCAAAAATGTTAGAGGCGGGTATAATTCAACCTAGTCAAAGTTCTTTCTCTACTCCTATAGTATTGGTACACAAGAAGGATGGATCATGGCGCATGTGTCCCTATTATAGGGAGCTCAATAAGCTCACCATTAAAGATAAATTTCCTATTCTTGTGATTGATGAATTATTAGATGAATTACATGGACCAATTTATTTTACCAAGATTGATCTTCATTCAGGATATCATCAAATTAGAATGAAGACTGAAGATATTCCGAAAATAGCATTTCAAAATCATGAGGGTCATTATGAATTTTTGGTTATGTCTTTTTGCCTTACCAGCACCTTCTACATTTCAAGGTTTGATGAATTCCATTTTCAAGCCCTTCCTTAGTAAATTTGTGCTAGTATTTTTTGATGATATACTAATCTACAGCAGGTCTTGGAAGGATCATGTTCAACATGTTGACAGGGTGCTCAAACTATTGCAGGAGAAACAATTATATGCAAAAACATCCAAATGTTTCTTTGGAGTACAAGAGGTGGAATATTTGGGTCATATTGTATCTCATGAGGGTCTTAAGGTAGACCCTAAAAAATTAAAGCCATTAAGGAATGGAAAGTCCCCACAACCATAAAGCAGTTGCGAGGATTTCTCGGGTTAACAAGGTATTATCGCAACTTTTTTAAGATTTATGGGAGAATAGCAGCACCTCTAACAACATTATTTAAGAAAGATGAATTTTCATGGACTCCTGAAGAAACTAAGGCCTTTGAACATCTTAAAGAGGTAATGTGCCTAGCACCAATCTTAGCTATGCCAGACTTCACAAAAACCTTTATTATGGAATGTGATGCCTCAGGAAATGGAATTGGTGATGTTTTAATGCAAGAAGGAAGACCCATTGCTTTTGAAAGTCGTCTAATCAAAGGAAAGTATTTACAGAAACCTATTTATGAGAAGGAAATGTTAGCAATACTGCATGCACTAAAGAAATGGCGAACTTACCTAATGGGAAGACACTTCAAGGTAAAAACTGATCATGATAGTCTTAAACACTTTTTGGAACAAAGACTATCTTCAGAAGAGCAACAAAAATAGGTCACAAAGATGTTGGGTTATGACTTTGAAATAATCTACAAAAAAGGAAAGCTTAATGTTGTTGCAGATGCACTCTCAAGAAAGAATGAAGAAGTGGAAGCATTGCTTTGTGCCATTTCTATTATCCAACCAGATTGGATAACTGAAGCAAGAGATGAATGGAAGAAGGACAAAGATGTATGGATACTCATTCAAAAGTTGTAGCAAGATCCTAGTACATCTGATACATTTAGTTGGAAAAATGATTCCTTATGGTACAAAGATCGCTTATATCTTTGTAAGAATTCCCAACTAAAACAAAATATTCTTTTGGAATTGCACACTTCCTTTAGGAGGACACTCAGGATTTTTAAAAACTTACCACGGGGTGAAGAAAGAATTTTTTGGGGATGGCCTTAAATCTGATATTCAAAAGTTTGTGGCGGAATGTTTGGTTTTCCAGTAGAATAAATTTGAGACAATTAAGACCCTGGGTCTTCTACAACCTTTATCTATTCCAAGTCAACGTTGGGAGGATATTTCAATGGTTTTTATCACAGGTTTACCCAAGTTCGATGGAAAGAGTGTCATCATGGTGGTAGTTGATAGACTTACCAATTATGCACACTTTTGTGCATTATCTCATCCATTTAAAGCAAGTATAGTTGCTACTACATTTATGGACACAATTAAAAAGCTACATGGAAACCCAAGGGTTATTGTCAGTGACAGAGATCCCATTTTTACTGGAAATTTTTGGACGGAGTTATTTTCTTGTTTGGGTACTCAATTAGCTCATAGCTCATCTTATCATCCTCAATCCGATGGTCAAACTGAGATAGTAAATAAATGTTTGGAAGGATATCTTTGTTGTTTTGTATTTGATAAACAAACACAATGGGTCAAGTGGTTACCTCTCGCTGAATGGTGGTATAACACTTCCTTCCATACTGCAGCAAAAATGACCCCATTTATGGCACTTTATGGATATCATCCACTATCCATCACATCATCTTTAAGAGAAAATTCAAACGTTCAAGTAGTGGAAGATCACATCGAGCATCAACAAGAAGTTCTCCAACTCTTAAAGGACAATCTGAATTTGGCACCAAATCGAATGAAACAACAGGCATATCAACATCGCAGTGAGAGAATTTTGGATGTAGGAGACTGGGTATTTTTACAGCTACAACCATACAAACAAATGTCCCTCAAGCAAACTAAGAAGGATAATAAATTATCTCCAAATTATTATGGTCCTTACAAGGTGTTGCAAAATATTGGTACTATGGCATACAAATTGGAGCTTCCTGCTTCTTCACGAGTGCATCCAATTTTCCATGTTTCATGCTTAAAGAAGGTTATAGGTGAAAATCTTCCAGTTCAAAAAATATTGCTAGAACTTGATGAGGAAGAAAAAATCATATTGGAACCTGAAGCGACCACGGAAATAAGAACTCGATAGCTACGGAATCGATCAATTTCAAAGTATCTCATCAAGTGGAAGAACTGACCCACTGAAGATTCTACATGAGAGGATGAGAATTTTATACAAAATCACACAGAGCTACTCAAGCGTTGAGGACAACACTTTTTTGAAGGAGAGGGGAATGTTAGGTCCCTATATTACTAGTATAGTCCCTTATTGTTGTTAGTGTAACCCCCTTATTGTTATTATTGTACCCTTGTAACCCCATATTGTTATTATTGTGCCCTTAAATTATTATTGTTAGGTCGGCTAGGATTACATTGTGGCCCCACTAGGATTACATTATGGCCCCATGGACTCCTATATATAGAAAGGAGGTTTTGTAATTTGAATCATCCAATAATTGTTCATTCATGTAATGTATTGGAGGTTTCCCCCTCGAAGTGGCTTATTTCTAAGGCGTTGATATCTCTTTTCTTCTATTTTTGGAGCTGGTTTCACAACAATATACATGTACAGTTAAATATATATATATATATATATATTTAAAAAATTCAGATGAAAATGCACATGTGTACATATATAAAATTATTTTCAATAATATTAAAAAAAAAGTTAGACAACTTGTTCAAATGGTTGAAATGGTGTGGATGTTCCTATCTCTGTCGCTAGAGTCCGTGGATTAAAGAAATCTTCTATAGAAACCTAAAATTCAAAATTTTAAAAGTATAAAATAACTCAAGATCAAGATCTCAATTTATAATAAAACTTAAATAAACTTCAATTTATAAATTATAATTTTAAAAAACATATATATATATATATTTAAAAGTGAAAAATTGAATACTTCTGCAGGTGAATTTGGGACATCTCCTAAGAGAGGCTCCAAAAGAAAATCTCCAAAAACCTAAAATTCAAAAAATTTAAAATAACTCAAGATTTAGATATATATATCTCAATTTTTAATGGAACTTTTTGACGTGGAATATATATATAACTTAAACATAAATTTTAAAAGTGAAAATTTTTCCATACTTGTTTTGGATGTGGCACATCTCCTAAGGAAGTAGAAGGTACATCTCCCAAGGAAGAAGAAAGTACCGCCATCCCAAAAACATCGGACGGAATCGGAATCTGTTAAAACATTTTATTATTATATATGTACATGTACATGTGTGCACAATTATTTATTTTAAAAATATCAATTAAAAAACACTAACATTTGTCAACATATCTTGATGGTGAGACCCATCTTCATTATTTGAACCAGAGGCGCCGAACGTGATATTAAAATTTTCTTCATTCATCATGCGTGACAACTGCAAATGGTGGTTTAACATATAATGATACATTTTTGTTAGATTAATGTACATACAAATAAATGTATACATGTACATACACATGTGTTTATTACAAATTGTACACATATATGTGTTAAAATAATTGAACCCTGAGGTCATTAACACATACCGTTCATGTGCCCTCTTCCTCATGAATAATTAGGTCTTGCCAACCATTGCGACAATTTTTTGCATATATTTAGAGATCTTCAACATTCATGTTGTCAATCTCTTCATATGTAAAATACATAAAATTGGCACGTGCATTCTCACGTGCTCTTTGTCAATTTAGACAAACATCGACTCCACCCAATCCGTTGTAAACATTGTCGATGATGACATCCCTTATTTCTAGACTTATTTGAGAAGTCGCATCCATCTCTGACCGCAGAGTTTCGACTCGAAAAGGTCAACTCACCAATGGCGGGTCAGGGCGAGGCAACTCCGCATCTCGCCTAGCGCCCCTACGGTCACACAATCGACCTTTCCCCAAACCAAAAAAATTTGACGGAAGGTCATTGTAATTGTGTTTCATTTTCAAAAAAAATTCTGCGTAAAACGATTTTGTAAAATAAACAGGAACCTCGTCGTTCCATGGGAGCCTTCCATAGGCCGCAAGGTTCCTATCATACAAATAGTGAGCTATATCGGGGAGCTTGAAATATTGCACCTTCAGCATTTTTAATTTTGGCCCTTCCTTGAAATTAAACATTGACTTCGCCATTTCTTTTGTAACTCTTTTTTTTACATCCTCCCATTTATCGGGACCCATTACTATTTCCTTTCTCTTTCTCATGAACTCTACAAATGTATCAGTCATTGGCCCAAGATTTTTGTACACATTTACTAGTTTGTCCAATGAATGTGTAACTATTTCGAGGCTTTGTCGACTCTCAGCAGGTAGATTCAAATCCACGAGATCTCTCATCAATTTTGCATGAATTTGTTGACACCTTTCTAAGGTGCATTGCGCTATGTTTTTTTCCCATGGTATATCAGAAATGTCGGTTGGATAAGTTGTGGTGGGTAGACAACCTTCTTCTTGAATGTAGCGTTCCGCCCCGCGTCTATTTTGACCAATATTTAGAACATTTTCAGCCTCTACATCAATATATATATAATTTTTTATATTATAAAAAACACATGTAAACACATTTGTACAAATTCAATGAAAAAAATATTGAAATTGATGGAAACCTCGATATGGTTGGCTAGCATCTTCTCCACCCTAAAACTGTTGAGAACCAGAATGACCCTACCAAGAACCAGTACCACCAGCCGTTGATTGGCCTCCAGGAGAATAAATATCAACACCTTCACGCAACCTGCTACCACTTATTGATGGCCCTCTAAGGGGATTTGAACCACCAACAACCTCTAGAGAGGAGAGAGAAGCTTCATAAACAAATACGAATTTATAATCAATTGAAAAATACATGCATGTACATATAAATACACGTGTACATATTCATTGATTAAATTGTGTTAAAACCATACCACGACTGGGTGAAACATGGGCATCCATGGATGGAGTAGAGACCCTTCTCTTTTTATTAGCTCCTAAAAAATAAAAATGAAACTTATTAACAACTAATTTAACTCACAAAGTTGACAAAAAATCAATTCCATATGTACACACATGTATGGAGAATTAAGATTATACTTAAATTTACCATGAACAACTCTCAATCCCGATCCCTAATTCCCCCCTCTCATAGAGATATGGGATTTTTTTTATCTTCGTCGTTCATCCTCCATGATATATATATCTATGGTGGACATTTACAATTATTTTTTAAATAACTAATTTAAATTAAATTCAAAATAAATTTTAAAAAATTAATGTAATTTAGTGTAAACAAATTATGTAATACACAACTTTCAAAGCACTAATTGATGTGTGAAACTCAATTTAAGAAAAAAAGTTATAAAAATGATAAGTTCACCAAATTTTGTTTTACATGGTGGGAGCACACTTGGTATAAAATTGAAAAAAACACATTGTCATTAAAAAAGAAGTGAAACTCCATTTAAACAAAAAAAAATTGAGGTCCCCGCATTTTAATTTCATAAAAATGTGAAGTTCACCACTTGTTGCAAATGTGAAGTTCACCAAGTTGTGCTTTACATGGTGTGGTGGGAGCACACTTGGTATATAATTGAAAAAATCACATGGACATTAAAAAAGACACATTTATAAGTACACAACACACACATATCCAAGATATGTTACAATGTCGATCAATAAATTTTGAAGGAGAGCGTCTCAACACTAATTCATCTTTGAGAGATGAATCTTGCATTTTTGAAGAAGAGCGTCTCAAAACTAATTCATCTTTGAGAGATGAATCTTGAATTTTTGAAGAAGAGTGTCTCAAAACTAATTCATATTTTAGAGATGAATCTTACATTGGCATTGCCCCATATAATTCTAATTCATCTATTAATTCATCTTTGATAGATGAATCCTGAATTTGCATTGCCCCACTCAATAAATCAGCAGACATCTTATTCACATTTGTCCAATTCCTTATACTAAATAATTGAAATTGGCTAACAATATTGTTTGCTATTCCATGCAGTTCTTTTAGCCTCTCCTTCTTAACTTGGTACACGCCACTCATCTGGTTGCACACAAGTTCAGAATTGGTGAAAACTACAATTCCATTTGATCCATACTCCATCGTTGTTCCCAAGCCTTCTATCAATCCAATATAATATGCCTCGTTGTTTGTCGTTCTTCCCGGTATATTCATTTTCCTTTGGAGGACTTTGCTAGTCGCAATACTGGAAAGCACATATGTAATCACTGCATTCCCTAGATTGGGATAGCAAGAAACTTCTATGCATAATTTCCATTTTTCAACCATATTTAATGGTTTTCTTATCCCTAAAAAAAACAAATTCAATAAAAATATATATATTAAATTGACATTTATTGCAAATTCATGGGAGAAATGAAAAACTTATATTTAGATCTATTCTAGAGATAGACTATAGGGGAATTTACTAGATATGTCACCTTTCACAAAAGATGAGATTCAGAAGCTATCTGGCCCTTTACAGACTCTGCCTGTAGAACTGTCATGGATATGAAAATGAAAAACTTCTAATTAGATCTATTCTAGAGATTGTATGTAGGGGAATTTACTCTTAGGTTAAAACCTATGTTTTGTATCAAATCACTTTTGGTTTCAATGGGAAACTTTTATGGCTAATTTGTGTTTTACATGTTGAATATAAAAGGTTTTTCTCTCTCATTGTTTGAGACCATGGATATTAAAATGAAAAACTATATACTTGGTTAAAACCTATGTTTTGTATCAAAATACTTTTTTTTCTAAATACTATATACATGTTGATTGTAGGGGCATTTAGATCTATTCTAAAGATTGACTATAGGGGAATTTACTAGATATGTCACCTTTCATAAAAGATGGGATCCAAAGGCTACCTGGCCCTTTACAGACTCTGCCTATAGAAATACCATGGATATGAAAATGAAAAACTTCTAATTATATCTATTCTAAAGATTGAATGTAGGGGCATTTACTAGATTAGGTTGAAATCTATGTTTTTTACCAAATAGTTTTAGTTTTAATGGAAAAATTTTATGCCTAATTTGTGTTTTACATGTTGCATATAAAAGGTTTCTTCTCTCTCATTGTTTGATACCTTGGATATGAAAATGAAAAACAATAAACTTGGTTAAAACCTACGTTTTGTATAAAATTAATTTTTGTTTCTAAATACTATATACATTATTGTAGGGAATTCTTGTGGGGGCATTTAGATGTTTATTCCGAGGAGATTGTTGTAGGGAGCATTTACTAGATATGTCACCTTTCATAAAAAGATAGAGATCTAGAGGCTACGGCCCTTTCTAGACTGCACTATAGAACTACCATGAATGTAGAAAATGAAACACAATTAGATCTAATCTAGAATTGAATGTAGAGGCATTTACTAGATTAGGTTGAAACCTATGTTTTTTATCAAATCACTTTTGGTTTCAATGGCAAACTTTTATGGCTAATTTTTGTTTTACATGTTGAATATAAAAGGTTTTTTTCTCTCTCATTGTTTGAGACCATGGATATGAAAATGAAAAAATATATAGTTGGTTAAACCTGCTTTTAATCAATCAAATTACTTTTGTTTCCTAAATACCTATATACATGTTGAATATAAAAGGTTTTTTTCTCTCTCATTGTTTGAGACCATGGATATGAAAATGAAAAACTTCTATTTAGATCTATTCTAGAGATATGGCTAATTTGTGTTTTACATACATTGAATATAAAAGGTTTTCTCTCTCATTGTTTGAGACCATGGATATGAAAATGAAAAACTTCTATTTAAAACTATTCCATAGATTGACTGTAGGGGCATTTACTCTTAGGTTAAAACCTATGTTTTGTATCAAATCACTTATGGTTTCAATGAGAAACTTTTATGGCTAATTTGTGTTTTACATGTTGAATATAAAAGGTTTTTTTCTCTCTTATTGTTTGAGACCATGGATATGAAAATGAAAAACTTATATTTACATATATTATAGAGATATGGCTAATTTGTGTTTTATATACATTAAACATAAAAGGTTTTTTCTCTCATTATTTGAGACCATGGATATGAAAATGAAAAAATTATATTTAAAACTATTCCAGAGATTGACTGTAGGGGAATTTACTCTTAGGTTAAAACCTATGTTTTGTATCAAACCACTTGTGGTTTCAGAGAAAGCACTTGCAGCTATTGAGTTTATGTTGAATATAAAGTTTCTCTCTCATTGTTTGAGACCATGGATATGAAAATGAAAAACTTCTATTTAGATCTATTCTAGAGATATGACTACAATTTGTGTTTTACATACATTGAATATAAAAGGTTTTTCTCTCTCATTGTTTGAGACCATGGATATGAAAATGAAAAAATTCTATTTAAAACTATTCTAGAGATTGACTGTAGGGGCATTTACTCTTAGGTTAAAACCTATGTTTTGCATCAAATCACTTATGGTTTCAATGAGAAACGTTTATGGCTAATTTGTGTTTTACATTTTTAATATAAAAATATTTTTTCTCTCTCATTGTTTGAGACCATGGATATGAAAATGAAAAACTTTTATTTAAATATATTCTAGAGATATCACTCATTTGTGTTTTACATATATTGAATATAAAAGGTTTTTTCTCTCATTGGGTGAGACCATGGATATGAAAATGAAAAAATTCTATATTTAAAACTATTCGAGAGATTGATGGACTTGTAGGGCCATTTACTCTTAGGTTAAAACCTATGTTTTGTATCAAATCACTTATGGTTTCAATGGGAAAATTTTATGGCTAATTTGTGTTTTACATACTGAATATAAATTTTTTTTTCTCTCTCATTGTTTGAGACCATGGATATGAAAATGAAAAACTTCTATTGAGATCTATTCTAGAGATATGGCTACTTTGTGTTTTACATAAATTGAAAATAAAAGGTTTTTTCTCTCATTATTTGAGACCATGGATATGAAAATAAAAAACATCTATTTAAAACTATTCCAAAGATTGACTGTAGGGGCATTTACTCTTAGGTTAAAACCTATGTTTTGTATCAAATCACTTATGGTTTCAATGAGAAACTTTTATGGCTAATATGTGTTTTACTTGTTGAATATAAAAGTTTTTTTATCTCATTGTTTGAGACCATGAATATGAAAATGAAAAACTTCTATTTAGATCTATTTTAGAGATATGGATAATTTGTGTTCTATATACATTAAATATAAAAGGTTTTTTCTCTCATTGTTTGAGACCATGGATATGAAAATGAAAAGCTTATATATTTAAAACTATTCAATAGATTGATTGAATTGTAGGGGCATTTACTCTTACGTTAAAGCCTATGTTTTGTATAAAATTACTTATGGTTTCAATGAGAAACTTTTATGGCTAATTTGTGTTTTACATGTTGAATATAAAAGGTTTTTTTCTCTCTCATTATTTAAGACCATGGATATGAAAATGAAAAACTTCTATTTAGATCTATTCTAGAGATATGGCTAATTTTTGTTTTACATACATGGAATATAAAAGGTCTTTTCTCTCATTGTTTGAGACCATGGATATGAAAATGAAAAAATTCTATATTTAAAACTATTAAATTGATTGACTTGTAGGGGCATTTACTCTTAGGTTAAAACCTATGTTTTTGTATCAAATCACTTATGGTTTCAATGAGGCTTTATAGCTAATTTGTGATTTTTTTTTACATGTTGAATATAAAAGGTTTTTTTCTCTCTCATTGTTTGAGACCATGGATATGAAAATGAAAAACTTCTATTTAGATCTATTCTAGAGCTATGGCTAATTTGTGTTTTACATACATTGAATATAAAAGTTATTTTCTCTCATTGTTTGAGTCCATGGATACGAAAATGAAAAACTTCTACATTTAAAACTATTCAAGAGATTGATTGACTTGTAGGGGCATTTACACTAGCTTAAAACCTATGTTTTGAATCAAATCACTTATGGTTTCAATGGAAAAATTTTATGGCTAATTCAAGTGTTTTGCATGTTGAATATAAAAGTTTTTTCTCTCTCTCATTTTTTGAGACTACGGATACGAAAATGAAAAACTTCTATTTAGATCTATTCTAGAGATATGGCTAGTTTTTGTTTTACATACATTGAATATAAAAGGTTTTTTCTCTCATTATTTGAGACCATGGATATGAAAATGAAAAACTTATATTTAAAACTATCCAGAGATTGATTGTAGGGGCATTTACTCTTAGGTTAAAACCTATGTTTTGTATCAAATCACTTATGGTTTCAATGAGAAACTTTTATGGCTAATTTGTGTTTTACATGTTAAATATAAAAGGTTTTTTTCTCTCTCATTGTTTGAGACTATAGATATGAAAATGAAAAACTTATATTTAGATCTATTATAGAGATATGGCTAATTTGTGCTTTACATACATTGAATATAAAAGGTTTTTTCTCTCATTGTTTGATACCATGGATATGAAAATGAAAAAATTCTATTTAAAATTATTCCAGAGATTGACTGTAGGGGCATTTACTAAGGTTAAAACCTATGTTTTGTATCAAATCACTTATGGTTTCAATGGGAAACTTTTATGGCTAATTTGTGTTTTACATGTTGAATATAAAAAGTTCTTCTCTCTCTCATTGTTTGAGACCATGGATATGAAAATGAAAAATTTCTATTTAGATCTATTCTAGAGATATGGCTAATTTGTGTTTTACATACATTGAATATAAAAGGTTTTTTCTCTCATTGTTTGAGACCGTGGATATGAAAATGAAAAACTTGTACTTGAAACTATTCCAGAGATTGACTATACGGGCATTTACTCTTAGGTTAAAACCTATGTTTTGTATCAAATCACTTATGGTTTCAATGGGAAACTTTTATGGCTAATTTATGTTTTAAATGTTCAATATAAAAGGTTTTTTTCTCTCTCTCATTGTTTGATACCATGGATATGAAAATGAAAAACTTCTATTTAGATCTATTCTAGAGATGTGGATGATTTGTGTTTTACATACATTGAATATAAAAGGTTTTTTCTCTCTCTCATTGTTTGAGAACATGGATATGAAAATGAAAAAATCCTATATATTTAAAACTATTCCAGAGATTGATTGATTGAAGGGGAATTTACTCTTAGGTTAAAAACCTATGTTTTTTATCAAATCACTTTTGGTTTCAATGGTTTGTTTATTGGCTAATGTGTTTTTATCAAATCACTTTTGGTTTTGAAGTATATTCTGGAATCTTTTGTAACCACTTATTATGCCTATCAATATTTAATCAGAGCACAATGAATATGAGAAGTCGATACAATTACATGATCAAAAATTAGTAGAGATAAGAAGTGTTTCTATAATATGGGATGACTGGTTAGATTACAGGTTTCCACATATTACGCTTATTCAGTAACTAATGCGTAACCATTACTATTATTACTAAAAGCATGCTTAAGGCTGAGATCTTTGCTGAGGAGAAAAGCATGCCTTAAGAGACAGTCCAAACTCTGCTCAATAAGATGCAAGAATTCACAACAGATAAAAAAATCTATTTCGTTAATCACAAATCAGTATCTATCAATATCTGTTATTTGTGTTTCTAAGGCTGGAAATTTTATTAGAACCAGAACAGAGCTGGCTAAATGGGCCAGTCAGCCTAGTTCAGGGGTTTTCGTAGGCATAACTATCCACTCAAACCAATTGCAACCCAGTTTTGGTCTAAACTAGTTCAGAATCCATCCTAATCATGTCTAGAACTTTGCATATTTTTATTTAAAGGTTTGGATTCACAGAGTATATATACATATATAAAAGAACAGTCCAATTCTGATAACACTCACACTCGCTAGTATAAGATGTATCATTAAGCATATAAAGGCCATGGGGGGCATAGGAACGAGAGTGAGTTGTACCCTGAATTGAAAAGAATAAAGCAACTCCGTAAAAATTAATTGTCGGAATTGTTACCTTGCGGCGATATGACTTTGACATTTAAAGCAGCGTTTTTTTCACCATTCAATTGCCAAATAAACCAAAGAACTTCTCTAGAGTGGGTTCTTCAACCCAAAATGAAAAAAAAATAGTACAATGAAAAAGTCATATTGAAATTCCAAACAACTGGCGAACTCTCACACTAATGAATCTCTTTGAATGTTTTTAATGAGACATATTCAATGCAGGTCTCCTCTTTTGCTAAGAAAAATTACTTTTACAGCTCACAAATATGTAAATAAGGTAAAATCAAGTACAGCTGAGAAATATGGAATTTCAAAAATTCCATTATGGCAGTGCTCCTATCTAGTACAGTTTATGATATTTCATACAATAAGCAGTAGCCAATTAAAACTAACACCAGATTTGAACCTGTAACACCCCAGGTTATCATTATTGGGTCCTGTATTTGATGGATGACCAAGGGGAGTATAAGAAAATCAATAGGACACATATTAGAGATGGCACTACTAAGATAATAGCCCATATTATCCATAGATATAATTCGAGTAGTGGGGAGAACTGTGGACTCGGACCATACAAGTGATAACAAGAGACCCTAATCATTACAAGAAAAAGAACAGTGAAAAGATGCTACCATATTTCCCTAATCAGTTGGTTTCAATAGAGTCACTCTACTTACAGATAGGAACCAAGCTAATATCAGTAATAAATGTGTACTATCCTTGTAATGTAATCATTGTTGATTTACAGCTCACTGTTTTTTTTTTTGTTATGACAGGTACTATATCATTTTACTATATGGTGTGGTAATGGAGACCACATCAGTACCTATGTAATAGTAATAAATACCAGTAATAGTGATACTACAGTTTTTTTTTATCCTAGTTTTTTTTGTGATTCATAACATATTTTAGGATCTCTAATATGGAGCAATTACTTACCTGGAGAAACTCCTTAGCAGCAATTCGCGGGCGCGGGCGCTAAATCAGCAGCAGAGTGTCATTAGACTATGTGAACAGAGACATGCCACAAAAACTCAAACAAAAACCTACGAATAGAGATGCGCCACATAAACTCAAATAGAAACCCGCGAACAGACTATGCGAATAGAGACGCGCGAAAAAGAGACTCGTTCGCGGGTGATATATTTATAAAATATGAGTTCGGCCGAACTTTTTTTAAAGTTCAGCCGAACTAATAGTCTGGCCGAACTAAAAGTTCGGTTGAACTGTTAGTGTCGGTTTTCCCACCTTCGGCAAAAAATTTGTTTGCCCACGCTGTCAGTGTGCCATCAATCTAAACGGTAGAACGAGTTCAGCTGAACTTTCTCATACAGTTCGGCCAAGCTATTGCTGAAAAATATTTTTTGCCCCCGATTCTCACAAAAGTGTAACCCAACTTCACATTTTCACCCATATGTTTCCTTTTGTTATTATTAATCTCCTTTTTATGTGTAATCATATTTCATGCTATGCTGCTTTGAAGGTTTTTTGTAATGTAGCTGTCAGTGGTCTGTAATTTTATTCATGAATTCATGTTTGTATAAGGCTCAGGTGTTAACGCTCATGTATTAAGCTGGTTTCACTCCCTTAATTTTTGCTCCACGAACCTCTGTTGTTGTCCATACCTCATTCATATATGTTTCCTCTGAGTTCGCGGGGGACAGATTGTTAATTTTCTTAAGCCTGTCTCTTCTGGAGTCCTTCTCAGTTCTCTCTCAACACCTTTTCATATTTTAAAGCTTCTAATCACTATTTTATACTTGGCCCATTTAAAATCCATCAAGCCTCACAGCCTCCTGAGCCCTCTCACAAGTATAGGGAATTCACATGAATCAAGCTCAAATAGTCTTCTCCATTCTTGAATCACCAAAACCATTATTCTCTTGACCCATATTTTGTCAGAGGCATTTATACAGTTGTCCATATATAACCTATAATTTTAAGATGTCATAGGCACTGGTCTTTTGCAACTCAAGGTTTTCTCTAGGAGCTACAACATATTTTTGGCGCCATTGCCGACGAACTAATTAGAAAACCTTTTCCTGGGATATGACATTATCTTCACCCTTCAATCAAGTGAACACAAAGGGTTGAGAGTTGCATAGCCCTCACCTTGGCAACTCCACTATTATCAAAGTTTAAATCAGTTGTAATTCTGGTTACACTAGGCCTCATACCCGATCATATACTTCTCAGCAGTGAACCCCTTCTGTATCTGATCCTAAAAATATTGTATTTAAGAAAATCTGGAGGGAGAAGCAGCCCATCCACGCGGACCTACCCTCATTTTCTCTAGAAGATTCACCTTCCTCTTCTCAGAAATCTTATATCTATGGTCCTTTCTCTACAACCTGTGTACTTGATTATCCTCCAGAAACCTATGCTTTAGCTATTTCAGACCTAAAAGATGAAGCTGAATCCACTGATACTTCTTTGCCTCCCTTACACCCTACTCTAGAGGCTGAAGAAGTCAAAGAAGTTACAGCACTACAAAGCTCATTAAAAATAAATATCCAAACCTCTACTCAGCATATACCCATTGTACCATACCCAAATCATCCCCATAACTTACCACCATCGCCCCTCATGGTTGTACTTGGTTTCCTCCTAAAACAATATGCTCCATTGGCTTTACCTCAAGTTTTGAATGACATGCCCCAAGATTATCTAAATCGCTTGCCTCGGTTCACCGGGGAAGATAGTACTTCTGCACATAAACATATTGAAAAATTTTGCGCCTTTGTTGAGAATGTGAATGTGGAGCACCTAGATGTGGTGTTGAGGCTTTTCGTCCAATCCTTGGATGGAGAGGCTCGAAGGTGGTTCAAATCTCTTGCTGATAACATAGTCACCTCTTGGGAAGAAATGGAGACTTTCTTCACACTAAAATGGGGGGAAAAGAGGGACTATGGATATGTCCTCACAGATTTCAATGCTCTTAAAAAGAGACAAAATGAGGATGTAATAGAATTTATGAAGAGGCTCAATAAGCTCTACAATAATATTCCTGTTGAAATAAAGCCTCCCCAAGCAGATGCTAAGGTGGTTTTCGCAGGAGCTTTCGAACCGAATTTTGGGTTCACCCTGAGAGAAAGAAAATCCACATCTCTAGATTAGATCCAGACTGATGCATTGGAGGTAGAAGAAAATTTTTCTTCTACTAGTAAATTCAAAGGGAAGATAGATCATGAAGCCAGAATAAAGAGCAGGGAGGAGGCTTCTACTTCTAATCAGGAGAGGGAATCATAGGAGTAGAGAATTGAAGAAATGAATAAGTTGATCAAGAAACTCTCAAATAAGTTGGTGAAGCTTGAATTTGAGGCCAAGAATTCCCCTCCTCGTCCTAACCAAATGATTCCCAACCGTGGGTTTAATCCCCAATACGGGAAGCCCCCTCTATAGTTGTTGTCACGGGAAATGAAGGAGTGGCAAGATCACATCCAACCTCCTCTATGCTTGGAAGTCGAAATGGAAGGACAAACTGATGAAGTCACTGATCTGAATGGAATGTATTAGTTTTGTTGTGCTAAGTATCCAAACAGTAATTAAATTGTGTGCATAAGGTTCACTGGAGTTTGCAAGTGAAATAAATGGTTTTAACTTAGTTAAACAGATTTTTATGTGAGGTTAAAGCATGTAAATTATCTTGTATAACATTTCACAACAGTAAATAATAGAGAATAAATCATCACATATGACAATACTCAGAAAATTGATGAAGCAGTTCACCCCTCTTGGGCTACATCTATTGGTCCAGCTCCCAATGGCATGTCCCTCATATCTTATTGCTCAAAAATGGTAAGTACATGTGATAAAAAGCCTCAAATGGTTGTTTTCTCTGTAAAAACAGCTTCATAATTCTTGAATTAGTCAGGAATGACTATTCATTTGTAGAAAACAGAGAATGGATGCTCAATACACTGAAAACACCCTTGTGGCATTAGTGGCTCCTTGACCTCTCCTAAAGAAAAACATGCACAAGATGACCTCTGATGACTCTAAAACCTCTTCCAATGTGTTTAGAATGTCGAAATTAGCCAAAAATTACTATTCATTCCTCAAAAATGGTCGAAATCTCGAAGAGTTATGACCCAAACAGTAATTTTCCCAATCACTCCTAAGAAAGCTCCTCCAAAACTGGAGGAACTCCAGTTAACTCCGTCAATTTGGCAATCGGCGCCAAATCTGGAGGTCTTCCAATGGAACCATTGAGCGAACTAGTAGTTAATTTAAAATTTGAACCTCCCATGTGAACGTGCAGCGGATTAACTACCGGGTTCCAGGCTCCGTTGTTTGCAATTGAAACTCCGCATTACGCGGTTCGATAACCTTAACATTAACCGTCGCATTGAAAACCCTTACCCACCATGTGAACACAGATTGTCACACTATCTGTCAGTTGAAGTGTGGGTCATGGTCTCGACGCTTGGAGATATGGTTGGGAGGATGGCCCTTAGGGGCTATCCTCCCCAACCCCCACCGCATTTTACAATAACATTAAAATATATATGATGGCTCTTAGAGGTAAGAACCAACCCATAGAAGAAATGGTAGGGTGCATGCGTGCGAGTGTGGGAGGTCCTCCATTCGAATCCCGTGGTCTCCAAAATTTTACAATAACATTTGACCTCCGGCCTTGGGCCACGTGGCACCCCCTCATTGGCCCGAAAAAACTTATAATAAATAATATTTTTTTTTGAAAATTTTTATGCTAAGTCAAACTTAGTCAAAATGTCATTTTTTTTAGAGTTTACTGGGCTTTTCAAACCTTCATAACTTCTGCGTACGACCTCTATTTTGCGAAATTTTCACGATGCCAGAATCACAGCGATGAGACCTTTCCGGTCGCTCAGGTTGAAAAAAAATTGAGCACTTTCATTTTTGAGCATTTTTTAGCAATGGACATGATCTCCTAATCACACCTCCCCATTGGGAAGCTTTTGGTCCCCAAAAGCCTTCAATTACCTGTTCAGAAGATGAGGGTACAGCTCCCTCACCTTTTCCACTTCCATCCATCTTTCCTTACTTGGTTTACTGCCCTTGAGCCCAATCTGAAGATAATCGACACTTCCTCTTTTAGAAGTGTGTGTCCTCCTATCAAGGATGGAATCCTCCTTGAGCTCGTCCAGAAATTATGGCGAGAAATATTCTATTGATGGCAGCTGAATATCACTCCCTTGATCATCAATCAATGGAGGCTCATACAAACGTAAATTCTCCACATTGACAACGGAATACATTTGCATATATGAAGGCAAGTCAAGTTGAAATGCATTATTACCAACTTGTTTAATAATATTGAATGGACCATAACAAATAGGCTTTAGTTTTTTACCTTCTCCTTGTAGCATTTCTTTTCTTTTGTGCAACCATACTGCATCACCTTCTTGAGACTTATGATCAACTCTATGTTTGTCATGCCTCTCCTTGTATTTTCTTTGACTTTTTTCAAGTTGTTCTTGAACTTGCTGATGAATAAGTTGAATTCCCTCAATGAACATGGGAGCTTTGTCAATGTCACTATGCCCATCAATGGCAACATGCTTCTCAAGAACGAAATATATAGGTGACTTTGGAAAATACCCAAAGCAGGCTTCAAAAGGTGAATTATTTGTAGAAGAGTGCTTGGCTCGGTTGTAAGCGTGTTGAATTTAATGCAGATGCTCATCCCACAACTTAGGATTCTTGCTACAATAACCTCTCAAAAGATGCACAATCGTTTTGTTCACTACCTCGGTTTAGCCATCTGTTTGCAGATGAAAAGCAGTACTCTTTTTCAACTTGGTGTCCATCATCTTCCACAGATTGGACCAAAAATTCCCAACAAATCTGGAATCCTTGTCACTAACAATAGAAGTAGGCAAACCATAATGAACCCATACATGTTTAAAATATAATTCAACAGTTTGTTCAGCGGTAATAGATTTTTTACATGGCATAAGAATACACATCTTGCTGAATCTATCAACCACTACATAAATATAATCATGTTGCTTTATAGACATAGGTAGACCTCCAACAAAGTCCATGAAACACTTTTCCATGGCCTTGATGGTACCGGTAATGGTGTGTACAAACCAAGCTTCCTATTTCTAGGCTTGCTTGTAGCACACAATGAACAACCTCTAATGAAACTTGAACCATTATCTACCATGCGAGGCCAATAACAATACCTCTGTAAATGTGCCACCATTTTGCTTACCCCAAAATGTCCAGCAACAAGATAAGAATGAGCTTCTCTCGTGACACTTAGTCTCTCTCCTTGTGGTATACACAACTTTCCCAAATGAAACAACATTTTTTTATGCATGTGATAATCATTCTCTTCAACTTGATTCCCTTCACTCAAGTTAGCATACACATCCTTAAAATCAACATCAGATGCATATTGTTCTATGTAACTCTCATGTACTATAGAATCATTCTTAAGCAAAGTAGAAGCACTAATAATATGCCTTGAAAGAATATCAGCAACTTTATTGAAAATACCTTTCCTGTACCTTATTACCAAGTGAAATTGTTGTAGGAAACCCATCCATCTCAAATGATGTGATTGCTGCAATTTACTTTTCAACTGCAAGTACAGTAATGGTTTGTGATTGGTATGTACAACTGTCTCTTTACCCATCAAATAGTGCTTCCACTTTTTTACACTTTGAACCAACGCATACAACTCCTTATCATATGTAGGATAATTAATTACAGCACCATTAAATGTATCAGAATGAAAAGTGATAGGCTTACCATGCTGCAAGAGAACTGCGCCCATGGCATAATCACTAGCATCGGTTTGTATCTAGAATGGTTGTCTCAAGTCCGGTAAAGCAAGGGCTGGAGCTGAACTAATATTCTCTTTCAAATATTCAAAAGCTTTATGTTTTTTGCCTCCCCATTGGAAAGCACGTTTCACACTGTCACTGCATGCATAGGAGCTGCTATGGCAGAAAAGTTAGCAATAAACTTTCTCCAATATTGAGTTGCACCCAAAAAACTTCTTACCTATGTAATGGATTTGGGAGTAGGCCAATTCAAAATGGCTTCTACCTTAGAAGGATCAATTCTCAATGCACCTCCTCCTACAATATGTCCCAAATAAACCAAATAATTCTTTCCAAATTCACACTTAGACATCTTAAGAAATAATTCCTCTTTTCTCAAAACATCAAGTACTTTCTTAACATGCATGACGTGCTCTTCTCTAGTCTTGTTGAAAATCAAGATTTCATCTAAGTGGACTATAACAAAATCATCAATGAATGGACTCAAAACATCATCCATAACATGCATGAAAGTTGTAGGTGCATAACACAAACCAAAAGGCATAACTAGCCACTCAAAGCATCCTTGTTTGGTTTTGAATGCAGTCTTCCAAATATCAGTTTCTGCAATTCTAACTTGATGGTATCCACTACGTAAGTCTAACTTAGTGAAAAATTTAGCATCTTTCAGCTGATCTAAAAAATCATCTATCCTTGGGAGTGGGTAATGATTTTTTACCATAATCTTGTTCAAAGCTCTGAACTCCTACACATACGCCCAGTTCCATCTTTCTTTGGAATCAACACTATCGGTGACCCACATGGCGAATGTTTGGTCTTATGAGTCCCTTTTCCAACAAGTCTTCAATTTTCCTCTTTATTTCAGCATTCTGCAAGATAGACATACGGTACATGCCTATGTTTGGAAGAGGACAATCTTGTTGCAACTGAATCTCACACTAGAAAATTTGGCGGAATTTCCGACGGCCAATGCGTCGCTATTCCGACACATAGTCGTCGCAAGAGCGATAGTTTGAGGACGGAAAAAACGTGGTTCGTCATAACATCGCAATTCCGACGCCTCAACAAAGTGTCGCAATAGCGACACCTTTTCCGTCACTTCCAAATAAGCGTCGCTCTTCCGACGTTTACCAAGCCGTCAC
>CM076578.1:333256274-333357436 GCA_034641835.2 Pinus albicaulis | reverse complement strand
TGGATCTCATCATTATTCATCTTGGATTGCGCAGTAGAGGTTGGCAAACAAGTGGAAGAGATTTGAACTTGTGACTTGTTCATATCTGAGCTAGTTTGTGTGTAGCATGTGAGATAGTGCTGAGAGCTGTGAGGAGCTTTGTGCTATGTATTGTTACATTTTCTCTATCATTATAATATACAGATATTTGGGGGTTTTCATCTGTAATATTTCCCCATTACATACTGTGTTATATGTGTGCTTGATTATGTTTTAATGTGCGCATGCGACTGCTTCTATTTCCGCAAATTGATGATCAATTGTAGAAGAGGTTATGTATTATGCATGAAGCTTAAATAGTGTGTAATAAGGATAATCTCGGTGAATAATTCAGCTATTATTCAAATTTCTACATGGTATCAGAGTGAAATTGATCATCGGATCTATTATAGTGATTACAATTTATTTCGGTAGACAGAGTCTGTAAGCGGGCCAGGTAGCCTCTAGATCCATCCTTTCTTTGAAAGGTGATATATCCAGTAAATTCCCCTACAGTCAATCTCTGTGCTAGAAATACTTTGTTCTCACAGATCAGAAGCGGTTGAGTTTTGAGCTGGTGGAATTCGAATTTGCAGCAGTGTTTTCTTAGTGTCGAAGTCAAAATGTCTTTCAACATATTGCGATTGGAGTATGCCCTTGAGGGTAGCTCGAATTATATTGCATGGAAGGAAAGGATGGAGGCGGTGTTAGATGACAACGGGTTGAAGGAGTTCATAGATGTTGAAGTCCCAAAGCCTATTGATGCTACTCAAGTTGAGGCTTGGAAAAACAAGACAGAAAAGTGTCGAAGGATTCTGTTGGAGCGCGTGAAGGATCACATAGTATCCAGCCTGCATGGTAAAGCTTCTCCATTCTTGATGTGGAAAGCTGTGACAGATTTGTTCCAAAGCAAGAGTGACCAAAGGAAGTTGGCGCTCAAGGATAAACTCAGGAAAATAAAGATGGAGAAGAATGACACTATTCCGGTATACTTGACAAAGTTTGTCCACTGCAGGGATGAGCTTGGGAGTGTAGGAGTTAGTGTGGATGATGAGGAATTGGTGAGCTTGGCTCTCCTTGGGCTTCCGAAGATTTGGCACTCCTATTAGGAATCTGTCAATGGTCGGGAAAATTTTCCAGGATGGGAGCGACTTTGGTCGGATCTTGTGCAAGAGGAGATAAGGCGGAGTACCAGGAATGGATCTTCATCAAAGGCATCTGATGAAGAGGATTGCGCTTTGGCTGCCAAAGCAAGGAAGGGGAAGGGAAATAAGAATGCTTCTCAATCCGGTGCGGATGGTAAAGAGCGTGACATGTCCAAAGTGAAGTTTTTTCACTGTCACGAGCATGGGCATTACGCCACGAATTGTCCACAGAAGAAGAAGAACAAGCAGGCTGCTGGAGCTGTAGCTGGTGAGGCTCTTGCCTCGCAATTTGAGCTGGACTTCTCATTGATCGCATGCATGGTGTCTAGTGCATTGGGATCAGGGTGGTATTTTGATAGTGGCGCTTCCTTTCACATGACGGGAGATGTGAATCTTTTCAGTGACTTGGTGGAGAAAGATCTCCAGTTGCATGTTGAGTTGGGTGACAATGGACGATACAATGCGACCGGCATTGGTACCATAACCTTTCAGAGGGAGTCAGGTAAACTCATTCTTTTACAAGATGTAGTGCATGTTCCAGGTTTAAAGAAGAATTCGATCTCAGTCGCAATGTTAGAGGATAAAGGGTATGAAGTTCTCTTCAGTGAAGGAAAAGTTTTCCTTCGGCACAAGGCAACAAGACAAGTCAAGAAGGTTTGGATTCGAGCAAAGAATCTCTACAGACTTGAAGTAGATGGGATGTCTATAGATCTTCCTACTGTTGGGAAGTGCGAGAAAGACATGCAATTGATGCTTGAGAGGGATCAAGTTTTGCATGCACGTAAGAGTTATCCTCGAGATGTGGAGCAGCCACAAGATGAGGATCATGGAGTGGAAGAAACCACTCATGCAGAGAAATTTCGTGCCAGATGGGCAGAGGGAGTGCATGCAGCTATACCACCAGGTGAGAGGTGGGGCAACATGCATTAGTAATCTCAAGAGGAGATTTCTGGGCAGGATTCATGAGATGGTGTGGATCTCGTGAATTGAACCTGGCTACGAGGTGCCCACAGTGCAGTAGTAGCATGATCAATTGGATTGATGCAGGCAGATCAAAGTGACAGTGTCAGATACTGGAGCGTGGATCAGAGTTGACAGCAAGTGCAAGAGTGCATGGGTGCAAGAGTTCAACAGCGCAGTGGTTCCTGATGACATGTGCAATTGGGCCCAGCAGAAGTCGAAGAATTTGATGATAGATGCATCAGATTGATTGAGTTGTTTGGAGCCTATTCAGTTCCAGAGGAGTTGCAGAGCAGATGCATGGAGTTGCATGGCGCTTGTGAAGGTTGCAGGGCGAATGCATGGAGTTGCATGTCGCATGCAAAGACAGTCCTTTCTTGTTGAGAGGGAGTGTTGAAGATGGCAACAAGAAATAGTGAAGGAGGCATCCTAAAACATCTTTCCTGATCCTAGTTGGAAAGTGATCACCTAAACTAGGTGGGGGGGCCACACAGGTGATTTTTGTCACAAAGTCTATTTTTAGACTATGTCTATTTTTAGACGTATGGATCATGGTCTATGAGTTGCAGGATGCTATTTATGGATGGTTGGTCAAGTGGTAAAAATAGTTGGACCTCTATTTTTAGACATACTGGGCGGAGTCTATTTTTAGACTGCCAGTTGTTTGGTCAATTTAGTGTGTCCTAAATTGCTGCATTTAATTTGTCAATCCGGGATTCATAAGCTGATGAAGTGCAGTGCACTATATGTGCAAGATAACCTATTTCTTAACTTTTTGTCGTTTTTGGTTTTCTAAGATGAAATGGAAATTCTAAAATGAAAACAAGTATGGTTATGTTTGTTCAAGGAAATGATATCCTCTATAATGATTTACCAACTTGAAACTTAAAAAGGAATTTGAAACTTACAATGACAAAACTTGAAAGCAATGACAAAACTTGAAAGGAAATGAAAATGTGCTGCTGAAATGAAAAGGTGCTGCTAGTCTAATAAATCAAAACAGTGAACTAGTGAGCATGAAACCAAACTATTCTTGTTGTTGTCTAAACACAAAAGAAACTATGCTGAAAGAAATCCAAAAGTTGCAATAAAGTAAATCTAAATCAAATTACATCAACTTGTCTTCTGATCCCTCATCATTAGTCCAGCTATGATTTTCGGAAGTAACCATAAACAACTTGAGTAACTGATATCTAACTTGCAGAAAGTAAACTAATATCAAACCACACATTCATAATTCAATCCCTCACCATCAGTCCAGCTGTGGCTTTCAGAGGTAACTGAAGATGTCATGCACGATTTAATATTTCTAACTTGCATAAAGGAAACTAATATCAAACTACACATCCATAATTCAATCCCTCACCATCAGTCCAGCTGTGGCTTTCGGAGGCAACTGAAGATGTTATGAGCAGTTTAATATATCTAAATTTGCAGAAATGAAACTAATACCAAACTACACATTTCATAATACAATCCCTCACCATCAATCCAGCTGTGGCTTTCGGAGGCAACTGAAGATGTTATGAGCAGTTTAATATATCTAAATTTAACTACTGAAGCAAATGAGCAAAACTGAATTAAACAAAGCAGTACTGAATTTAAACAAAAACTAAGAAAAGAAAATTAGCAGCAGAACAATGTTAATTCCATGTCATTAGTCAAAAAGTTATGCAAATTCCCGGGCTGCCTATCTATAACCTGAAACAAGAACACTGATCAATGATTGATAACATAAAACATGAAAGACATAAGTGAAATGGAAAGCATGAAATTTTATAAATAGAAATGAAGCATATATACCATGAAAGTTGCAATGTATAAACATGTGAATGGATTATGGCACAATGAGCTTTAAAGAAATAAAATAAGAACTATACAATAATACACAGAACCTTGGCAAGTGCAAGGGCCCTCTACACCAGCCTTGGCAACGATCTTCAAGTATGAATTACGTTGGAAAACAGAGTCTTCTTATATTGAAATGCAGTCATAACAGTGAGGTGGTATTACGGCACAAGTGCAGCGTAATTACATTACAGAGCAGACTTAATAAAAGATAACAGAGACTAATCGAGACTAACTCCATATGCGTATGCAAACGCGTTATTTATAACAAAAGAAACATAACTAATTCCTAAAGTTTATGCTGATGGAGAACACGTAGACCATTACGTCCACGGATCTAGGATCATGGCCGTATTGAAAAGTAAATCTATGAGGATTGGATGTTTGAATTCGGCTAAGGAGCCATGTACAGATGTTGATTTATCCTCCGCAATTCAGAAACGGCCATATGAACCTTCACGTGACACGAAACAGAGTCCTGTCACCGTGAGACTCTACGGTTGACTTCCATTTGGACGCCTTTGACCGCAGCTTCTTTAGATGAGTTTGCTCGAGCCAATAGGACACGAACCATGTCCACATCATTTCTAACTTGCCCATGTGGCTCGTTTTTCCTGTAGACACCTGTAACATAGAGTTTCACAAAATGGCTGCGGAAAGTTGCAGCAGCTGTGGAAAGTGGCAAGATTCCGCAGCTAAATGAACAAAATCTAAATCAAACAGCATACACAAAAATATAATTAAAAACCATGTTAGATGCTCTTTTTCAATTAATATACAATGATATTGACAACTTGGGAGGTTCAGGTGGATGAAAATGGTATAGAAAGGTGTATGGAAAAGATGCAGATTTGAGACTCAACATACCCCCACTGTGAAGGTGTTGCATGTCCTCATGCAACCAAAATTTTGATATTCCTTCCTTAGTTCATATGCCTTGACACTTCAGCTAGCACATCCAATCCTCTCCTCCTCTTCCTTAGTGCTGCCAACATTCTGGGTTTCTTCATTAAGCACCTAAATTTGATATTAACCAGTGCTCTGCTTAACTTCTGGCATTTCCTTTTCAATTTCTTGTTCTTCTTCTGCCATATTCCCAGATGTAGCATGGTATTATCATGAATGATTTTTTCCAGTTTGCCTTGTTCCTTCAATGTCTCATTTTCATTTTTGATGTGTCTATTTAAAAGCTCTAGCTCAAAGATTTCCTTTTTTAGTGATTGGACTAAATCATTCTGTACTGTGTGAGGCTGAATGGACGAAGTACTAGGACATGTAGCTGCCTTTTCCAAAGATTCTATATAGTCATATACTTCCTGCTACTTGGGGTCTATATCAGGTGTCATTTTTATTGGGCTGTCCCCAAAATGCCGTGAAGGAGAGTTATCTTCAAAATCTGGCTGAGAAGGGCTCACATCAACATCTTGCTGAGAATGGGATGGACTATGTTCAATGTATGACTGAGAATGAAATGAACCAGGTTCACTAACTGACTGAGATGGACTATGGTCAGCTGGGGACTGTTCAGATGTTTCCTCTCCCAAATCAATGAAATGAGGACCCTTCATTTGTGTTTTCCTCAATTTCCCCTTAATTCTGCTGCTTCTTCTCACACGCTGTGGTACACTATCCTTTTGTTTTTGTTTTCCTTTCTCTGTCTTCTTGGCCATAGATGACTGTTTTTGAAGATAAACTAATCTTTTAGATAACACTTGATGATCTTCTTCTTCAGAAGAAGGGGTTTGATGTATAGCCTCAATAGTTTTTCTCTCTTTTGGTGTTATTGGCTTCTTACCCTTGATTTCTTTCTTCTTCCTCTTTGACAGTCTCTCTTCCCTATCAGTTCTTTCAATTTTAGTAGTAGGAGTATTTTGAATTTCATCAATTGTTCTTTTTCTCCTACTTCTTCTTGTTGTGCTACCTTCAGGAATTTCTTGAGTAGGAGTAATTTGAGTTTCATCATTTATTCTTTTTCTTCTACTCCTTCTTGTTGTACTACCTACAGGAATTTCCTGAGGTTCCTCAAAGAAATTTCTAACCAAAAATTGTTCCCATGTGTCTTTCTTCTCCTTTAACTCTTTTTCAATCAAAAATTTTTACAAGACCGTGGTGATATAGATGTGGTTCTACATCTCCTAAATGCTTCTGAATAGTCACAGACATTTTCTTCAAGTTATTGAATAGAAAATATGGGAGATTGAGAGTTTTATTATCTAGAAAATTCATCAGCAACCTGGTATGGTACATATACATGGACCCAAAACGGCCTTCACAGGTAATGAATTTTTGAACAACTAGCAGCAAAGTAGCCCATTCCTCTTTCAATGCATGAACATGAATTCCTCTTTTAAAAACAGTTATGTCCATACCTTGGTTTCGTAAAATTGTTCTCCAGGCTTCATCACTGATGCTTTTATTCTTAAACCAACGCTCACCCTCTTGAAGAAGTTCCGTGGCAGATGCTATAGATGCTTCATTGACCGCAAACTTAAGGTCTCCAATCTCTACTTCCAAGCCATTAAACGACCTTTCGAATGCCTTTGTCACTTCTTTATGATAACCTCTGAATTTCTGGATAAACCACAGCCAATTTGCTTTCTTCAATATATCCCTTACTTGCGGATATCCCTCCATAAACTTCGGTCCTTCCGGTTCTGCTCTTAGCAATTTACCCATTCTTCTTTCTGCTCTTCACAATTTTGCCTGCGTGAGGGTTCAATGGAAATAGAACGGCTGAATGCACGGAGATGAGCACAATGACTGTGGGTATACAGACTATAGCGTAGTAGAGAACAAAATGGAGTGAACAGAACAGAGAGGGGTTTTCGTGAGCACGACAGAGATACGACTGTGAGAGTAACAGAGTATAACACAGCCGGCAGTGTTTTGAAATTTGGTGGCTGCACAATAAATGTGAGCACATTTAAACAACGGCTATAGATTTATGCGGCTGTAAGAGTCCGTGGTCAAATCAATTACGTCTCATTGTCACCGGTGGAATATCGGAACATGAGTGAAGATCGGGGGTTTAATGATGGAACCGTTTGAGAATGAATGCGAGAGGATAATATGGAGATCGTGAAAGGTTACGGAATTGTCAATATAATCATTGCACATAATGGATGGAGCTTATGGTTCAGAACTATATAAAAATGTGTTTTTCAATGCTATTTGAAATAAATTTTATTCATACCTTTGGAATCTTTGCCTTTTCCCTTGGTCTTTAACTAGTTACTCTTTATTGGTGTCTTGAATGCTCCATGTCTTCATATTTGATCCTCTCACTTGCATTTTATTTCATGATTATGGAAATAACATCTGGCTGTACATTCTTTGGAAACAGAGTTGTAGCTGCGGAATCTGCTTCTGGCTGCGGAAACTGGAGTCAGCTGCGGAAACAGATGTCAGCTGCGGAAACTGACACAGCTATTATTTGGATGAATGGAGATGAACAGATGACAAATGACCAGATGGAAATGGTCATGAAAAATAATTTTATTGATGAAATGGAATAAAATGAAGTGAAATGGAGTGAAATGAAGTGAAATGAAATGGAATGAAATGGAGTGGGTGGTCACAAAACTTGTGAAATGAAAGAGAGATTTTTTTTTTTTTTTGGAAAATATAAGGTGTCAGGTGTTCCTGATTTTTACCCAATATTTTCTGTATAAGACTGCCAATCAGTGATTGGTTTTCAGGCTTATACAAAATTTTTTATTATTATATATATATATATATATTTTAACTGAAAAGAACAAAAACTAGGCTGGTGGAGAAGAAGAATTCTTCTGTACCAGCCTGATTGCAGAACTTTCTTGAAACATTTTGACAAAATCCTCTTTTGAGAGTGGCTTATGATAAAATTTCAATCTATGGCCATTCACAATAAGAGGAGTTTGAAACTCATCAATGGTCTTGATTCTTACCGCTCCATTTCTAAAGATCTTGTCAATCTCATATGGCCCAAGCCAATGAGTCTGAAATTTTCCTTGAAAATCTTTAAACTTGGAATCAAATAACAATGCCCAACAATGCCCAATCTCCTTCTTGAAACTTCTTCTCTTTGATGTACTTTTCATGCCATTTAGCTCTTTGATATTGAACTAGATCAGTTCTTAAAATTGCTTCTTGTATGATCTCATCTAGCTCATTCAACTGCTCCATTCTATGCTTTTGGGCTTCTGATAAGTCCATCCCCAACTGAACTGCTATCTTGAAGGTCTTGACTTGGAACTCAATGGGGAGCAATACTTCTTTCCCATAAGCAAGTTCATAGGGAGAATGTCCTGTTGTATTCCTCCATGTAGTTCTGTAGGCCCACAAGGCTTCTGGAAGCCTTTCTGCCCAATCTCTTCTATGTAGATGAACAGTTTTGGTGATGATACTTTCAAGAACTTTTTTTGTGGACTCCACTTGACCATTTGCTTGTGGATGGTAAGGAGTAGATCTTCTGTGCTTGATTTTGTATTCTTCCATCAACTTTTCCACCAAATTGGATGTGAATTGGCTCCCCTGATCTGTCACAATTTCTCTTGGAACACCGAAGCGAGTAAAAATATCCTCATAAAGAAA
Organism: Pinus albicaulis; assembly: GCA_034641835.2. Lineage (NCBI taxonomy): Eukaryota > Viridiplantae > Streptophyta > Pinopsida > Pinales > Pinaceae > Pinus > Pinus albicaulis. The sequence continues at coordinate 333,348,893 of CM076578.1, read as the reverse complement.
ATAAACAACTGAATTTTCAGTAGCAGATACTAATGCTTTAGCTTCTACCCATTTAGTAACATAATCAGTACAAACCAATATATACTTCTTTTGCTTAGATGGTGGATTAATAGGTCCAATGAAATCTAAAACCCATTTTTCAAAGGGTTCAATGAGTACCTGTGTTTGCAATGGCATTTCATTTGAAAGGGTAGGTTTCCCTACTCTTTGGCAGCTGTCACACCTTTTGACATATTGTTTTGCATCTTTGAAGAGGGAAGGCCAATAATATTCTAAAGAGAGGATTTTATAGGCCGTCCTTTTGTCTGCAAAGTGTCCGCCGCATGGTTCATCATGACATGCCTTAAGAATATAAGGCATTTCATCTTCCCTGACACATCTTCTGATCACAAGATCTGGCCCTGTTTTAAACAATTCGTTAGAAATCCATGAATATTTTGAACTCTCTTGAATAATTTTTCGTTTTTCATTTGGAAATAAATGTGAAGGCAGTTTCCCTGTAACCAAATAGTTAGCAATATCTGCATACCAAGGAGTCTTAATAGTTACTGCAAACAAGTATTCATCAGGAAACTTATCCTCTACGGGAGAATCTTCTTTAGTATTCTGAATCCTAGACAAGAAATCAGCTACTGTATTTTGTTTTCCTGGTCTATCCAACACAGTAATATTGAATTCTTGAAAAAGTAAGAGCCATCTTGTCACTCTGCCATTAGTAACAGGTTTGTTCATTAAATATCTAATTGCAGAATGGTCAGTATGAATAAAATTTTCATAGCCTGTTATGTAATGTCTAAACTTATTAATTGCATGAACAACAACTAAAAACTCTTTTTCAGTCACAGTATAGTTCAACTCTATGGGAGTCAAATTTTTACTGGTATAATAAATGGCATAAGGAACTAAATCTTTTTGACCCAACACAGCTCCTAGAGCTGTATCTGAATCATCCGTAGAAATATGGAAAGGGAGTTTCCAATTTGGTCCTCTTAAGATAGGTGCTTCGGATATTCTTGTTTTCAAAGTTTCAAAAGCTGATTGACAATCAGGATCCCATTTGAATTCACAATCTTTTGTAAGCAATTTGAAGAGTGGAGATGCTATTTTAGTGAAGTTTTCTATAAATCTTCTATAGTAACCAGTAAATCCCAGAAAACTTCTAACATCTCTTTGACAATTTGGAATAGGTAACTTGGAGATGACTTCAAATTTTGATCTATCAACCTTAATCCCATCTCCCGAAATATGATGCCCCAAAACAATCCCTTCAGTAAACATCATAAAGCATTTTTCATGGCTTAATGAAGGTTTGTTTCTTTACATCTTATAAGAACTTTTTCCAAATTTTCTAATGCCTCTTCAAATGAATTACCATAAACTGTAAAATCATCCATATAAACCTCTACACAATCATGGATTAGATCAGAAAACATTCCTAGTACTTCTCTTTGGAATGTTGCAGGTGCATTACATAACCCAAAAGGAAGTACTCGGTAGGCAAAATTTCCCCATGGACAAGTAAATGTGGTCTTATCTTGATCTTCAGGTGCTACCTGAATTTGATTATAGCCACTAAAACCATCCAAAAATGAAAAGTACTTTTTGCATGCTAATGTATCTAATACCTGATCGATAAAGGGCAAAGGAAAGTGATCCTTCAAAGTTGCTTTGTTCAATTCCCTGTAATCAATGCATACCCTCCATTTACCATTCTTTTTAGGTACTATAACCAAAGGAAAAACCCATCGGCTATCTGAAATTGGATAAATGAAGTTTACATTGAGTAGTTTTTGGAGCTCTTCTTTCACTATCTCCCTAAGATTTGGATTCATACTTCTTTGAGGTTGTCTGATTGGTCTACTGTTTTCCTCAATATAGATATGATGGATGCAAGTCTTAGGATCAATACCTTTCATGTCAGTATACTCCCATGAAAATGCAGTAGAATGTTTTTGCAAGATTTTGGTTAGTTCTTCTTGTTGTGACTTTTCCAAATGTTTGTTGATATTCAATGTTTTTCCTAGAAGAATCTCAATAGTAGAACTACCAAACTCTTCCATAGAGTAAAGAGACATTTGTCTTGATGATAAATATTCTATGTCAGATTCCAACTGAAATTGTGTGGGGTCATATTCTGAAGATGTCTCAAAATTTTCTAATGTGTTTAGAATTTGACTATCCTCGCTGATTTCAGAAATGGTAAAGACAGGTTGTATAGTGTCCTCATCATCGACCCATTCGTTGTCTCCTACTTCTGTGATTTCTTTTGCTGGAGGATACAAATTGAATTTCTTTGTCGAATTACCATTAGAAATGTACATGTCCCCATATCTACAACTAATAAAAGCATCAGCTGTGGCTAGCCAAGGTCTTCCTAAGATAAGTGGATGCCCTCCTAGATTACTCTTGGGAGTCAAAATCATAAAATCTACTGGATATTCCCAAGAATCTAAGGAGACTGAAATATCTTCCAATACACCATCTGGTTTAATAATTGATCGATCTGCAAGTTGCATTAAAGTAGGTGTAAAAAGGAGGTTAGGAAGTTTTAGCTGGTCCATAGTTTGTCTACTCATAATGTTGATAGCAGCCCCTAAGTCAATAAATGTATTTGGAATTTCTATCCCATTTATATGTGTCTTGACAATTGGACTTCCTAGATCTACATACTTCTGCATGGTAATTTTTCCCATCATAATATCTGCAATCTTTCCTACCATGTGGATTCTTCTTGTGTCTTTTAGTTTCCTTCCTGGTCTTTTGAAACTCGACTCCTTTATTGTTTTTACTAGAATAGGAATCTCTCGAATGGCTTGTAGCAAGGGAATCTTGATACAAACATTCTTCAATTCATCTAGAAAGTCATAGTTAGGCAACAAGATTTGTTTTTCCACCCCCTTGTCAATTTGTAGTCTTTCAGGAAAAGGAGGTGTAAATAAAGATGCAGGTTGCTCAACTATAGGAGTTGTGGGTGTTGACTTTTCTTTTTCTTTTTGAATGTTTGAATTTTGAAGAGATTCTTCCTCAGAACCCTTATTGACTTGAAGAGAATCCTCCTCAGAGGTATCTTGCTCTTGAATATCTATAGAAGGTTTTTCTAAAACTCTATCAGATCTGAGTTGTACATCGTTGAGAGGAACAATCATATAGGTAGGAAATTGTTGTCCTTCTACCATGTAAGTATTCTGAGGATTCTTATTGTTAGGATTTGGCAATGGCTGAGCTGGAAGTTGATTTGTCTTTTGTTGGTATGGGAGCATAAGTTGAAGATTTGGATTTTGTTGAGAAGGTTGTTGTTGTGGAAATGGCAATGAAAGTTGTGGATTTGGGTTTGGAAGTTGTGGAGCTTGTTGATTTTGAAAAGATGGAAGATATTGATAAAATTGAGCAAATCTCCCATAAGGATTTTGCATCCCTTGTACCCATGGTTGATATGGATTCTGATGTTGGGGCCAAGGTTGTTGCCAAGGATTCCAATTTGGTGGGGTTTGAAAATTCATAGGGTTGTTAAACCCTTGAGTTTGTTGTCCCTGCCAAGGTCTCCTTGCGACAAAACAGAGAGATTCTATTGAATTTGGGTCTTCTTGAAAGACAGCTTTGAGTCCAGGAATTGAAGGAAAATCCTTGATCTCATGATTCTCTGAGAAAATCATACATGTTTCTACAACTTTTGCATCCAAGGGACATTCCCTTAAAGCATTTTTCTTCCTACATTTCGGACAAAAGATGGCTAAAGCATCTGTTTCTGCTTTCTGCTTGTTTTGGATTTTAAGGGTGTCTAGTTGTTCACTAAGGCTCCCTAAGATATCAGTTTTGAATTCATCAAGCATATTACCAATCTCTTCCCTACTTACTGATCCAGTTGCAGATTTGTTAGCCCTAATAAGAGAAGGATCCCTAGGCCCTTTTCCTGTTTTAGATTTTCCCCTTGAGAGATGGACACATAGTTCTGTTATGTCACGAAGTGGGAGTTGAGAAATGTCTCCTTTCCCCATCATGTTTAAAATATATATCCATTCATCTCTAATGGCTTTTAATATGAGGGCTTTCAAGGTTTCATCATCTAAATTGCTCATCTTTGCTCTTTTCAAGTTGTATTGAAATCTTTCAAGTAAATCTTCCAAATTTTCATCTTCTTTTTGCATCATTTTGAATACCTCATCCTTGTGATTGGTGGGCACACAATAGTCCAAGTATCTATCCAAAAATGTTTGTTTCATATCATTCCAAGTCCTAATAGATTGAGTGGCTAATCCCATGAACCATTTCAAAGCAGATCCCTTCAATGTTGAAGGAAACAGTTTGAGTTTTTGAGATTCTTCCATATAGTCATAGGTTCGGCACACGACTTCAAACTCAAATAGAAATTTTTCAGGATCCTCACTTCGCAATCCATAAAAGTTAGGGAGAACAGATGGTGAGATATTTTTCATCGTTGTATGAGTTTCCTCATCAACTATAGGGAATCCAAACAAGTTGTCTCCTTCCCTATTTCCTCCATTATTTCCTTCACCATTGTTGTCTCCATTGTTTCCTCCTCTTCTACCTCTACCTCTACCTCCATCTATTACTTCCTCTGCCATGATAGTCTTTTTAGAGTCCTTAAAGTCCTCTAGTTCTTCTATCAAGGGAGGATGAGAGAGAGTCTCTTTGTTTTCTAAATGGGATTTAGTAGATAGTATAGGAGAATCCTCTAATTCAGCTGCTCCTTGAATTCCAAAAATATTAAGGCTAGGGGTAGATGGTGGTGAATCTGGTCTATGCCTTGAAGAAGATGGAGTTGTGAAAATCGAACTCTTGGCTTTAGCTATAAACCTTCCCCTAGAATCTCTTGCTCTATGCATGTCATTTTTTATTTTTATTTTTAAAAAGTTGGGCTAATAATTCTCTTTCTGATCTTCCAGGTCACACTAAGTGCAAGAAGAGAGCATACTTAAGAAATTACTGAACCAATAACTCTCTTTTCTGATCCTCCAGATCACACTAGGTGCAAGAGGAGAGCATACTTCAAGAAGTTATCAAGTTTTCCCTTCTTTTATGATTTTGTTTTTTTTTTTTTTTTAAGAAATTGGCTACCTAGTTACACTTCCTCGGCAACGGCACCAAAATGTTTGGTCAATTTAGTGTGTCCTAAATTGCTGCATTTAATTTGTCAATCCGGGATTCGTAAGCTGATGAAGTGCGGCGCACTATATGTGCAAGATAACCTATTTCTTAACTTTTTGTCGTTTTTGGTTTTCTAAGGTGAGATGGAAATTCTAAAATAAAAACAAGTGTGGTTATGTTTGTTCAAGGAAATGATATCCTCTATAATGATTTACCAACTTGAAACTTAAAAAGGAATTTTAAACTTACAATGACAAAACTTGAAAGGAAATGAAAATGTGCTGCTGAAATGAAAAGGTGTTGCTAGTCTAATAAATCAAAACAGTAAACTATTGAGCATGAAAACCAAACTATTCTTGTTGCTGTCTAAACACAAAAGAAACTATGCTTAAAGAAATCCAAAATTGCAACAAAGTAAATCTAAATCAGATTACATCAACTTGTCTTTTGATCCCTCATCATTAGTCCAGCTATGATTTTCGGAAGTAACCATAAACAACTTGAGTAACTGATATCTAATTTGCAGAAAGTAAACTAATATCAAACCATACATTCATAATTCAATCCCTCACCATCAGTCCAGCTGTGGCTTTCGGAGGTAACTGAAGATTTCATGCACAATTTAATATTTCTAACTTGCAGAAAGGAAACTAATACCAAACTAAACATTTCATAATACAATCCCTCACCATCAGTCCAGCTGTGGCTTTCAGAGGCAACTGAAGATGTTATGAGCAGTTTAATATATCTAAATTTGCAGAAAGGAAACTAATACCAAACTACACATTTCATAATACAATCTCTCACCATCAGTCCAGCTGTGGCTTTCGGAGGAAACTGAAGATGTTATGAGCAGTTTAATATATCTAAATTTAACTACTGAAGCAAATGAGAAAAAATGAATTAAACAAAGCAGTACTGAATTTAAACAGAAACTAAGAAAAGCAAATTAGCAGCAGAACAATGTTAATTTCATGTCATTAGTCAAAAAGTTATGCAAATGCTCGGGCTGCCTATCTATAACCTGAAACAAGAACACTAATCAGTAATCAATAACATAAAACATGAAAGACAGAAGTGAAATGGAAAGCATGAAAGTTTATAAACAGAAATGAAGCATATATACCATGAAAGATGCAATGTATAAACATGTGAATGGATTATGGCACAATGAGCTTTAAAGAAATAAAATAAGAACTATACAATAATGCACAGAACCTTGGCAAGTGCAGGGGCCCTCTACACCATCCTTGGCAACAATCTTCAAGTACGAATTACGTTGGAAAACAGAGTCTTCTTATATTAAAATGCAGTCATAACAGTAAGGTAGTATTACGGCACAAGTGCAGCGTAATTACATTACAGAGCAGACTTAATAAAAGATAACAGAGACTAATTGAGACTAACTCCATATGTGTATGCAAACGCGTTATTTATAACAAAAGAAACATAACTAATTCCTAAAGTTTATGCTGGTGGAGAACACGTAGACCATTACGTCCATGGATCTAGGATCATGACCGTATTGAAAAGTAAATCTATGAGGAGTGGATGTTTGAATTCGGCTAAGGAGCCATGTACAGATGTTGATTTATCCTCCGCAATTCAGAAACAGCCATATGAACCTTCACGTGACACGAAACAGAGTCCTGTCACCGTGAGACTCTACGGTTGACTTCCATTTGGACGCCTTTGACCGCAACTTCTTTAGATGAGTTTGCTCGAGCCAATAGGACACGAACCATGTCCACATCATTTCTGACTTGCCCATGTGGCTCGTTTTTCCTGTAGACACCTGTAACATAGAGTTTCACAAAATGGCTGCGGAAAGTTGCAGCAGTTGCGGAAAGTGGCAAGATTCCGCAGCTAAATGAACAAAATCTAAATCAAACAGCAGACACAAAAATATAATTAAAAACCATGTTAGATGCTCTTTTGCAATTAATATACAATGATATTGACAACTTGGGAGGTTCAGGTGAGTGAAAAAGGTATATAAAAGTGTATGGAAAAGATGCAGATTTGAGACTCAACACCAGTCTAAAAATAGATCAGTCAAATATTATTAGCCCTTAATAATATTTGGACTATAGACATTATCTTATCCTCTTGCAGCACTTCAGTTCGAGCTACAGATGTGGCACATGCAGCTGACAGAAGGAATTACGCTATTCCTAGGGGTTAGTTGAGCTATTGCATGGTTGACTTCAGTTAGAACTCATGTGGCAGAGTTTGGTGGAGTTGATGAGGCAGTTGGTGGAGTTGTGTTCGGTTTAACTTAGTTGAACTAGTTGTATTTAGTCTAACTGATAAATACACTAGTGATGAGTGGTGTGAATTAATTATTAATTAATTCACTAATTATTAACTCATAAATCAACTAAAGAATACATCAGTTAACTGCAATGCATGGATAGTTCAGTGGAGACTAGTGTTAGAGGTGGGTGAAAGGGTGAGTCTACTATCAGTTGTGACTATAGCTGTGCATGAGATTTGCACACACATTGATTGAGATTGCCAATGAGGATTGCGCAGTACAAGCCAGTGGGATTCAAACTTGGATCTCATCATTATTCATCTTGGAATGCGCATTAGAGGCAGGCAGACAGGTGGAAGAGATTTGAACTTGTGACTTGTTCATATCTGAGCTAGTTTGTGTGTAGCATGTGAGATAGTGCTGAGAACTGTGAGGAGATTTGTGCTATGTATTGTTACATGTTCTCTATCATTATAATATACAAATATTTGGGGGTTTTCAGCTGTAAGCTTTCCCCATTACACACTGTGTTATATGTGTGCTTGATTATGTTTTAATGTGCGCATGCGACTGCTTCTATTTCCGCAAATTGATGATCAATTGTAGAAGAGGTTATGTATTATGCATGAAGATTAAATAGTGTGTAATCAGGATAATCTCGGTGAATAATTCAACTATTATTCAAATTTATACAAAATAATATGATTGACTTCTATGACAACTACCACATAAATCTCGAGCATTCAACAACATATTACCCCCAAGGTAATGGGTTGGCTGAATCATCCAATAAATCATTGGTAAACATCATCAAGAAGTTGTTGGAAGAAAATAAAAATAATTGGCATAAGAGGTTGATAAATTCTCTATGGGTGGATAGAGTGAGCACTAAGAAATCCATAGGTATGTTACCTTTTCTGTTGGTATATGGAGTGGACACTATTTTTCCGACTTCTCTTGATGTCCCAATCATGAATTTTTTCCAGAAGTTGACAGTGAGCCCAATGATATTCAACGGAGAATCATTTATATGATTCATTTGCAGCAATCTAGAGAGGAAGTATTTCAAAATACTTCAACGCTTCAGGAAAGGATCAATAAGATCTATGACAAATATACTAAAGCAGATGATTTGAAAGTGGGGGATGTAGTTCTCCAATGGGATGCCTGAAACGAGGAAAAAGGAAAGCATGACAAGTTTGAAAACTTGTGGAAAGGACCATACAAAATTTTGGCTTTCAGAGGGAAGAAGTCCTTTTTGTTAGAAGAACTTGATGGACAAGCTTTTCGAAGAGGACCAATCAATTGTAGACCCCTCAAGCATTACCTCACTTTATTTTTTCAGAAATTTCTCATTTTCATTGTAAATAATAGTTCATTTTGCTGCCAAAGTGTAAAGGAGTTGTCATGGAAGATTGAAGCCAAAGGAGAAGGCCATAAGGCTTCTTTGACTAGCTGTTGTTTTTAAAAATTTAAGTTAGTTTTTTTTTAGTCAAGTCAATTCTAGTTTGTCAGATAGTTATTTCAGTGTTGAGTTTTGTTTTTATTTTTGACTCCATTTCCCAATGGATGAGGCTACTTGGTTTATGGTGTTCTTGACACCTCATAAAGGAGTTTCCATCCCCAGCTAGAGCAAATTTTAGCATCTATGAGTCACCAATGATCAAATGTACTCTTTCAATGTCATTTGATAGGGTACTAAGTCAAATTTTATAGTTTCAAATAAAATGTCATCATTGGTTGGTGTGTCTAGGTATATTACTGCTCCCACCATATTCGAGGTAAAAAAATTCCATCAAGTTCATGTCATCACCCCCTATGATAGGTAATCAATAAAGTATCTTGGTCATAATTTTGGCCATCAAATCATGATTATGCATACTGCAAGGTTCAAAGGTATAAATCATAAGTTTTATAAATGCATTTGATGTCATCATTAGGTCAGGTCATCAAAAAGTCATAAAGAGTCAAGTCATCACCTAGGTCACCATCATGGGAGTTAGTAATTAGGGAAAAAGTGTTCTAAATTATTTATAAGGAACATTTTACTCCTTATGAATATGTAACTTTGCATAATAAAGTGATAATGTCGTTGTACACTATCCTATCATTCAATTTTTCAAAAAGACATGTGATGTCAATCCATGACCAAAGAAAAAATCGACTTCTGAGCTATAATAAGACCATCCAAGCATTATAATTGCTCATTTCACCTTCATTGAGAATCTCTCTACCATTTAGTTTCATCCTAGCCACAAGGGCATCAAAGTTCCTCCTCAAAATATTTGCTTACCTCCCATGCCGCGCTTCTCCCTCCTACGCTGCGCTTCTGGCTCCTAAGTTTCACTTTTGAATTTGGAGACCAAGCAAGCATCAAAGAGGTTCATTTCAGCATTTCATAGGTTCTAGCATCTCCTTAGAAATTAAGTAGACATTTTTCACCTTTATCATGCATCATTATTCTTAGAAGACTTAGTGAAAATCCCTCTCCTAGGGTTTCACTGTGCTTTTGGTTTCTATAATTTTTTGCTTCATTACAGTGGTCAAACACCTATATTTCATGCTCTATCACCCTCACTCACACCTCACATACCTCCCCTAAAAATTTCCCATACCCATTCCCTTCATCTCCATCAGTTTCCCTACAAACCGTAGCCTACACTGCGCTTTTGGAAAATTCCTAGGCTAGGACTATGTTTTGGACCTTTTCACACCTTTCCCTCACTCCTTTTAAGAACCACCTTCCCACACTCCCTAACATATATCCCTAACCCCTATAATTTTCCCACAAATTTACCTAATACCTAACCCCTCCATTCCCTTCCCTCAATACGATAGTCCCTTCTTCCCCTATTTTACCAATCATACCCTACCCTTCCTTCCTACCTAGCTAGGGTTTTATCATGCAGATTGAAACCATGGAAAATGAGAAGAAAAATTATAACAACGAAGGAAAATTTTCCAGATATGAGCTAACTCATATCCAAGAAATCATGGCCTCATCTTTCATCAAGAAATCCTTTGAAGATGTGGGTTGTCGAAGTTTTTGTGAAAGGATTCAAGAGGTAGGTTTCCATGAAAAATTCACAAGCCTCTTTTCCACCAATTTTAGGAGGGATAAGGCCAACATAACAGGGGTTGACTTCACCATCTCAGCAGAGTCCATAGCCTCAACCATAGGTATCCCTAACCATGGAGAAATACGGTTTAAAGGGATGGATTTGGACATAAAGAATTACAATTTTTTCCTAAAGACACACTACAAAGATGCTCCTACACACATATTTCCCTTCAGACAATTGATTGAAAGGTATTCTCCTTTAATGAAGATGATCATGAAGTACTTTACTTATGAAGGGAGTTTTTCAAGACTATATCAGTATCACATAAGGCAACTGATGCATTTCACATAAATCAAACCTCTAAACCTACCTCACTACTTATATAGTGTTGGAAATATGATGCAGAGTGTTGTCCTTGATGGAAACCCACTGAATGAAGATGAAGACATGAGATTGTTGGCATGTGTTGTCCTTGATGGCAATACACCTGATGAAGTTATTCTTGACATGATGGACTTGGTAAATGATGTAAATCTGATGTGATATGATGTTTGTTGACAATATGATGTAGAGAGTTGTTCTTGAATGGCAACCCACTTGATGAAGAATATGGCAACTTACTTGATGAAGTTGTGCTTGATAGAATATGTTCTTGATGAAGTAAATCTGATGTATCTACAGAGAGTACAGAAGGTAATGAAGAAAGGAATTCAATATGTGCTAGATCTATGATGAAAAGAGTATGTCTCAAGGCATACGCGGATTTTCCTAGGAGAAGTCGCGTATGCACGCGGTAAAGTACGTGCCAAGTCGCGTATGGGCAAAAGCACTCATAAAGTGCAAAACCAGGGGTAACCACCATGGTATTGACCCATTGTATTGGGTAATGATTCATCTAAATGACCCCGTCCAGGAATACCATCGGAAGTAATGTAGTTTTGGCTCATGGTATTGAAAAAGGGGCTCATGGTATTGAAAAAGGGTAAACATATATAAAGAGAAGAAATTCATTGTGCAAATCATGAGTGTGGGAGCAAGATGTCTGAGCTTGAATGAATACTTCTCTGTGAAGTATATCTGTATGGAAAGGGTAAAGTTTTGATGATAGATCTGAATCTATGATGCACCTATGAAGAAATGATGAAGCGGGATATCTAGATCTGAAATGTATCTGTATTTGCTAGATCTATTTATGGAATGATTAGATCTGAGATAAGGCGAACATCTGTCTAAAGTAAAGGGTTAAATCTGTGTGATGTATCTGTTCTGAATAATTGTAATGACCTAAATATTTGAAGAACCATACGCTTGTTTGATGCAGAGGAAGCGCGTATATACGTGGCTTCGTTGAAGAGAAAGCGTGTATGCGCAATAAAATTAGATCTGTAATATGTACAGAAGTATACGCTGGTTTATGTGAACGGAAGCGCGTATATACGCGACATCAGTGAAAGGAAAGTGCGTATGCAAACTAGGGTTTGCTGAAGTCTGTGGTAAGAAATGTTTGATCTGTTATGCTGGTTTACTGATATCTGTCAGTGAGTTATATGTATCTGTTTCATGGTTGACTGTGCTTAAAAGTATGGAGTGGGTCCAGTCTGAAAATATGATGAAACGTGGCCTGCAAGTGGTGTTCTAAAGGAAGATTTGGATCCAGTGTGAAAATTGATGAAACGTGGTCCATAGAGGTGTTGAGGGTTGTAGCCTTCAGTCAGGGGGTTGTAGCTCCCTTCCAGGTGAGGCTGGTAAACGAGAGCAGGGGGTCGTAGCTCCCTTCCAGGAGAGGCTGGTAAATGAGTCAGGGGGTTGGAGCTCCCTTCTAGGAGAGGTTGGTAAACGAGCATAGGTGGGTGCCTGCGTGCTGGTAGGAGTCTGCACCAGCACATATGTTGTAAGATGTTTTCTCTATAATAAAATATTGAAGGCTGAGCAACTGCAGCGGTGGTTTTCTCCCGACTTGGGTTTCCACCTAAAAAATCCTGGTGTTCATGTGTGATGCTTTGTGTGATGGTTTATTCTATTCTTACTACACATGTTTACTGTTTATAGAACATCTAATGAATGAATGATGGAATGATATAAGTGAAGAACTAATGGCATAATTAGATCTCTGTGTATACGCGAGTTTTATGAAGGATATCAGCGTGTATACGCTACTTGGCTTCAGCAAAGTAGCGTATGGGTTTTAAGGAATGAAAAAGTAAAAAGTTTTGAATATGCAGTAAATACTGATTCACCCCCCCCTCTCAGTATTTTTCCCAACAATTGGTATCGGAGCCAGGTCCTTGTGCAGAAGCTTGATCGCTTAAAGGAGATCCGTCGCAATGGGAAGTCAAGAAGGAGTAATGTCTATAAAGCCACCTCTATTCAATGGAAGCAATCTGATATTCTGGAAGGTACGTAAAAAATCATATCTGCAAAGTCTTGGTGCGGATGTATGGGAAATCGTGGAAGAAGGTTATCAATACCCGGCAAGCATTCCTACTGATGCAGCAGAAAGGAAGAAGTATGAAACCAATGCCAAAGCAGTAAATGTCTTGCTAGGAAGCATGTCTGAATCAGAATTTGCTAAAGTGATGCAGCTACATTCGGCAAAAGAAATATGGGACAAAATCATTCTAAGCTATGAAGGAGACACAAAGGTAAAAAGTCCAAAACTCCAAACTCTTAGAATTGAATATGAAAATTTGAAGATGCATAGTGATGAGAGTGTTGCCAGTTTCTTCCTTCGTCTGGATGATATTGTAAATCGAAGGAGAAATTTGGGTGAAACCATAACTGATACTACTCTGGTTGAAAAGGTCTTAAGATCCTTGACTTCAAAATTTGACTCTAAAGTTTCAGCTATTGAAGAAAGGCAAGATCTGCAAACTCTTACTATTGTTCAATTACATGGTATTCTGACTGCTTTTGAAATGAGACAAGGAGGTCCTTCCCAAATCAGAGAAGCTGCTTTTAAGGTATCTGCAAGAGGAAAAGAAAAGGAAGTTGTGATAGAATCTAGCTATATATCCGAAGAAGAAGAAGCGAATTTCGTGAGAAAACTCCAACTAGGTACTGGAAGATTCAAAGGTAAGCTTCCCTTCAAATGTTTTGAGTGTGGAAAAGTTGCTCACTATGCTGCTAAATGTCCTTATAGAGAAAAACATGGTAAAGGGAAACAATTTGAAAAGAGGAAGAGTTATTATGCAAATGAAGATGATGATGAAGTGTCCAGTGAAGATGAAGAAGATTCTTACCATGATCTGAAAGTACTCATGGCAAATAAGCAAAAGAAGAAGGCTACTCGAAACAAGAAGATATCTCAGAAAACTTGTATAGCAGAAATTGAAGAAGATGAATCAGATAGTGATTGGGGTCATTGGAATACTCTTATTGGTGCAAACAATAGTGAAGATAGTGAAAGTAAAGTTGTGGATCTAGAAGAATCTATCAAGGTTAAAGTTGAAGAACTACAAAGTTCATCTAAGAAGCAAGAAACTATCAACAAAGAGATGATCTCTCAAATGGAAAAACAAATATAAATGCTGAATGAACAGGTGGACAAATATCAAAGGTTCCATACTTATGCATCTAATCGAATTAAAGAACTAGAAGCAGAAATCAACGATCTAAATGCAGATCTCAAAAAATCAAGCAAGGAGAATGAAGTACTTGAAGCTGCAATCATCTCTCTACAAGCAGATCTTGAAGCATCAAGTAAGAAGAATGAGGAACCTCTACAACCATTTGAAAAGGAAGGCCTTGAAGCAGAAATCATCTCTCTCAAAGAAGATCTGAAAAAATCAAATAAGAAGAATGAAGAGCTGCAACAAACATGTGAAGAAAACGAAAATTGGTTGAAAGAAGAGATTCTAAATCTGAAGGATCAAGTAGAAGATGGAAGAAGGAAAGAAGAAAGCATGACAAAGCAATGCCAAGCCTTGGAGGTTGAGGTAAACATTCTCAAAGGTAAATTAGAAGAAAAGATTAAACTTTTGAGGTTTCAAGATAGTACTAATATCTTGGACAATATTCTGAGTAATCAAAGGTCTCCTGCTATCAAACTTGGTCTTGGTTTCCATGAAACTGTTAAAGGAGAATCTAGCTCACAAGGAAGTGCTAAAAATTCAGAGGATGTCAATGCAAAATCTGAAGTGTTGAAAGAGACAAAAGGTCAACCAACAATGATGAAATCTCAAAGGAAATCAGTCAATAATGTTGAATGCTTTAAATGTCATAATTATGGGCATGTTGCAACAAATTGCAGGAGCAGATCATTTCAGCCTCAAACAAACAGTTCCTACATAGAAAGGTACTCTGGTTTCTTCAAGGGATATTGTTTTTCATGTAACAAGTATGGACATAAAGCAGCTGATTGTAAAAGGAGGAAAATTAGAAATACTCATTATGATTCTTATGCTTATTTCTCTGGACACATGAGATGTTATTCTTGTAACAAGTATGGACATGTAGAAAAAGAATGCAGGTTGAACAGATATGAGAAATTGGATAACTTCCAGCACACAAATAGAAAGTTCAAACAAATATGGAAAAAGATGGAGGACCGATCAGAAACGTAGGGAATTTTGACCCTACTGCAATCATCCGCTTCTGAAGTTTACTTATCTGATTGACTGCAGGAATGATGTGGGATACATTATGAATTTTAGTAATGTATCGTCACAGGGGGAGCAATGTATGATGTCTCTCATGATTGATTTGATTAATCTGGTTATATGTATTTCTGACAGAGCATCTGATAGAAAGAAGGTACAGGAAGTACAAGTTCAAGGGGAGATGAAGGAATGTGAAAATTTCTATGCTTCACTTTCCATACGCGGGTTCGATGAACACAAGTCACGTATACACGCGAGTTCCAGCAGACACAGTCGCGTATGCATTTATGATAAGAGAATTGGGATGACAGCTGAAGATCAGGAACAGAGGTTCAGGGGGAGCATCAGTCTGACTGTTAATAACTGTATTATTGACTCAACTTCTCAGTTCAAAAATGATGATATGATACTTGATGTCTTATGTTGAAGATTATGGATGAGTCCTGTTTGCTTTTTGATGAAGAGTATTCGTTGATGAGATGAAAGTCTTATAATTCAAAGATAAGGACAGATCATACAGAGATTGTTGCTGATAACTTGCTAATGAAGATGTTCAGGTTGCACAAGTTAAGAAGGAGCACTAGTTCAGGGGGAGCAGCAGATTGAATACAAATGATTGCATTGTTGGCAATATGACTGCTTATTCTTTGGTTTTTGTGATACTCATACTCAAATGATGATGACTTGGTACATGGCTTATTATGATGAGATTTTGAGCCCTGGTTGCTGATAAGTATCTTTTGTGCTCACACATGGATGAGTTGGATGTCGTTTGATTCAGAAATAAGAATAGATCATGCAGAGTTTGTTACTATGGTTGAGATCTTTTGCCTGCATATGTTACTTCATGTTAAATCTTGAAGATCTTGATGATATTGGACCACATGGATGATTTATTGACACATATTTGAAGATGTTGTTATGGTATGATAATCTCTCTTGGAAAGATTGTATTGATGTTGCGAAGAATCTGAAGGCTTGGTTACTAATGTGCTTATGCTACAACCGTTGGGTGACGCTTGAAGACACAACCCCACTGTTCTATCTATCTGTATTCCAGGGAAGCTTTCAAATATCTCAGAAAGAAGCTGAACACTGTCTTTGCCTCACAAAGGATCAGATCTGGTTAAAATATAGGAGAAGGTATTGGATATGCGGATTTCCTGAAACGCAGTCGCGTATATACGCGAGTTCATGCACATAAAACCGCGTATGTCTGATTGCTGACAAATTTCTGTTTGGGGACAACTTTCTTCAACACAGCTGCAGTGCTGTTTAGTATCTCTGGTATCTTTGGTGGTGTTCCAGTTCTTATAATACTGTTTCAATCTCTGATGTTTTAAAGATGCCTTGATGATTGGTTGAAAGTGTTCAGGATGCGAAAACTAAGGGGGAACCTTAGTCATATGGAAAAGATGCTTGGATGCACAGATTCAGGGGGAGCACTAGCCTTGCTGAGTATAATGCATTGTTGGCATTATGATGGTTCTGAAATATGTTCTTTTTCTTGAAGTCTTTCTGGTGTTGGTCATAAATGGTCATATTTGTAATTTGATGAAAAGGTCTTGTTGAGACCCATAATGTAAAATTGTAATATTTAGTCATGTAAGGACTTGTCAAATTTGTAAACCCACTTGGTTGGGTAGCTGAGTCAAATTTGTAAACCCACTTGGTTGGGTAGCTGAGTCAAATTTTGTAAACCCACTTGGTTGGGTAGCTGAGTTGAAATGTGTAAACCCACTTGGTTGGGTACTTGAGTCTCATATATAAATCCACTTGGTTGGATATTTGATGTAAGTATGAGTCTTTGGTGATAGGAAGTTCATAGAGTCATGTACTTCATTGAAAAATATGTTTGAAGATTCAGCATGAACTCAGGGGGAGCTTGGTCACTTCAGTATACATCAGATCTGTAGAACGCTTCTTCTACATGAGGAGAAAAGAGGGAGAGTGTGTTGGTTTTGATCCGCCCTTTGCCCTTGATGTCAAAGGGGGAGAGTGACATGGTGTTTGAATAAAGAGAAAGAATGGTGTCAAAGAATGGGGAGAGTGACATGGTGTCATTGTATTCTTAATGTACCTATCTGTTGTGGTGATCAAACACCATCCTGGTTGCCATCAAGTCCAAAGGGGAGATTGTTGGCAATATGATGCAGAGTGTTGTCCTTGATGGCAACCCACTGAATGAAGATGAAGACATGAGAGTGTTGGCATGTGTTGTCCTTTATCATTTGTCCTTGATGGCAATACACTGGAGATGAGATTATTCTTGACATGATGGACTTGGTAAATGATGTAATCTGATGTGATATGATGTTTGTTGACAATATGATGTAGAGAGTTGTTCTTGAATGGCAACCCACTTGATGAAGAAGATGGCAACTTACTTGATGAAGTTGTGCTTGATAGAATATGTTCTTGATGAAGTAAATCTGATGTATCTATAGAGAGTACAAAAGGTAATGAAGAAAGGAATTCAATATGTGCTAGATCTATGATGAAAAGAGTATGTCTCAAGGCATACGCGGATTTGCATAGGAGAAGTCGTGTATGCACGCGGTAAAGTACGTGCCAAGTCGCGTATGGGCAAAAGCGCTCAAAAAGTGCAAAACCAGGGGTAACCACCATGGTATTGACCCATTGTATTGGGTAATGATTCATCTAAATGACCCCATCCAGGAATACCATCGGATGTAATGTAGTTTTGGCTCATGGTATTGAAAAAGGGGCTCATGGTATTGAAAAAGGGTAAACCTATATAAAGAGAAGAAATTCATTGTGCAAATCATGATTGTGGGAGCAAGATGTCTAAGCTTGAATGAATACTTCTCTATGAAGTATATCTATATGGAAAGGGTAAAGGTTTGATGATAGATCTGAATCTATGATGCACCTATGAAGAAATGATGAAGCGGGATATCTAGATCTGAAATGTATCTGTATTTTCTAGATCTATTTATGGAATGATTAGATCTGAGATAAGGCGAACATCTGTCTGAAGTAAAGGGTTAAATCTGTGTGATGTATCTGTTCTGAAGAATTGCAATGACCTAAATATCTGAAGAACCATACGCTTGTTTGACCCAGAGGAAGCGCGTATATACGTGGCTTCGCTGAAGAGAAAGCGCATATGCGCAATAAAATTAGATCTGTAATATGTACAGAAGTATACGCTGGTTTATGTGAACGGAAGCGCGTATATACGCGACATCAGTGAAAGGAAAGCACGTATGCAAACTAGGGTTTGCTGAAGTCTGTGGTAAGAAATGTTTGATCTGTTCTGCTGGTTTACTGATATCTGTCAGTGAGTTATATGTATCAGTTTCATGTTTGACTGTGCTTAAAAGTATGGAGTGGGTCCAGTCTGAAAATATGATGAAACGTGGCCTGCAAGTGGTGTTCTAAAGGAAGCTTTGGATCCAGTGTGAAAATTGATGAAACGTGGTCCATAGAGGTGCTGAGGGTTGTAGCCTTCAGTCAGGGGGTTGTAGCTCCCTTCCAGGTGAGGCTGGTAAACAAGATCAGGGGGTCGTAGCTCCCTTCCAGGAGAGGCTGGTAAACGAGTCGGGGGGTTGGAGCTCCCTTCCAGGAGAGGCTGGTAAACGAGCGCAGGTGGGTGCCTGCGTGCTGGTAGGAGTCTGCACCAGCACATATGTTGTAAGATGTTTTCTCTATAATAAAATATTGAAGGCTGAGCAACTGCAGCGGTGGTTTTCTCCCGACTTGGGTTTCCACCTAAAAATCCTGGTGTTCATGTGTGATGCTTAAGTGTGATGGTTTATTCTGTTCTTACTACACATGTTTAATGTTTGTAGAACATTTAATGAATGAATGATGGAATGATATAAGTGAAGAATTAATGGCATAATTAGATATCTATGTATACGCGAGTTTTATGAAGGATATCCGCGTACATACGCTAGTTTGCGTCAGCAAAGTAGCGTATGGGTTTTAGAGCATGAAAAAGTAAAAAGTTTTAGTTTGCCCTAAATACTGATTCACCACCCCCCCCCCCCCCCTCTCAGTATTTTTCCCAACATATAGATGCCTTGTCAAGATGACAGAGAAGGTAAAAATAAAAGGGAAATATCACCAAGAAAACCTATTTCACCATGGCTTGGTCAAATTCATTATTCTTCATCAACTTTCACAAATCAACCTACCTTGGGAGGAGTTCATGCAATCAACTTCTCTTTTGCCTGCTACTAGTCAACCTAGCAGTCAAAGTACTCCATTGGCACCACAAAGGCCACAAGAGGTTGGCTCTTCAAGTAAACCATCAGTGAAAAAAACCTATAGCAGATGTAAAAGACTGGTGTTTGCTCCTGACAATGTGGAAATAGTTCAACCTAGTATTGTTAGATAAGGAACATCAGGACACCAGCATGATGCACCCTTGCATGATGAAGAACATGTGCCTTTTGATGTTGTCATGGATGACCTACCTGAGCATGATGAAAAAAATTCAACTGAAGAGATAATCAAGGAAAGATAAGTAGAAATAAGAGAGCTCCAGGAAAATATTTCAAAAGCAAACTTCATGATAACATTTTTACAGCAAGAGAACAAACAACCTAAGGTAAATCAACTACTGTCAAGTAAACCTAAGGCTGATTTGGTGGCAAAGGATGATGAAGGTAAGGTTTTCATATATGTGGAGTAGTTAGATGACAAGGATGTTCAGATGAATCCAAGGAGGCCAAACACAAAAGGACTAGCAAGGCAGAAAGAACAGGGAAGTGATCCATCTCCTCCTTTAGGTCAACAAGAATTTGATGACATCATTGCAGATGAGATTGAATAAGACAAAGATTTTTTTCTTGGAAGGGTTAATGAATACCTGGATATTCTCCTGAATAAGGCAAACGAAGATTCCAAGCTTTAGAGACACATAGCAAGGCACTACTTCACCAGGAATCAAATTTGCAAAATTAGGGTTAGGAATATGAGAAAGAAGCTAAATAAAACCCTAATCAAGCTAAAAAAGAGAGATACTCTTGATTTTATTTCTGATTCATCATTGGTTATCTAGCCAAAATAATTTTTGACAATTTTGAGGAAATTTTGGAAAATTTTGAGTTTTTGGCAATTTGACAATTTCATGATGCACATAAGCGCATCGAGCTCACGCTGCGATTCTTCTCGGAGCTTCCAAATGAGAAAATTTTTGCGTTGATGGACATATATGGGTCAGTACATCTTAGTTATACACTTGTTTTTCCATGACACTTCACAGGTTACAAAGAAAAGCTCAAAAACTACCTAAAAACATGTTTCTGCCACCTTTTTGGACCCCTTGATGTGCTTCTACAGTAGCATCAGGAAAATCAATTTTTAGGTGCCTTGAAGAAGGATTTTTGTAGGTTTTAAGCTTCAAAGGGATATTAGATATCCTAAGCTATCTTTATTAGCCTTCAGTTCAACAAAAATATCAAGGAAAACCCCTCAAAAATTCCCTCAAAAATATTAGTCAGAGTCATTCTCTCATGATGTAATTTTTCCTTTTATGAGTTGAAATGATGTAATTGAATGTAATTTTGCTGGTAAAGGCTAATTTCATGTAAATTCATGGTCATTATGCTTTTAAAATTCATTCAAAGGCTAAATAGGGAGTTATTTCTTAACCTCCCTAGTTTTAGGTTTGGTTAGAGAGTTTGGTGTAATCAATTCCTATCATGATGGATTTGATCCTTGAGAGGGGGGAACGTAGTTTTTGATCTATATTTAGCTTTTTTGAAGTCATATTCAAGGTTTTACATTAGTTAGTCAAAGGTTTGGAGCTACTATACATCATACTTTTGCAGGAAATATACAGACAGTTGCAGCTATTATCTTGGGATTCTTGTGGTATGGTTTAGTGACAATGTTTTTCATCTGTTTTATCATCATATTGAATATTTGTTTCTCCTTACTACCATTATCATGCTTTCAAGTGATTATCTCATGAGTTCTTAAGCAAACTTCATAGTTTATATGCTCTGTTTTGATGATATTTTCATGTTTATGTCTCATTTCTTTTGATAAATGAATTCATAGTTTTATGCTCATTTTGATCCCTCTCTAATTCAACCCTATACCACAATGACAACTCAAATGCGTTACTGAACATACCTAATTTCTCCATTGTATCCCTGCAACTGATCATTTGAAACGCTGACCTAGTTCCCTAGACCTTTGAGCCTGATACAATAAACCCTAAAAATCAAGCCCTAGTGAGCTGAATATCTAGCCTAAGATCTATTTTTCTCTCCAATCACCTCATTGGATGTGAGATTGTAGAGAGAGCCCTCTCTGATTTAGTAGTGCTAGATACCAAATCCAAATTTGGTCTGAGGTTACCTCCTTCGATCTCCTTTATCAACCTTGGGACAATGTGGAGGATAAAAGAGCCTCCAAGTCAATTCTCTGTCCTTAAGAATCCTAAGTTTGTTTGCTTCCAACTTGATGACTTGGTTCGTTGATGAAACAGATGAAAAACCACCATTATTAGGATCATCAAGCCTGAAAAGCTCATCTTCAATTTGTTTTAAAGCAATGCCATCCTAAA
The DNA here is from genome assembly GCA_034641835.2 of Pinus albicaulis. Taxonomy (NCBI): domain Eukaryota; kingdom Viridiplantae; phylum Streptophyta; class Pinopsida; order Pinales; family Pinaceae; genus Pinus; species Pinus albicaulis. The sequence continues at coordinate 333,327,323 of CM076578.1, read as the reverse complement.
TCCGTTTTGCCTTGGCCCATTCAATCGTTTTACATAAGCATATATAATTGTTACAACAATCAAATGAGTTGTATTGAATCAACTAATTTTTTTATAAACTATATAGAAATAAAACCATAACTTAAAATTACAACTAAACTAAGTAAAAATACAAGGTAGCTTCACATTTTGGCTAGTGGGACCTTCCTAACTAGGCAACAAGCTATATATTTATAGGCATAAGAAAACAAACACAATAAAACCATTAATCAAAAAATCATATTTATATTAATAAAGTTCTCTTTAAATTACAACAATACCAGTCTATATATATTGCATTTAACAATGAATATCATAGGTAGATTCAGAATTTCAATCCAACAACTATTTAAAATACTAACAACCCTATTCTCCTTCTACAACTTTGATTTACATTAAAGAGTGATTACAATTGTGGAAGGGAGAAGTTATAGTTGTTAACTAGGACCCTTTGTTCTCGTGAACAAATCATAAATATTAGGCACAATAACTAATTATATTGGCCCAATATAATCCTATTGACAATATTGAAAAACATATATTGGCAATTGATACACTTTGCATCATATAGGGTGATCTCATTAAAAACCCGTGCACAAGGAACGTTAACCAATGTTGACCTATATCTCACGCTCACTTATAGAAACCTATGTGAAAACCAAGGAACAACCTCCACATTTCCAACTCATTCTTTAAAATATGTGCGATCACTTTTCATTTGGGCCGATGCAGATACACCAAGCATCAAATTCAGGTGCCATTTATATCATTAAGGTGCCAAAATGAAACTAGACAATTTGTCCTCCACATGTTTAAAAACCCACCTTAACCAACTAAATAATTTAGGAAATGGAATAAAATAGGCAACAATTACATCTATCTGATTGTTATAGGGTTTTAAGCCTCATTACGTACAAATATAGGGAAATATAAGTAAATTCCAAGTAAAATATAGGATATCGATGAAAAATTAGGCAACAAATTATGTCAAAATGTGAGGAAACAAGATATTTCTGAGTGTTATACATATTCCCATTCAAGATACAATCAAACAAAAATATACATTTATGCACAAAAATCCAATTCTTAATTAAAAATCATTCATATTTATTATACATTCATAAGCAACAACTACACAACAACAAGTAATTAACACCATCCATATTTACGTAGAAACACTTATTTGATTAGATTCAAAGTTTGTTTATAACTACTATAGGGTGAGCCATTTTCTAACCAAATAGAGGCACAATTATATATTATATCCCTTCATAGTAGGCCACCCCTAGCCAAACTATGAATTCATTAGGGGAACATTCAATTAGTGAATGGAAGGTGGAAATTTGAAGGCCACTCTCCTTCACAATCATAAAATCAACAAGTTCCCTAGAATCCCTCCAAACCAAGATTGCTCACGCCATAGGTGTTATGTTAGTTATCTTGCAAATCACTATGGGGTCCCTTTACTATCCTAATAGTCATTCAATGTCCTCCCCTCTCAGTGCCTCCTTTCTTTCACATGAAAACATCTAGAAACATAAATATGTCCTGCAACTAAGGTTTTGGGCACTTGTGCTTGATTTTCTAATCTAAATCTGATCTAAAGTTCCCTCATAGTTTTTCTATTAAATAAAAGCATTTTTGCACAAGTTATCACTAATATTTGGTCCCCAAACTTGTCCATGTGCACACCACCCTCTCTATACACAAATTTACTCTGTTCTATTTTCTCTTGCACGAGATTTCATGGGTACAAATTATAAATTTGTGGGTCAATTCCAAAATATCCAAATGGTTACATTTCCCATACTTATGGGATAATTTTGTGCAAATTACGAACATTTTCATAATTGTGGGAAGTTGACAGCTCAAGTACCAATTCCTTCAAATTGATATCTTGGAAAATAGGAAAACCAAATTTGTAAATTTTAAATCAATACATAATTCTAGGAAAAATAATTTCAATCAACAATTTCCCCCCCTCCTAATCAGGTGCTCAAAATTATGCTCAAAAATGAAAATTGTAAGAATGGTGTGGAACCTGAATGGCTGCTTAGATATTGTGGTTTTGAATCTAGTGCAACTCGTTTCGTAGAAAACTGACACCATATTCTCCCGGAAATACGTTCTGTTCATTTTCCTAAACAGGTAAAATTTTGGCAAAATTGTGTAGGTTTCCTAGTCAATAGTCCATACAGCTGACTAGGCATGGCTGACTAGTCAAGGTTGACCAATCAGGTCGCGAAATTTTTCTGATTTGTGTTGGTGTTGGGTGGCATGTTTTTATTGGTTGGGATGGGGGCCAACCACATACTGCCACGTGGCCCAACTGAAGGCCTCAATGTGGCAGCACGGGGGCACCAAAAATTTGTGGGCAATTTGAATTAGCCTCCACGGGATTCGACATGGTGACCTTTCTCCAAACAACACACCACCTAACCATCGGGCCACAACTATTACTTATTAAATCATATCCTGCCCTTTGTATTTAAAATCTATACGGCAGAGGTTTGGGGAAGGGGTTAGGGCTTAGCCCTGACCCCGCATATTATATCCCTAGATGACCATTGCTGAGGACCAGGGGCGTGGAGATATGCCACCCAGATTTTTAATTATTATTTTTTAATTAACCATGGTGATTATGGTTAATAATTTGGGTTTTAGGAATTATTATGTGTTTTAATGATTTGAAAATTTCACTCGGATTTTTGCCAAAATGGCACTCGATTAGCGGATTATGGGGTGAATTTGTAGGAACCTTCTAAATTTTGGGGAATGTTTGGTGCGGTTAGCAGCAATACTAGGGAGGTTCCTAACTTCTTCAGTTTTTGACCAATTTTGGAGCAGAAAGAGGCTAGACAAGCATTTTTCGGGTGTTCTAGAACTGATGGAATAGGTTTTGAAGCCATTTGAGCACTGTAAATGTATGTAATCACCATTTTGAGCATAATGAAAGAGGGAAAAGTCATTGGAAGCTGGACTAAGGAGACGTAGCCCAGGAGGGGTGAATTCCTTCATCATTTGTTATGTTGTGGTTATTTTTATGGTGTATTTATCTGTTGTTTCTGTATATTTCAAAATTTATTTTCATGCTTTATGTGTTTAAAAAATTAACATAAAAGCACACAAAAACTCATTTTTTAACACTTGTAATTTACAAACCCTCAAGCACACTTTCTTTAAGATCTCATACAGATCAATTTTGGTATAAGAGCTTAGGTTTTCTTTGCTGCTGTGAGGATTTAATTGTTTTCAAGTGTTTCTGATGCTTACGAGGTTGAAGCTCAAGAGAGGAGAAGGAAAAATTGTGGTGGCAAGTACTCAAGTTAGGTCAACGACAAGGAGAACAAGTTTTCCACAATCTCCACCACAAATTCTTCCTCAAATTGCAGTTGAAGCTTCAACAAGCATGTCACATGAAGGAGGAGCATATAATATGTCAGGTGAAGAAAATACTTTCAGAAAAGCTTTCTTTGACATGACTAAAATGGTGAAGGTTCTCTACGAAGAGAGAACTTCAAGATTGCAGAGTGAAAGTTCCAAGCCTTCAAAAGGAGAGGGTTCTTCTGGAGGAAAAGGAGGAGATGATGAAAAGCCTTCAAAATTAAATGGGGACAAATCACTTTCTTCCCACCATCATCTTCACCTCCATCCTCACCTTCATCTTCTTCCTCTTCCACAACAATTGTTACTCAAACTGATCCAGGATCTTTTGCTTATAGATGCATAAAGAATTACATGTAACATAACACATTAACCATGAAACTTAAGGCACACAAAAAAGGACAGAAATAGAACATAACATGCATGAGATCAAGACACCAAGGATTTGATTACGAAGTTTGTCCAATTTGGACTATGTCTTCAAGCCTTGCTCAACAGTGTGGAGGCCTTCATTCATTAAGTGGCATAAAAAGAGAATCAGTACAAGAAAATTTACATGAACACCCTTATACCTCCAAGCAGGAAGATGGCTTGAAAATGGAGAGCCCAACTGCAAAAACGAACATAACCATCGAATTCCTATCGTTGAGGGGTGTAAACACGACATAAAATTTGTCCAAAACTGACACTGGCAAGTTTTGCACCTTAAGGAATATTTCTGACACCCCTCAAGATTCCCTAAGGCATGGTTCCACCTTCTCCTAGAATCAAGGTTCCGCCTTGCTCCACAAATCCGCTCTGCTCCCGTCTGGCCCCGACGCACTACGGAAGGCGAGTTTAAGTACAAATGCACCGAAGGATTTTAGCACAAGTGCACCATTGGTGCAGTGGTATTTCAGGTGAGTTGTTAGGGGGAGGTCGGTGGATGAAATCCTGCCTCCCCGAATTTTTGCGCTAATACATATTTTTGGACCATCTTTGATTGCAATATGGTTCGATATGGGGCCGACCACATGGATCGAGTGGGTTTGACCTCTACCGACCATGAGTTTCGTGCAATGTATATATGTTGTGCCAAAAACAACATGGTGTTTGTTTTTTTAAAGGCGGTAAGCGGGTCCACCGGGGTAGGCGGGTCTGCCGGCGGTGGCCCACCTCCCTAATCCATTGTATATTGTTTTGACCATCGATTTTGGGGGTGGCGGGGTTGGTGGCCCGCCACCCAATATATATATCTATATATATATTCATAACTATAGCCTTGTTTTGATTTTTCTTGAACCTGGAGGTATGTTTTTCAAAAGTAGCGAAATCATCATCATGAAAAGTATATGAAATCTAAGAATCACTTTTTACCTCAAGGTGGTTATGCTGGAACTTTTCCAAGGCATTTTCCCTAGCTTGCAACTGGTGTAGCAACCTTTGTTTCTCGTTTTCTACTTCCTGTAGGAGTCTCCTTAGCTAAGTATTCTCTACTTGAATGCTTTGATTGATCTCCTCAATTTCCCAGAGCCATGCCATATTGGGCGACCTTTTAATATTTGGTACACTATTTATTGAAATTTTTGTTTCATTGCCCAAATCTGAACACAAATCGATGGGTCCATCTGCTGCAATTTCAAAAGCTGCAATCCTCCCTTCATCATCGGAATCTGATCCTAAGTCAATTGGTCTACCTCGTGGAACTCCCACAACCGTGACCTTCTCATATTGCTCTGATTCAAACTTTTGATCTTGTTGCATGGTGGCAAATCTCTTTTTCCTCTCCTCTCTATCATCCCTCTTAGGTCTCAAATCAAGGTGCATTTTCCAACAATTCTCTTTGATGTGTCCCTCTTTCTTACAATGTGTACAAGAAGGCTTTGCTCCTCTTCTCTTGGATATTGTGACTCTTTTTGGGTGGTCATTTTGTTCATGCATCCCCCTGCTTTCAAGATGCATGGCCTTCACACTGGCCTCATCGATAATAGCAGGCTCAAACAATAATAATGAATTCCTTATGTAATTATGTAAAGAACCGATATACTTAGTTACAATCTCTATTGAATCTAATGAAATGTCTAAGTTCAATCCTTGTTTTCTAAATTCTTGAGAGAAGTTTTGCACATTTTTACTTTTGCCTTGCTTTAGGTGTTTCCATTCCATTAATGCCTCTTTCTATAGCCCAATGGGTAAAAATGATTTTTAAATGCAGAAATAAAATTTAACCATGAGGAGAGAAGGTTACCCAGATTTTTGTTGCTTTGAAATTTTATCTCCCACCAAACGAGAGCAGTGCCACCTAGTCAAAGAGATGCCAACTGGATCTTTGCCTCATCTTTCTTGATATGTTGAATCCAACAGTAGACTTCAATCTGTCTAATCCAATTGTTGATATTTTATGCATTACATTCTCCAGTATACATAGGCAAGTCAAATTTTACATCTAGTTTAAAGAAAGGTTTCTTACATGTATGCCTATGATGTCTGCGAGAATGATGAGAAGAAGAAGAGGAAACATCACTAGAAGATGGAGAGGGAGGGGGTCCTTCTCCACCATCTCCATGATTTACTGATCCGTGATCATCTGCATCTTTCTTCTCGGGGTCGACACTCTTCTCATACTCTACAAACAGTTTGTCTACTTTCTCTGCCATGTTGTAGAATGCCTTTCAGTAATTCTTCTATTCTTCAAAATGAGCTTCCTAATCTTCCATGTTTATTCTTCATGGTGCACGTCCTACTTTGGGATCAAAGGAATTAATATTTCCTTTGCCTTTTTTCAGCTTCTTTCTGGTTAGCATATACTCATGCAATTTTCATCGACAAAGATCTGCTCTGATACCACTTGATCTGGGATATTTTGCTTATAGATGCATAAATAATTACATGTAATAGAACACATTAAACATGAAACTTAAGGCACACAAAATGGAAGGAAAAGAGAACATAACATGCATGAGATCAAGACACCAATAATTTTATTACGGAGTTCATCCAATTTGGACTATGTCTCCGGACCCTGCTCAATAGTGGGGAGGCCTTCATTCATTAAAGTGACATAAAAGAGAATCAATAAAAGAAAATTTACATGAAAACCCTTATACCTCCAAGCTGGAAGATGGATGGAAAATGGAGAGCCTAACTGCAAAAACATATATCACCATCGAATTCCTGTCACTGAGAGGTGTAAAATCGACATAAAATTTGTCCAAAACTGACACTTGAAAGTTCTGCACCTCAAGGAATATTTTTGATGCCCCTCAAGATTCCCTAGGGCATGGTTCCACATTCTCCTGGAATCGAGATTCCACCCTGCTGCACAAATATGCTTCGCTCCCCTCTAGGCCCGACACACTGTGGAAGGCAAATTTAAGTTTAAATGCACCAACAGACTTTACAACAAGTGCACTGTTGGTGCAATGGTATTTCAAGTGAGTTGTTAATGGGAGGTCGGGGGATCAAATCCCGCCTCCCTGAATTTCCACGCTATTACATATTTTTGGACCACTGTTGATTGCAATATGGTTTGATATGGGGCCAGCCGTCGAGGGCTGGCCACGTGGGCCGGGCGGGTTCGACCCCCGCCGATCCCGAGCTCTGTGCAATGTATATATGTTGTGCCATAAATATCATGGTGTTTGTTTTATCAAAGCGAGTATGCGGGTTCTCCGGGGGTGGCCCACCTCCCCAATCCATTGTATATTTTTTTTGACCGGCGATTCCAGGGGTGGCGGGGTTGACATCCCAGCCCCCAACATAATTATTTATTTATTTATTTATATAGTTGCATATAGTTGAGGGGGGTGGCGGGGTTGGTGGCCCGCCACCCAATTTTTATATATATTTTTTTGTTTTTTCATAACTATATCCATACCAAAAATTCACCCAGAAAACTGGTTGGATTCTGGCACCAAATTCTGCCAATTTCTGCCTCCTTAAGCCTGCCACATGTTTCAGTCAACCCTGAACTTTGACTGCCTCTATCTTCCTCATACAAGCTCAAATTTGAGAGTTGTTCATGCGTTGGACTCAGGGTGATGAGCATGTAGAAATTTATTAATACTAATAAGTATTACTGAACTCTCCTGATCTAACAAATTAATCTTATGTTAAATACAAAATCCTTCCACTTAATTATTTGTAGAAATTAAATCGCCAATTGCAAACACATGAAGAAAAATCAATCGTACATAACAATATGTTTTACCGGGAAAGCTTAAAGCTAAAAACCCCAACTATAATATATTATGTATATCAATGGAATCATGTAACAATCACATACAAATCTCATAGCATAGAGCTCTCAGTACAATATACAATCATCACACATTGTCATGTAGAAATTAGCATATCTGTGCAGCAATTTCTTGCATCCTGACAGCCTGCCTCCACTGCACAATCCCTGCTGAAGAAAATCCCTGAATGAATTCGATCTTGCCCCTCCTTGACTACGTAATCCTCATTGGAAACTCCAATGTCTATGTAGATGCATTGAATGCATCACTATAGTCACAACAGATAGTCCATCTCACCCTTTCACCTATCTCTCCACTGGGTCTCTACTGGATCTGACATGCAAGTAGTTAACTGTTGTATTTTTTCAGTTGCATGTGAGTCACTAGTTGTGAATTAATTAAATAATTAATTTGATAACCTCTCACTAGTGTATCATGAAGTTACAACTAGCGCAAATGATTTTAACTCACTTAACTGAGTTAAACTAGACAACAACTCCCATAACTACTCTTCCAACTCAGTTACAACTTGCCACTTCAGTTATAACGAAGTCCTCCATGCATGAGTCACCAACCAACCCTAGGAATTGCGTAATTCCTTCGGCCCACTGATGTGCCACATATTTTCACTGAAATAAAGTGCTCCAAGAGAATAAGTTGATATTTAGAGTCTGATTATTATTAAGGGATAATAATAATCGACATGCATTCTATTTTTAGATTGACGATCTATAAATAGACTTCGCCCAATCTTCTAAAAATAGAAATTCATCCAAAGATAGAATTTTCTCAACCATCTAGAATCAGCATCTTACTAACTTTAGAGTATGCTCACCATTCTAAAAATGGAAATACACCTCAAAATAGCATGCAGGCCCCACTTAGTGAAGGTGCTTAATTTTCACTAAGCTCATCATATTGTTGAATCTCAACAGAGCACTTCAACCTAATACTAAGTTTGCCACATTCTGGCCACTTTGATTTTGAAGTAAATTTAAAACCAAGTGTACTTGGATATCCTCCTGGATCACAAACACATCCACATACCCCAAGGGTTCATGGTAAAAGTCCCTTATTTAAACTTGATATCAAATTTGAACTGCCTATGTATAATGGTGAAGTGAATGTTGAAAGACTTGATAAACTAGTTTGTCAACTTGAAGTATATTGAAGGATACATAACATTAAATATGATGAAACAAATATTCAGTTGGCTTCATTAAGGGTGGAAAGTGCTGCTTTGATTTGGTGGGAAGCCAAAACACAAGAGGATATGGAAAAGCATGGTAAGGTCTCCACCTCTTGGATAGATTTTATTAAAGACAACTTTATCCATTAGCCTATATGCAAAAGGTTATTATGGAGTGGAAGAATTTTAGAAAACTAAAGTGTCAAAGTGTGCAAAGTTACACTCAAGAATTTAGAAGAAGTTGTTTGATATTATGTGTAGACTTGAATTCAAAAGACAATTTTTTGAAATATATTGGGGGTTTACCCAATTGTTTAAGGAGTACTATTCTTATGTTTAATCCTACAAGTTTAGATGAGGTCTGTGTTCATGCAACACATCTTGAAGCAAGAGGGAAAAACATTTCACAAGAGGGTAGCAAGAAGTTATTTACAAGTGGAGAAAAGGGTAAGAGTAAGTTCAAAGGGAAAGGAAAGAAGAATGCATATGTAAAGAAGGAAGGAGAGAAATTAACATGTAAACATTGTTCCAAAGAGGATCATGATGAAGCTCATTGTTGGAAGCTTCATCCTGAGATGAAACCAAAGAAGTTTAACAACAAAGGGAAGCAAAAGATAGCTCCAACTACACAACATGACTTAGGCTTCGATTCGGGATATGAAACAAAGATAACAACAATGGGAATGAAAGGTAAGGACATAACAAGCACTATCTCTTCAAGTTGTCCTAATGATACTCAAGATGAGAAAACTAGAATTGAACTTTTCCATATTCGAGTTATTTCAAAGCACACTAAAGTTGATACTCTTTGATAATGGTTCACAAAAAAATTGATTTCCAAAGACTTAGTCATGAAGTTAAATTTAGAGACCATTCCTCATCCAAGATCTTATCCTTTAGGCTGGATATGCAAGAATCCAAACTTACAAGTTACAAGGAAATACATACTTAAATTTGAAATTACAACAAACTTTCTTGATGAAATTGAACTTGATGTAGTTCCATTTTATATTTCCGGAATTGTTTCGGGAAGCCCACATTTGTATGATATAAAAGCTAATTTTCATCGCCATGAAAATAAGTATCACTTTTTCAAAGGTGTTATTGAGTACATTTTTAGAGCACATCGACAAAAACCAAATCTTTCACTTGTAAATGCCGGACAAATGAAGAGACTCATTAACTATAGCAAGAATTTTGTGCTTTTAATGGTCAAACAAAAGAATGATGTTGAAAATGAATCTTTTCAAGGTTTTGACTCAAGATTGAAATCTGATTTGATTAAGGTTGTTAACCAATATGATGAGATGTTTCAGGATCCAAAAGGATTTCCTTCCAAGAGAGGAATCCAACATGAAATACAATTGGAACAAGATTTTCCTCTTCCTAGCATTGGCATGTATAGGATGTTAGTGATGGAAAGTGCAGAAATTAAAAAGAAAATTCAAGAGTTGTTGGGCAAAGGTATCATTAGATAGAGTACTTCGCCATGTGGGTCACCTATTGCTTTGGTGCCAAAGAAGGATGGGACATGGCACATGTGTGTGGAATTTCGTACATTGAACAAAATTACGGTAAAGAACCATTACCCACTTCCTAGAGTAGATGATTTACTTGATCAATTGAAAGAAGCAAAGTATTTAACTAAGTTGGACTTAAGGAGTGGCTATCATCAAATTATAATTGCTAAAGGTGATATATGGAAGACATCAATCGAAACAAAACAAGGTTTGTTTGAATGGATAGCTATGCCTTTTGGTCTTTGCAATGCTCCGACTACCTTTATTCTTGTGATGAATGATGTATTGAGGCCATTTCTAGATGAGTTTGTGATAGTCTAATTACATGACATCTTTATTTTTAGTAAATCTCGTGAACAACATGTCATGCATGTCAAAAATGTACTTGATGTCTTGAAGAAGGAACAATTGTTTTTAAAGATATCAAAGTGTGAATTTAGAAAAAATTCTTTAGTGTATTTGGGTCATATTGTTAGAGGAGTTGAATTGAAAATAGATCTCTCCAAGGTTTATGTCATTTTGAATTGGCCAAAGCCCAAAACAGTTACGGACGTAAGAAGCTTTTTGGGAGCAACCAAATATTGGATGAAGTTTATTGCTAACTTCTCTTCTATTGCAGCTCCATTGCATGCATTTAAAATTGTGAAGAAGGTCTTCCAATGGGGGAGGTGAACAACAAAAGGCATTTGATGCATTGAAGGAAAAGATCATTTCAGCCCCAGTACTTGCACTTCCAGACATGAGACATTCATTTGAGGTTCAGACTGATGCTAGTGACTATGCCATGGGTGTGATCCTCATGCAACATGGTAAGCCCATCTGTTTTCTTTCGAAAACTTGCAATGGTGCAGTGATTAATTATGCTACATAAGACAAGGAATTGTATGCATTCGTGCAAAGTGTGAAAAAGTGGAAAAACTACTTGATGGGTAAGGAAACAATCATTCACACTAATCATCAACCATTGCAATACTTGCAATTAAAAACAAAGTTGCAGCAATCAAGGCACTTTCGATGGATGGTTTTTCTTCAACAATTCTACTTGGTGATAAGGTATAAGAAAGGTATCTACAAAAAAGTTGCTGACATGATTTCTACGACTATTGTTAGTGATGCTACTATTCTTACACATAATTTTGTTTTTAATGATAGCTATTTTGAACAATATGCTTTAGATAGTGATTTTCAAGATGTATATGCAACTTTAAGTCAAGGGAAAAAAGTAGAGGAATTGGATTATCACATGCTTGATAAATTTTTGTACAAGCTTTGTATTCCATGGGGAGAAAGAATCAACATTATAAGAAAGCCACATACTTCTCTTATTTCTGGTGATTTCAGTGTAAGTAAGACAGTGGCACATCTACAAAGGTATTGTTATTGGTCTCGTATGCTTGAAAGTGTTCCATGTTTGATTAGAGGTTGTTCATTATGTGATGTCAGTAAACCTAGCAATAGAAAGTTAGGATTGTACACACCACTTCTAGTACCTTCTCGTCCATGGGAGAGTGTTTCTATGGAATTTTTTGGAGGTCTCCCTATGTCAAAAATGAATCATGATTATCTTTTTGTAGTTATGGATAGGTTCAACAAAATGTGTATTTTGATTCCATGTAAAAAGAAAATAACAGCTGAAAAAACTGCTCAGTTCTTCTTTCAGAATGTATCGGTATTTTGGATTTCCCACATCCATTTTTAGTGATCAAGATTCTCTCTTTGTTGGGAATTTTTGGTCAAGCTTGTGCTGATGCATCTTCTTTGTGGTTATTGCAACAAACATCCTAAGTTGTGGGATGAAAACTTGCACTATATTCAACATGCTTATAACCGGGGCAAGCACTCTTCAACTCAAACATCACCATTTGAGGCATGTTTGGGATACTTGCCTAAATCCCCTTTGGATTTCATTTTTGGAAAGGATGTTGCTATTGATGGTCATAGTGACATAGAGAAAGCTAAAAGGCTCATTGAACAAATACAATTGGTGCATCAAGCAGTTCAAGAACAACTGGAAAAGAGCCTAGTCAAATACAAAACAAGACACGATAAGAATCATGTAGATCACAAATTCCAAGTCATTGATGAATATTGGATTCACATTAGGAAAGAAAGGCTTCAAGGAGAAGGTAAAAAACTGAAACCAATTCAATATGGTCCATTCATAATTTTAGAAAATATTGGTGATAATGCCTTCATATATGCAAATTTATACTATTGTTAATGTTGAGAACTTAGGGTTGCATGAGCCGCCTTTGATTGAATATTAAGGAGAAAATGTTCATATTCCTTCCATTGAGGATTTCTCTCTTGAATACCTTGATGAACTACAAAAGACACCATTTTTGATAGAAGAACAAGATCTTCAAAACGAGGAAGTGTGGAGTACTTTCGTGTGGGGCTCAAAGGAAAAAATCCAAGCAAATCCAAATGGATCAAGATTGGAAAGGTGAGGGAATTGTACCCTCATATACTGAACAACTGAAAGTGATATTTTGGGGTCCAAAAGCTTCCAGTGGGGAGGAGTGACCAGGTGCTCAAAATTATAGTAAAAAATGAAAGTGGTCAGAATGGTGTGGAACCTAAACGATCACATAGATCTCATCATTCTAAATCCGACATAACTTGTTTCGCAGAAAAATGACACTGTATGCTCCCAGAAACGTGTTCTTTTCGTTTTCCCAAATAGGTAAAATTTTGGCAAAATTGTACAGGTTGCCCAGTCAGTAGTCCATATAGTTGATTGGGCATGGTTGTCTGGTCAAGGTTAATTTGGCATGGTTGACTAATCGGGTCATGCCATTTTTCTTATTTGTGTTGGTGTTGGGTGGCATATTTTTATTGGTTGGGATGGGGGCCAACCACATGTTGTCACGTGGCCCAACCGGAGGCCGCCATGTGGCAACATGAGGGCCACCAAATTTTTTTGGGAAATCTGAATCAACGTCCTCAGGATTCGACATGGTGACATCTCTCCAAACAATGCACCACCTAACAATCGACGACCCTTACTATTACTTATTAAACCATAGCCCGCCATTTGTATTTAAACTCTATATGGTAGAGGTTTGGGGAAGGGGCCAGGGCTTAGCCCCGAACCCCCATATTATATTCCCATACGATCATTGCGCAGGACTGGGGGTGCGGAGATATGCTGCCCATTTTTTTAATTAAAAAAATTTGAATTAACCACGATGATTATGGTTAATAATTTAGGTTTTAGGTGTTATTATGCGTTTTAATGATCTGACAAACTCACCCAACTTTCCGCCAAAATTTCTGCCAAAATGGCGCTTGGTTAGCGGATTATGGTGCGAATTTGTAGGACTGGTCCAGATTTTTGGGAATTTGTGGTGCAGTTAGCAGCAAACTAGGGAGGCTCCTCATTTCTTTATTTTTTGACCAATTTTGGAGCAGAAAGAGGCTAGACATGAATTTTTGGGTGTTCTGGAGATGATGGAACAGGTTTTGAAGCCATTTGAGCACTATAAATGTATATAATCACCATTTTGAGCATAATGAAAGAGGGCCAAGCAGTTGGAATCTTGACCAAGGAGAGGTAGCCCAGGAGGGGTGAACTCCTTCATCATTTTTTGTGTTGTGGTTATTTTTATGGTGTATTTGTCTGTTTTTTTTGCATATTTCAAAGTTTACTTTCATGCTTTATGTGTTTAAAAAATTAACGTAAAATCTCAAAAAAACTCAATTTTTAACACTTGTAATTTACAAACCCTCAAGCAAACTTTCTTTAATATCTCATACAGATCACCTCCCCCCCCTTTTTTCTCCCTCAGGGGTTGCCTCTCATGGCATTGTAGTCCATGTAGGCGCTCCACCCTCTTCATTAAACTATTTGGAAAATTCTCATTTAAATAAAAAATTGATAAATACATTAGCAAAAGTTTAACAAAATACCCACGTTGGAATATACTAACAACACAATTCATAATACTCATTAGAAAATGGGGTTTAAAAACAAGGTGTTACATAGGGATAAAGAAATTTTTTGCTCTCGTCCCCTTGAGCTAGAACCATTTGATACAAGAGAGCACCTGAATTATGATGGATCAAACACATTCTTTATGAATCATATGTTCTTTATGAAAGACTTTTTTTTCTTTTGTTTTTAAGATATGATCTTCCATTTGTTTATTGGCCCAAAATATGCATAAGATAATGCAAGAATGAAATGATTAAATTTTATTCAATTAATTGTTGATCTTAGTAGCTTATGATGAAACATTTGAGTTTCTTACTACTTGAGGTTCTCTCCACTTTGAGAATACTTAATTATTCACTAACAAGTCCAACCATAAGAAGGTTGAAGCTTATTTAGCTACTCCCCCCTTCACATCACTCTTAATTTCCCATACCAATTTCCATACAAACAAATACAAATTAAAACGAATAACATAAATTCAAATAAATTTTACAATCAATTGTGCAATATTATTTATCCAGGTGGATATCAATGGCCACCCATCTCTTCCACTCAATTAGTGGTTCTCTATGTTCTTGGAAATTTTCTCTGGTTTTTCGAGTCCCAAACTTCTAGGCGCATTTTGAGGCCCTAAATGATGTTTCTTGGTTATTCAGGGTGCCAAAATTTGCAATCCTTGAATAGTTCTTTCCAATGGGCTAGTGTTTGCCCTAAACCAACATTATATGCAAAAGTTGCATCCACGGAAAATTGATGTACTAAATAACCACCTTAGGGCCCACAAACATTTTGGCACTTCATCTTCTATGGTTAGGGTTTTGGACCTCTAGTGTTATTATTTTATGTTAAAAGGCCATTATTTAGGACTCTTTAACAAGAATTTTTCATTTCACCCCATGTTTTTGAATACGACTATGTAAACCTTGAATGTATGTAAATTATGTGCAAATAAACATGCAATTGGCTGAAGGAAATGACATATGGATTCAAATTTTTGAGGAAACCCTATAGAAGGCGGTTGCATGCCTAATGATGTGTCTATTGCATGTGTTTTTGGTTTCTTATGGAGTCTTGTGAGCATGCCATTCCAAACTCAATAAATTGCATTGACCACCACCTTAACCAAGTACTAGCATGCGTTGACAAGTACTGAAGTGTGGAATGTGGCTGAGATAGGATGAAAAATTTAACTTGGGAGAATAAAATATGATCATATAAAGAGGCAAGAAAATTTTGAGTTGTTGAAGTGTGGAAAATCATGTAATAATTGGTTCATAAGCTTGCTATACAGAGAGCATGTCGAGCGCCATATACCATGGAAAAAGGGAGAACAAGGGGAAGACACTAGATATGAAATATGCGTCCAGTTGTTAGTGAGAAGGTATTAGGAATAATTTGGGCGTGACTGAACCCTGTGCTCTATGAATCAGGAAAAAATTCCCTATGACCACGTAGAGGCCATTTAACCATGTGTTTAATCCTGAAAGATCAATGAGAACTCGATGTAGGAACTAGATCATTGTGGTGCTTGTTGCGAGGCTAATAAACCACCCGATTCTTGTTTCCCATCTAATAAATCACTAGAATAGAAAAATTTGAGTCACTGTGGTGCTTGTTGCGGGGATGATAAACCACCTAGACAATGGAATGTAGACCCTTGTGGTGCTTGTCGTGAATGGGCATCTGATAAACCACTAAAATCATTTGATTTCACCTCTTGGAAATAATATATAGCCCTTTTGACCTTGTGTGAAGCCCCGTGTTTTAACCCAGAGAACAAGTGAGTCACTGTGGTGCTTGTTGTAAGGCTGATAAACTACATGGAAAGTGGAATGCAAACCCTTTTCATTCTTTCTGTGAGACTAATAAACCACCTAAATAGTGTACTATGGATCCCTATGGTGCTTTTTATGAATAGGAAACTATTAAACCACCAAAATTAGTTGATATAACCTCTTGGAACTTAGATATAACCCATTTGATATTGGGTGAATCCCTTTGTTTTAACCTAGAGAGTAAGTGAGTCATTGTGGTGCTTACTATTGGATATCGATTGATAAACCACTTGGATGATGAACTCCTTCTCCCTGTTATGTGATTAAGCCTTGGGTGTAAATTTACCCAGAGATGCATCCCCTCATATTTTTTATCTACCTTGGGGGCAGTCGGCTGTAATACATACAACAATGTGGCTAGCCTATGGTTGGGTCGAGAGTTGAAGTCCCTCCTTCAGTTTTTAGTCATATTTAAACACATAGATAAGTGTACATTACTTATCATGATTGTCTTAAGGACTATGATGAATCTTGTTATGCCGTGAATGGTGTAAAATATGTGTGTTTCTAAATGAAAATGAATGCTTGAGCTACGAGGCTCATTATATGTTCATTATTAGATGATTTCATGTATATGCATGAATTTTAAAGTATGCCTAGAATATTCTATCCATTATTTCATGCATAATGAATGAGTAAATATGTTTTTATATTCAATTAGTTGATTTCCAGACTTATGGGTATACTTGGCTTAACCAGTCAATATGTTGGTTATTTTTTCAAATTGAAAAATTCAGGTATCAAGTCTTGGGCCATGAGTCTCCTTGAGATTGTCATAGGTTGGGCATGGGACATTCACCTCTCTACTTTACAAACCTAACATTTTTTTTCCATATATGGTATGCTGTCATGATTGACAATAAGTGGGAGAGTGTAACCATGCCCCAACAAAATTATACCGTGTGTACATACATCATCCATTGCCCAAAATGATTAAGTCTGAGGAAATGGTGGGGACGATATAGTTGAAAAAATTCTATTTAACTAGGGGTGATAAGTATAAGTTCGAGAGTGGGATCTAGGAATAATTGGGAGCATTAGGAACATTGTTCACCACCCACTTCTAGCCGTTGAGATCTTTGTACCCTATGATTTAGTGAGAGCATTGATGGAGGCATGGCCAACGCAATAAGAGTTCCACTATGGAACCTTGAGGCCACCCTTATTTCTCATCGCATACCTTCCTTTTCCTTGGGTGATGCCAAGCATCATGGGGAGTGATAAACCATAGTGATATGATGTGGGCCCGACGGTAGGACCCAACAAGTTGACTTGTCATAGTTGCGAGGAGGCCACATGGGTGCCACGTGATTGGGTCACTAACAAGACCTATTTTTTTATGCTAAAATAAAATCGAGTGCAACTTTTGGTCCAAGAATTGGACCAAGGTAAAATTGGTATCATTCGAAATCTCTCAATGATTTACATGCAAAGATGATATCAAAATGTAATTTCACATACTTTCAAGAATGAGGATTTTTGCTAATCCAATATTCATAGTGGACCTTAGAGATTAGGTTAACAACAAGTAACACCTTCCTCTACCTAGGAAACCTTAAGAAGTGGAAGGGGGGTAGGAATAAAGTTTTATTTTAGCTTAGGTTTAGTTAGCACTCTGTAATTTCTTAAGGCCATGAAAAAAATTGCAAACGTAACCAAAAAACCACTTTTATGTCTATGATCTAGCCCTCCTAAAATCAGAGACAGATCTCTCTATTAGATTTATCTTTGTTTGCTTTATAATATTTTAGGCTAGATGTTTAAAGTTTAGGGTTTGGTTTATTTTTATGTTGTTTGGTTGATATTGAAAAAAGATACCATTAGGCAATGGAGTCAATTGGCTTAGGATGGATCTATTTCAGCATTGACAGATGAATTTAACAGGGCAAGGTAGGCAGATTTGTTAGACCTTATATGCTTGATGAGATGGAAAAGAAGAGATTATTAAGTTTCCATTAAACATAGAGCCATTAAGAATTCTATTGCTTAACTTCCATTGAAAAAACTGAAATTATTCAAAATACAGATGTGAGTGTACTTAAAAAAATTCAAATTCATCATCTTCTTTGAACAAAATAGCTTAGAAAACACTTGTGGAATTAACAGAAAGGGAAATACAGTAGCAAGAGAGAAAATCACTTCACCAACAAAATCTGACACAGGAATCCTATAAAAGCTTTTGTATTACTAAAAATATGTCCTCTGGAACTTTGTAGAACAACTTTACATAAATGGTCCATTTCTTTCACACAAAAATAAACCTCTATTACTTCGAATTATAAAGTAATTATATAATATTACAAAATATCTTGATTTCATAAGATCAATATAAAATCCTAAAATATCTAAAATTGATTACACAAATAGCACAAATTTTAGGAAATCTGAGTTGTTGGAGTTGCTAGCACTATTGTCGAGGATGGATATTTGATGACTGAGCCACAAAAGGTGTTGCCTCGTTGTCTGGCTGTTGGAGATGAAAATGTTTCACTCAAGTAATTCACATAATTGATACCATCATTCTTCACTAGGGATAGAAATATTTATTAGCTTTCTGTAAGTCTCATCAACTTCAATATATTTTTCAAATGTAGGCCTATTGATGAATATGTGTTTGATCTCATGTTTGATGATCAAGTCAAAATATAAAGCCTCTAGGAAAGCCTTTTCTATAAGGATTCCCTTTACACCTGCAAATTTAGATTTATCTTTGGAAATAGTATAAAGCTTATGGTTGTAGTCACTCAAACTGATCAATCTATCATTCAATGCCACCAACGCTTGTAGCCCTCTTTGATTTATTAATTGAACCTGGTATGAAATCTCACAATAGCAGATTCCAGAGTCTGACACTTTTTTCTAGTTGTACCATAAGTTTTATTTTCTGTAAGACTTTCCTCATCTCCAAAATGGTTTCTGTTATGTCGGAAATCTTAAGCTCCTCCAATTATTCCTTATTTTTAGAGTTTAAAACCTTGATTAAAGTTGTTGCTTCAAAAGGTTTTCATCCCAACATTCCTCTTACCTCCTCTATCATTGTTTTTTATCTTTGTATCAATTCTTCTTGGTCAAATATGATCTGAATTGATGGCCATATTTCAGTGACGACCTGATTTATTTCCACCCATATATTTTCCCTAGCTTGTGCTAAAGTTTGAGCCATCACTGACTCATTATCTATCAATTCAATTATATTTGTAAGCCCATGGGATTTTTGTAATTCTGCCACATAGAAGTTGTCTATCTTCATGATCCGAAAGTATCTTTGCAAGTGAAAGAGCTTTGTACCATGTTGATTTGAATTTGGTGATAAAGTGCTTAAGGGGGTGAAATTATGCTCATGCATTTTATGAGCCCTTATTAAACCCATGCATTATTGATATAAATGATTAATATTTGTGAGAAAAAATTTCTCTCACATATTATTATTTTAATGTAATTAGGGAAATTTGTTTTTATGTGAGAAACCACCTACACCAATTCTCTATTTTCCTCAATTGTAGGTTGAGAGAATCAAGGGCATGGTTGAAGAGTCTTTAGGTAGTTTTGAGACTTTTCCCAATTATGAGCCTGAGATTGTTGGAGATCATACTTTCAAGGATATTTTTTTTCCTTCATTATAATTAGGCCCTACATTTGTGGTTCTTGTAATTAATGCTCTTTGTTGGAGAGTGGGTGAGGGAAAACTATATATATTTCTTATGTGAGCCATGAGAAAGGGGAGAAGAAATGAGAGAATACTAAGTCATTGAGAGTCATAGTGCTTGGCTAATGCTCGACCATAGAGCTTGAATATAAGAAAGCTTACTTTGAAGAAGGAATATAGAAGATTTGCATTCCAATTGAAGTAGATATGGAGATGTAGCCCCAGGGAGATGGAGGGGTGAACTCTGTTACCAATTGGTTCTCTCTCTCTTACTTATGTGTTTGTGCTTCTTGATATGTTAAGTTCATTTATTTATGTTTATGTGTTTATGCACTATAATCGATGGACTAACGTGCTCATTTAAACTTTTGTATGTTATAGTCAATTAAAATATCTTCATATCGTACATGATTTTTAGAGTATTACTCAACCCATGATCAGATCAAGTGGTATCAGAGCAGGTGACTGATTTGCAGGATGGGCAGAGGGGCAAAGCATGCTGAAAGAATGCAAGAGTTGAAAGAGATAAATGAGAACATTCAAGCTGACAATGCAGAATTTCGAATACTGTTGTAGGTAGTTGAAAAGGAAAAGCAGGAGCTTCAAGAGATGTTACGAGCCAAAGAGGATTTATTGGTTAAGTAGCAGAAGGTTTAGATGATGAATGTTGCATCTAAAACCTAAGTATATGATGTTACTTCATGTTTTTTTCTCTTTCAATATGAAACTAATGTTGGCATGAAGATCCTCACGAAGATGGGGTATAGAGGAGGTGGACTTGGAATAAATGGCCAAGGAGTCACCCAGCCATTGGAGGTTGTACCAGGACAACCATTTGCAGGCTTAGGTTATGGACAAGAAGAGAAAGGAGGATTCTTGAAGGTAGCTGAAGCAAAAACCATCTCTTCTTCACCTGATTCGAAGAATGGATTCAAGCCACCCAGTCCCCATCAGTTCAAGGACAAGTCATGAGGAAGGTATAAAAATCATTCAAATTCTTCTTTTACATATAAGAGAAATGATTTCTTTCATAGATATTCTAATAGTGATGTAGTTAAGCATCACACAAAGAAAGTGTGGGTTAAGAAGACATATGTGTCCACGAGAAGTGACACTAAGAAGAATGAGAACCTTCTAAATCCTCCTATCATGAAGACATGGTTGAATGGGAAACGACATAATTTCTACAGCTTCTGCAAAATCAGTGGCCATTAGGAGAATAAGTGTTGGAATTTTCACCCCGAAATTCACCACAATTCAAGCAAACATATGGTGAAAGAGGTCGTGAAGATGGAGGCTCCATCCACCATTTGGAAAGCATGATTAAGAGAAGAAAGACGTGATTGGTGCTGGTTTAGTAAGCAATTCATGAGGTTTCTGCAATTTCTGATTTTACTCATTTGCAAAAAAATTTGTGTTGACTACACTTTTTACCAAAGGACCATCTACCCCATGGATTAGATTATATTATCTTCCAATCATTTGAATCTTTGGCTCATCGTAGATGCCATATGATCTTGATGTTACTTTGCATTCATGAGTAAAGAATTGGGCTCTTTACAAGGAAGGCCATGGCTCACCGAAATGGTCCCGACATCAACAAGAACCAGCTTAGATTATCTTTCTGCTTGCTCAAGTTTAACACATGAAAGCTCCACCTCTTCATCACCATGGTATAAAAGGTTTCTCTTTCGCGGCTCTGGAAGCCTTGTAAGCAACAGGTTACTTAAAATATCCACCATGACCTGAAATTTGTGAGATGTCATCATGGTTGTTATATTCAGAGAATTGAATGAGAGTTCTTTTAAAGGCTTCACCTTTAAGTCAGATGTTGCTCCTTTGTGACGTGCGTAGTGAAAATACATTGTACATGGTATAAACACACACTCTCGCAATGCACCCGAACACTTAACCTTGGGATAACTTCTTGGAATTTTCTGAAGCCACTGCAAGCCAGCATCTGGATCAACATCTCTGGGAGAAACATGGGCTTGCACATGATCTAACATCACTGAAAGTTCCCGATGCTTCCATGTCACTTTAGGATCAAATCCAGGAATGTGCATGCCCCCTGATTCTTGCTCAATCATTTCAAATCCAACATGTACCACATGATATAAGGAGCGAGCCAAGACACGTCCACTCGCTACAACAAGAGATGGAGAAGAAACCACTTTCTCTACACGATGAGGTGTAACTGGAACATGTGCCCCTTTTTTTTTCTTAGGAGAAGGAGATCTAGGAGCATCATCAGAATGCTTTCATGTTTCTACAAGCTTCTATTGCTCTTCAATCATCTTATGTTGTGCATATTGCCTTGAAGGGGATGGCTTAGGAGATTCAAATGTTTTTTCTATCTCACTGACCCAAGCCCAGAAAACATCTATTAAACAGTCCAACAGGAGGACCTTTTCTTCTCTGAGTTAACAGTCCGAGAAGCATTGACTCTAGTTGTTGAGCAGCAACTTTCTAAAGTATCAACTCCTAAAGATAGAGAAAAATACGTGGATGATATTATCTTTGGTTTAGGCCTGGTAAGTTGTGCAGAGACCGTTGTTGGAAAATCTGATCGGTTATTACAATCGATCTGGTTCTCAGGGATTCAAACTCGAGACAGGTACAAAGATAGATTGGAAGGTGTCACTCATTTCTCATCTCCTCACAGAATGTAAATGGTTACATCAATTGCCACAGCGGAGTCCATTGTCAAAGGCAAATTCGAAGGTTATCTATGGAAAAATTTCCATGTAATTTTCCACATTATGGCAAGTCCATTTTCAAATGTGCAGACATATGGCATGTTATATTGCTGCATATAAATTCAATCCACATAAATCGCCAGCGGATATGGAAAATCCCATGAAAGGTGGATTGGAAACCACCGATTCATGGTTGTGCAAATCTATAGCATAACTTGTCAGCACAGTAAACGCATCATGGATATGTGGCACCGGAAACGCAAAAAAATACAACGTAGTATGTGGCAAGACAGTTCGAAGAGCATGCCATGGGAGGTGGCCACAATAGCTTAAACATTGCAGAGTTAATGGAACATGGTTGCATGCATTAATCGATGTCCCTTGAAGGCGCAGGTCCATTAATATTGGTGGAATTCCTCTGCCATGTAAGGTTGTTGTACTCGGGAGCATTGGTCTTATTCTTCCCTTTCACCATAAGAGGATTTCAGCTTTCCCAGTTACTAGAATTATGGTTCCAAAGACTCTGAAGGTATATGATTGGTCATGAAATTTCCCTTAGCCATCCTGGCATTCACTGTCGCTTTCCTACAACATATGGAGATGTTGTGAGTGTTGTGGAATGGTCAACAAGACTTGGTAGCTCGATTTTGTCTAGAGAAGAAACGTCTTGTTGGCCTTCTTTTTGTTGTTGGACAGGAGCGAAGAAATCAATTTTATGCAGGCGCTGATCTGAATATTATATTGGTATCACCATCGAAGTCCAGATCTGATCTAACTGCACGCCATAATGGTTAGAACTCTGTTTTTGTCTTGCTCACAGGATACCGTGATTCGCCAGTGGGAATTTCGATTCAAGAGGGATTGCATTATAATCCTTATTTTCCTGGCGGTGCGATTTCCATACCCAAGATGGTTAATGATGGTGCGGTGTTCAATTTGTCGACTGCGGTGGTGGGAGCGGGGATTATGGCTCTTCCTGCTACTATGGAGGTCGTGGGATTGATCCTCGGCAGTCTCCTCATTATCTGCGTTTGCATGTTGATGGATGCTTCAATTGACTTTCTCTTAAGGTTTAGCAAATCCGGGGCAGTGACTTCCTATGGCGGCCTCATGGGAGATGCCTTTGGCAAAATTGGGAAGATATTGTTGCATATCTGTGTTAATTTTTAATAATTTGGGCATTCTTATTATCTATATGATTATCATAGGCGATGTGCTATTGGGAACATCATCAAATGGCATGCATCATGCTGGTATACTTGAAGAGTTGTTTGGATCTCATTGGTGGAATGGATGTTTTATGATCTTAGTCCTCACCATATTCCTTATTTTGGCTCCGTTGGTGCCTTTCAAGAGAGTGGATTCTTTTGAAATCAGTTCTACATTCTGTACTTGAAAGCACACATTTTCACTCAAAAATAATCTTATAATTTTGATATTAAACGCACAGGTAGGAATTGGATTCGACTGTATTTCTTTGCATTTCCTTATAGTAAATTCGACCTCAAAGATGTGGTTTTCTGAGTGAAAATAAATCGATTTGTTCTACTTAATAGCCATACACATAGAAATTGAAGGGGGCACTTTTTATAATGGGGGATTTGACTTATTTCACCTTCCAAGTGCACATATTATTGGGCACATAATATGTCAAAGGGTGGAATTTTTATTTTTCCCACCATTAGTGCTCTTTGTTTATGTACACATTATGCAAAAGGGGGGTTCTAAAAATTTGTAATTTTCCCTTTGTGTACATATTTGGCACATTGAATTTCTTGTAATTGCCATGTAAAAGGGCCATAGTTGCCATCATATTTTGGCATCGAAAAATTGGCATGTAAATTGTTGAATGTCATGTAAAAAGGCCATAGTTTCCACCATGAAATCAATGATGTAAAAGATGCTTCTGAATCATTGTAAAAGGCATGTTTTAGCCACTCTTATGTGAGGGAGAGTGAGAGGAGTATTTTTACGCATTAAGCCTTGTTGGATTCTTTGTAATCAATTTGAATGAGGCAATTTTCCTAAGCCATTTTGGCATGTAAAATTGACCAATGAACTATTGGAAAGTGTTGTAAATAGATATGATCAACTACAGGTTGTAGCTTTAGGCAGATGTGGGATTTTTCATTCCGATTCTGAAGGACCGAGATAAAGGGATCTTGAAGGGATGTTCCTTTTCAGACATTTGCATTGCAGCTTTAGGCAGATGTTGGCTTTGCATCCTGATTACGAAGTACGTCAAGTGAAGGATTCTTGAAGGGATGTGCCTTTTTAGGCATTTGTGTTGCAAAAATTGCAGGTGTTGACTTTGCATCCTGATTTTGAAGTATGCCAGGTGAAGGATTCTTGAAGGGATGTGCCTTTTTAGGAATTTGTGTTGCAACAGTTGCAGGTGTTGGATTTCACCCTAATTCCAAAGTAAGTTGGGTGAAGGAGTCTTCAAGGGATGTGCCTTTTCAGACATCCGCATTACAGTAGTTACAGGTGTTGGAATTGCATTCTAATTCCAAAGTATGTCAGGTGAAGGAGTCATGTGGGAATGTGCCTTTCAAAGACATTTGCATGCAGTTGATGATGGATTGAAGTTGATACTTTTGGAGACCAAAAGTTTCTTTGTGGGGAGGTGTGATACGAAAGGATCTTTGCACATGAAAGAGCTTTACGCCATGTTGATTTGAAGTTGGTGATAAAGTGCTTAAGGGGGTGAAATTATGCTCATGCATTTAACTATGCATTTTATGAGCCCTTATTAAACCCATGCATTATCGATATAAATGATTAATATTTGTGAGGGAAAATTTTTATCACATATTATTAATTTAATGTAATTAGGGAAAAATTGTTTTTATGTGAGAAACCACCTCACACCAATTCTCTATTTTCCTCAATTGTAGGTTGAGAGAATCAAGGGCATGGTTGAAGAGTCTTTAGGTGGTTTTGAGACTTTTCCCAATTATGAGCCTGAGATTGTTGGAGATTCTACTTTCAAGGATCTTGTTTTTCCTTCATTTTAATTGGGCCCTACATTTGTGGGTCTTGTAATTAATGCTCTTTTTTGGAGAGTGGATGAGGGAAAACTATATATATTCCTTATGTGAGCCATGAGAAAGGGAAGAAGAAATGAGAGAATACTTAGCCATTGAGAGCCATATTGCTTGGCTAATGCTTGGCCATAGAGCTTGAATGTAAGAAAGCTTACATTGAAGAAGGAATATAGAAGATCCACATTCCAATTGAAGCAGATGCGGAGATGTAGCCCCAAGGAGATGGAGCGGTGAACTTCGTTACCAATTGGTTGTCTCTCTCTTACGTACGTGCTTGTGCTTCTTGATATGTTAAGTTCATTTATTTATGTTTATGTGTTTATGCACTATAATCAATGGGCTAACATGCTCATTTAAACCTGTATAAGCCATAGTCAGTTAAAATATCTTCATACCATACACAATGGTTAGAGTAGTACTCGACCCGTGATCAGATCACTTCAAAAAATTTTCCTGTAAATTCTTTAGCTAACCTTTTAATATCTCAATTTCTTTTCCTTGAAGGGACATATCTTGCATGCCTTTAATCAATTCATTTGAGGTATGCGATGGTTTTGTTGTTGATGTAGAAGTTTTTTCTATTCCTGCAACTGAAATGGGCACTGCAGTTAATGGAACTATGGCCAACTATGAGGACTTCTCTTTTTCCTTGAGAAATTTTTCTAACTCCACTTCCATCTCTCTAATCTAGAAATTATGTTCAATTATTATCTTGAACATGTCTTCCTTATGATTTTCAATTTATTCCATTTCCTTGGCATGTGGATCCTCTATAGTTGGCAGAAGAAGCTGCTTCTTCAGTGTTGCTATATCTGCATTTTTCCTTCGTATAATTTCCTCTACTGCTTTTACATCACTAGGGTGATAACCTAGCTTAATGGCTATATCCTCCAGTGATTTGATTTTAGTGTCCTTTTCCAAAGAATAAATATTCTCCATCCATAAGGAAAATTCACATCCATATACTCTAATTTTCTCATTAGAATATATAAGGAAAATGATAGACATGGATGACTTACACTTTGTCTCAACAATAGAATAAATATGAGAGTATACTCTAATCTCTATATAATTCTGGTACAAGTCCCAGTCCCTGGTCTTAGTTTGTTGGTTTAGGTGTAGGGTCCTTTGTATCTCATGACCTATCCTAGGTTCCACATCACTGTTAAGAATGCATGCAAATATATAAGTGAACTAATCCATGATTTCATCGAAGTTGAATTCCTTATAATTCTTCCTCACCAAAGAGGTCCAATGGATGGCTCACTGTACACTGCCTTGTCCATTTAGCTTCTGCAAATAAATTGTTGGAAATACTAAGAGGGGGGTGAATTAATATTCCTTTCAATAAGTATTATTATTAATCTTTCATATCATTAGTTAATATTCAATTATTATCAGTGTTTTTACAATGATAGCAGTAAAAAAAAGGAACAAAAATGCACACAGTTTTTAAGGTGGAAACTTCCTCCGGGACAAAAACCACCTGAATTATTTTCTAATAATTCTTTAATATTCAACTCCAATTGAAAAGAAAGCTCCAACTTCCTAGAATCTAGAAAAGCATTCTTCTCCAGCTCCCACTGGATGGACGCTCCAATGCTCGAGATTATTCAGTAATCGACTAAACGAATGCCCCAACACCCAATGAGCTACAACTCACCCTAGAATCATCTTACCACCCTGAATTGTTCACAGGCTTTAACCTGTTGGTGACTTAATGCACCAGCCTAACACCACCCTACCACCCTATAGAAGAATAAAAGAAGAATGGACTCTCGTACCAGGGAAAATGGTCCACTTTACAATGATATAGAGTGATGTAGAAGAAGAAGACATGCTAGACCATAACCCCAACTATGACACAGCCACCTAATGATGATCCTAGACCTCCTGACATTCCCTCTTCAACACTTGGTAGATAGACACTTGTACAACTTTTACAATGACTCAGTAAAATGATACCTTTACAATGACTGTATGAAGTGCTGCCCACTTGAAGACTTCATGTGGTGAACTTCTTGATGTTGTTCTGCACCTTAATTGTTTCTCTTGTCATGCTACCCTTTCTCACTCTTTAGAACATTAGACCATGCATTGATTATGTTGGACACCTAATCCTCAATGGGTAGGTGTGGAAGGCGAATGGACTAATGTAGTCCAAGAGACCACTTGGAATGGGAATCCAAGGGTCACACCAATGTAATATAAATGTACATCTATGGTGAATAATAATTTAACTCACACCTGTCTTTCCTATGTGTGTGATTACTTTCTCATCCACCATGCATGTGTTTAACATGGTATCAGAGTAGGTGATTGCTGGCCCTACTCCAATTAGCTAAATTCTAGCTGCTATCTGCGTTATCTACAGTATTTGAAATAGAAAATGTGTAACTCTTATTTTTGCATATATTATTTGTCCCTTGGGATTCCTCTCCTCCCTGGCGCCACTACTCCTTTCGGTCAAACAAGAAATTAATGGCTATTCTATGGCCATATTCTGACATCACCCCAAAAATTTCTGAAATTAGAAACAGACGCGCAAAGCCAGAGTAGGTATGCCATTACTATGTAACCACTCCAATTATTCGTATGAACAACAACCGATACCTACTCCTTGAACCTACCACCGCTCCACGCTATCCACCTTGGCCTCTCGACCCTCCAACTGCACTTCATACCTTCCTCCTCCTCACATTTGACTATTGAATCCTTCGTGGTCTCTCCCATGATCCTCATGCATACAATCGCTTCCCACTCACATGGTCTCCCTCAACTCTCCTCCTTCCATGTCTCTTCCTGTGGTATCATTGCTACACCCTCGACCTCTCCACCATATGAAATAACAATGTCTAGCCTTAACTCTTCTTATGTGGCCGCTCTCTCTCTCCTCAACCCTCTCATAATTGTGGCCTCATACCATCTCTCGGCACGCATTACTACTGATGGATTACCGCCCAGTCCCTTAGTTGGTGGAGCCACTGCTTTTGGCTCGCAGCAGAAGGCTCATTCACTTTAACACCAGTATAACACTATATTTGGCGGGGTGAGAGAGGTATGAACTATCGACCTGCGTTTGCACTCCCCTCTCGGTGCCGACCCTCTTCCACTCCCAAGTCGACTCTTACGCAGAGAAAAACTCCATTGTCAGTATTTCTGGGAAGGAGTGACTTGACTACTGCAAATTTTAGTGCTGCAAACAATGACTGCTAGGATTTAAATTTTAAACTAACTATTGTGTTGCGTTAAACACCGTATGTGCATTACAGTCATTTTCGCTCTCTTATTAGAGCGTTAATCCTATGCTACGTTGTTCGTGTAGTGAAATACAAAACTGAATGTGTTGAACCACCATTGAATTGTGCATTTTCTCTGCAATGAAGCCTTGAATATCTTTGAGTTATGTAGTCTCTTCATACACTGATCGAAGAATTCGACTCCTGTAATTCGAAGTCTTGATGGTTGTGGATCTAATTACTGCAAGGGTATGGTCATTTTGTCTCCTCCCTGTGCGTTGATAGCATTTTTCTTACATATGCATTGGTGGATAATCATATAATGAAATGTATGTTGAATTCCGTGCTATGCAGTGAAGAGTGATGCCATGAAAATATGAAGGTTATGTGTTGTATATCTATGTTGGTCATTGTAAATCCAATGAGATATTTTGAAAATCATTCTGCATTATTCCATTCTGTAAGGTCGATATATAAATGTTGAAGTATGTGCTTTAATATTTATAGAGAGAAATCCATATATTTGAGGTTCAATTCCGTTGGTTCATTCTCTTAATTCATGGGAATGTATGTGGTGCAAATTGATAGTCTATATTCCTAGTTGTGACAACTTAGTTATGAAGCTGAGCTATGAATGCTGAGGACTGAATAGTTTATGTGCGTTGAATCTTAAATGTACAGAGAATATATGCCTCCTCAGTTGTATTGTATAATTGGAGAACATGAATCTACATTAGTTCATGTACTGGTGCATACAGTTCTGAATTATATGGTGCATTTGTAGTCGAATACAACACCATTCCTATAATTCTTGACTTGTTAGAAAAATGGATAGACTTGATGGCATATTAGATTTTTTGAATACTCTAAAACATTTGAGTGTGGATGGGATGGTAAAAATCAGCAAGAATACTATGTCTTATATTATATTTTTTCTGCAAAATGCACATGAGAAGATTGAGTTTTTGCAGCTTGAATCTCAGCTCCAGCAAGCAGAATCACAACAGTGGAGTCATCATTCTGAACCTGTTTCTATTCAAAACATTGAAAGAGACTCGCATAAGTAGCAAGTAAATAATGTTGTGATTGATTCACATTTAGTGCCCAATGAAGCAACATAGGTACATATAGATGCAAAAGTTTAGCCTTCACCTCCCAAGCCCATCATCAGACCTTGGGAAGAGCTTGTCCATAAAAAGCACAGAACTAGTCTTGGATATTACAAGGAGTTTTCCTTTCATATTCCAGAATAATCCAAGCCCATCAAATTTCAGAGTGTCGGATTTCTCCATGACAGTTCACATTCAGTTGTTCCAGATTCTTCTCCTCTTCCACAGTAATAACAACAAAAAATTGAAAAATGCCAACACTGTGATCGAGTTGGCCATATGAAATATCACTATTTTGATCTTCGCCCATGCAAGCACTGTGGTCGACACACCCATTCTTCACATAGATGCTTCATAAATAAGCCTCCTGCAAGAACAAAGATTCATCTTGGATGGATCACTTCTTGGAAATGGACATCAACAACCAAGAAGATGTTTAAGTCGCATGTCAAAAATTGTTCTAGAATATTGAACAAACTTTCAGTTGAGTTTTTGCCATCATCTCACCTTGTACCTGACAGGGGGGGAATGGTGGTCATATACAAGATTCGAAGCCACTTCAAGCTAGCCTGAGCCACAACCTTTCATTCCAGATTCAGAGTTGTAGCCAAAGACACAGCACTTCAAGTGAGTCTGAGCCATAATATGTCATTCGAGATTTAGAGTTGTAGCCAAAGACACAACACTTCAAGCGAGCCTAAGCCACAATCTGTCATTCTAGATTCATATTTGTAGCCAGAGACACATATGCCCATGAGAATTCCTTTGGTTGGTGCACAACCTTAAACCATCATAGGTTGTAGACCTCCCTTCTTCTAGGTTGAAGTTCTCCCTCTTCAAATATGAGGGACACTTCGTCTAGCAGAAGCCTTCAGCTTCTTTCCAGATTTGGAAGAGTTCCAGGAACTGCACTAAGCATTCCAGTGTTGGTTGTCATCCTTAAACCACCTCTTTATGCAAACATTTCAGAGAGTTGATTCAGTCTAACTGCTGCCATGCATACTTTGCAGATTTGTATTACAACTCTCTTCTTGGACTCACACATACCCCTTCGTATTAAGGGGGGGAATTTTTGACACCTAATCCTCTATGGGTAGGTGTGGAATGCGAATGGACAAATGGAGTCCAAGAGACCACTTGGAATGGGAATCCAAGGGTCACACCAATGTAATATAAATGTGCATCTATGGTGAATAATAAGATAACTCATGCCTATCTTTCCTATGTGTGTGTTTACTTTCTCATCCACCATGCATTTGTTTAATAGATTATTATCTTGATTAATATATAATACATGCAAAAATTCTTCAAGGAAATACCCATGACATGATAATAGCAAAACTTACCTCATCCTATAGAGCATATGTCAGTGTTAAACAAAAAATAACAAATTAGAATACAAAGAACCTAATACAGTTAAGAGATGAACATTTATATAAAAAAGATACTTACCTAGAGCTTACCTCTACTGCATCATTTTGTCGTACCTTTATTTTCTTTGCTGCCCTAGAAA
The DNA here is from genome assembly GCA_034641835.2 of Pinus albicaulis. Classification (NCBI taxonomy): domain Eukaryota; kingdom Viridiplantae; phylum Streptophyta; class Pinopsida; order Pinales; family Pinaceae; genus Pinus; species Pinus albicaulis. Next base: position 333,295,970 of record CM076578.1, on the reverse strand, counting down.
GTTTGGTCCTTTGCAGCCCTTGACAACACATGATCTAGCTTTTTCTTGCCTTCTAGGAGCTTGATATTGAATCTGATGCATCTTCCATCCTGTAGTAGCCCTTTGAGTCTTCTTTCCAATGCCACATGTCTGACCCGATTTGGATTCTTCAAGGAAACGTTATGCCCAATGCCTCACAATGACCTAATTATGGACTAGTTCAGTAGAGAAAACTTGTACGGCACGCCACGTGTCACTATTTCGTTCTTCAGCTCTAAAATTGATAAAAAGAAAACTACAATCCGTGCACTATCTGCCACTTTTTACATTATTCCAATCCGCTTCTCAGAGAGAAAGTTATGATGATTTTCCCAAGGTCACCTCTTTGAGATGAAATTCGGAAGCCTACAAAAACCCTAACTTCCACAGATCATATCTATGAAAATATAACGAACCAAGATCTGAAATTCGGACATGAGCCTCATCAGGATTTCACCCAAGTGGGATTTTTTTCTTAGCATATGAATCTTCACATAAAAAATGTTATAGCAAAAATTCCTCAATGACCTGTTTTTAGTAGCGAAATCCTTACGTGAGGAAGATATGAGGGTCACAATTTATATAAATGATTAGGTTGAGAGGGTATTCAAAAATTGAACGTTGGAGGAATTTTAAGAGCTTAAAAAATTATTAATTATTGACTATTCAATTACCAGAGCCAATCATTAGTGTTATGCCAGAACCCCATGGGGTTTTAGCCCACTAACTGGGGTTATTAACTTCAAACATGAATATATCTCAAACCGTGAAGAATTACATGGAGTGCCATATATCAATGGAAACATATCGAAAATTAGAAACCATCCCAAATATCCTTGACTCAAAATAGATTAATTTCTCAATTCAAAATCCCCATGCAAGATCGGGGTAGCCCCTGATGCTGCTTGGGTTGACATCAATGACAACCACTGATCAATAATCTCCCCATTTTGCATTGATGGAAATAAAGTAATTTCCCTACGATCATGAAGCTTCCTCTTCCTCTACAACATTATTCCCCCTTTGACATCAATGGAAAAGTGGTAATTACTCCCCCCCCCCCCGACACACAACCATCATGCGAACCTATACACACTTCCACTCCCCCTTTATTTTCTGAATAAGCAAAATCTAATGAGAACTTACGAGAATCCCAAGCTTCTGGGGAAGATATTCAAATGCTTCATGAGCCAAAGGTTTAGTAAACATATCAACGATTTGTTCTTTTCTACCAACATATTCAAGTTTGATATTCTTTTCTTAGACTTATTCTCTAAAAAAATGATATTTTATCAGAATGTGTTTTTTTTTTAATGTATGATGGGATTCTTGGAGATGCTTATGGCACTGGTGTTATCACAGAAGATGGGAATAGGCTCAATGAATTTTACTTGAAGATCTTGCAAATTTTGTTTCATCCAAAGGACTTGAGTACAACAAGTTGCTGCTGCAATGTATTCTACTTCCGTTGTAGATAACGAGATTGAGGTTTGATTTTTTCTCAACCATGATATGAGACAACCACCTAGATATAATGTTGCTCCACTAATACTCTTACGATCATCAATGCTTCCTGCCCAATCTACATCTGTAAAGGCTTGAATAATGATATTGTTACCCTTGGGATACCACAAGCCATATTCCGTTGTGCCCTTTACATATCGAAGAATTATTTTGACAGCAATAATATGTGATTATTTTGGTGCTACTTATCCGACTGCTTTCATAACATCTGGCTGGGAGGTTGTTACATATAGAAGACTACCAATCATATATCTGTACAACCTCTGATCCACATTCTTAGATGAGTCGTCTATGCTCAATTTGCAACCTGTTACCATCAGAGTAAGGACGGGTTTGCAATTTTCTATTTTTAATTTCCTGAGCATTTCCTTGATGTACTTGGCTTGACATATAAATATTCCTTTCTCTTACTGAGATGTTTGAAGCCCTAAGAAGTATGTCAGCTCACCAAGTAAATACATCTCGAACTCACTTTGCATCTTTGTAACGAATTTCTTACTTATTCGATCATCATTGCTACCAAAGATTATATCACCCACATACACCTCAACGATTGTTAAATTATCTTTATCTATTTGTACATAAATATTGCTATCAACAATACCTTTCTTGAACCCTTGTTGACGTAGATATCCATCAAGACGAGCATACCATGCTCTAGGAGCCTGCTTGAGACCATATATATCCTTCTTTAACCTGCAAAAATAGTCTTCTTTTTCAAATAGTAGAAAATATTCAGGTTGTTCGATGTAAAATTCTTCTTCTAATTTGTCATTCTAAAATGTTGTCTTAACATCCATTTGGTAGACTTTTATTTTTCTTGAACATGCATAGGCGAGAAACATCCGGATGGCTTCCATTCTGGCAACTGGTGCAGATGTTTCGTCGAAATAAATTCCTTCCACTTATGTATAGCCTTTTAAAACCAATCTTGCTTTGTTTCTAGTGGCTCCGACTGGGGATGACATCCTCCCTGTGAGGTGTCAACAATGTTGTAGATAAGTAGCCTTGGTCCATTTTCTTTGGTCTTTATTTTGCATCTGAATTGATATGTTATTATTGTAGATATGGGAGCATTTCATCGGGAGATTATGGCCTTCTCCTTGGGCTTTAACTTCTGATGTAAGCCACCCATAGTGACATTAAAAATAAAATGGAATTTATAATGATTTGAGTAAAAAGTGATTTTATCCTTGGGGAAAGTAATGTTTGAGAATTCTGACATTGACAGGTCCACCAAGTAGTTCTGCTCAAGACATATCTTTTAGAAAAAATGATATGTTCCCTTTGTAAGCATCAATTTGATATGGTCCATTCCACAAATTATGAAACTTGCCATGCTTACCTTTGTCCTCGTTTCTTGAATCCCATCTTAATACCATGCCTTCTATCTAAAAATCATAAGCTTTAGTTCTCCTATCATAAACCTTCTTGATGTTCTCTTAGATAACTTGGTTTCTATTGTAAACTTCCTCTCTTTATTGTTGTATTTGTATGGTTTGGTTTATTCTCCTTTGTAGATCATTAGGCTCAAATTGTGATTCTTGCAGTAATTTCAAAACAGGGATACCTAAGGACATGTGGAAAACAACATCTATTCCATAAACTAGTTGGAATGGAGACATACCGAAATACTTTTTAGTAGTGAGTCTATCAGCCCATAAAGCATTGATTAGTTTGTTATGCCAAGATTTGTTGTTATCCTGCAACAAATTTTTGATGATATTGATCAAAATTTTATTGGAAGACTTAGCTAACCCATTTCCCTGTGGATAATAGGAAATAGAGTGACCTAATTTTATGTTATATTTGTTGCAAAATTCCACCATATTCTTTGATTTGAATGCAGATGCATTATCAATAATAATCTTATTTGGGCATCTAAATCTAGAAAGAATTTTACCTTCCAAAAACTTAATGATCATGACATCTGTGGCTTGTCTTGTAGGTATAGCTTCAATCCATTTTTTTAAATAATCAGTGGTTGTAAGGATCCACTTATGCTGAGCTGAGGTACTGGGATGAATTTCTTCAATGAAATCCAAACCCCATTGTTGGAAAGGAGTTTGAACTTATATGAGATTCAAGGGTAGGGGTAAAAACTTTCTCTTTCCTTCAAATATTTGGCACTGATGACATGAGGTGAATTTCATATGGACATCTGCAAAAAAGGTTGGTCAGTAAAAACCAACCCTTAGGATCTTTTTGGCAGTAGTCTTCCAGTACAAGTTCCCTCCACAATCTCCTTCATGGAACTCTTGAATAAATTTTTTGATTCATCTTTTGGTAAAAAATTAAGTATGATCATATTTCCAATACATATTATTTTCCAAAATACAAAATCTCATAGCTTTCAATTTTATAAATCTAGCATTAGATTTAGTCAAACCTGGAGGATCTTGTAAATTTTGCAGTACAAAGATAACGTATTCATACCGTGGAGAGGTAGCAAATGCTTCTAATGCTTTTGGAGTCACATGATCTTCCTGTTCATCAAGTTCAACCATGAAATTTATATCAAGTGCATGGAAATTAGATTATGCCATTAGTTTTTCCAATCCCTGACCTTTGATCAATTTAGACCGTATGATTTCAAGATCAGGATCAGTTTCTGTCAAAATATCTTTTACAATAGCATTAGGGACAAATGCAATAATATGGGAGTGTAATATGTAAACCCTAAAGTCCTTTAGTGCTTTTACCAAGGCAAAAGCTTGTTTCCCCATTATATTCTATTTCAGTGAAGCATCCCTGAAGGCTTTGCTAAAGAAAGCAATTGGTTGCTCCTATCCTTCCCCATTCTTCCACAATAAAACAACAACAATAGTATGATTATATGCAAAATAAAATATCATGAAATATTTGGTGAAGTTTGGACTAATCAATACAGGAGCAATTGTTAGAGCTAATTTTACCTAGCTAAAATATTTTTTGGCTTCAGAGTTCCATTTTATCTCATTATCTTTTCTCAACACATTAGTAATTATCCTTATTATTCTAGCTAAGTTTTGGATAAATTTTCTTAAGAAATTGATCTTACCAAGGAAGGAATGGAATTATTTTTTATTTCTAGGAGGATCAATTTTAATTATTCCTTCGACTCTGTGAGGATCTATCCTGATACCCTCCTTGGAAATAATATGTCCTAATATTTTTCTCTCTTCTAAGCTGAAAAGAGATTTTTTAGGATTTATTGAAATGCCAAACTTCCTGCATTTTTCAAAAACATTCCTTAGATGTAATAGGTGGTCTTCCATTGTTTTTGAAAACACAGTAATATCATCCAAATAAATCACTATGAACCTATCCTTTTCATCAACAAAGGAAAAATCCATTTCCCTCTGAAATGTAGCCCCAACATTCATCAAACCAAAGGGAATCTTCACATACATAAAGGTGCCACATGGGTTGGTAAAGGCTATTTTATGTTGATCATCAGGGTGAACGAAAACCTGATTGTACCCTGAGAAACCATCTAATAAGGAGATTCTACTAGAACCCACTACCTTCTATAATATGTGGTCCATTTTAGGTAAGGGATACTTGTCTTTGAGTGATGCTTTGTTAAGGTTTCTAAAGTCAACACAAAGCCTAATTTAACCTGTCTTTTTTCTGGTTGGCACAAGATTGGAAACCCACTTGGAAAATCTAAGGGGCACAATGATCCCTGTGTCAAAAAGTTTATTTATTTCATTTTCAATTACAGTTAATAGGAATGGATTCACTCTTCTTAAATTTTGTTTGAAAGGTTTCTAATCTTCTTTAAGGGGGATAGTATGTTGGATGATGCTGGTGTCATAAGATTTTAAGGCTTCATAACTTCTAGCGAAAACATCAGAAGATTCTTTAAAAATTTGATATATTGCTATTTTTCTTTAGGACGCAAAGTTTTGCATAGTTTTATGATCTTAGGTTTTTCATTATTTCCTATGTTGCAATATTCAACCTCATCTCCTATTGGTTCAATCTTGGGTTTCCTGGATACATCATTGAAATCAAACATATCTTCTGAAGGTGCTAGTCCCTTGGGCAATAAATTATCCTTTAATTGTAAAACTTCTAAAGGTTCTGAATCATCATGAAGTTCTTTTAACACTACTTCAATCTTATTTACTTAAACCTCACTATCTATATGTGTGTGTGTGTGTGTGTGTGTACATTCAAATTCATCTTCTAATTTCAGAAAATTTTCGATTTGTTCATCATTGCCAAAAACTTTCCAATATTTGATATTATCAAGCATAATAGGCCTATGCTTGAATTCAATTTCAAATTTGTTATTGGGGTTTAAATGGCATCTTAAAAGTGTTCACTAAAGTGGCTAAAGAATCAGCCAGGATGTTTTGGTCTCTAGGAATGGCAGAAATTTCTTATTCACGAAAATGTCGTAGGAAATCTAGGATTGCATTCCTATATGCTCTTAGTCTAGGATGCTTGGTTGGATATTCACCCTTTATTTGTTTAATTATGAGCTCTAAATCTCCATGGACAAATATTCTCGTAGCTCCTAATATTTTTAACATTTTCAGTCCTAAAATTAAAGCTTCACACTCAGAAATATTATTTGTACACTTAAAGTTTAATTTGTATGAGTGGGCTTTAACTTTACCTGTTTTTGAATTTACAATCCAAATGCCAGCTCCTGCTCCCTCTTTGCTCACATCCCCATCGAAATCCATATTCCAAAGAATTTCCTTATCTGCATCCCTTTCTTCAGTCTTTATTTGTATCATCTTTGTATTACTACTTTCATCTTGTGAATGTGAGGTTTCATTCTCTATACCATCATTATTATACAAGATGAATGAGTTTAAGTCTGAATGTACTGAATAGAGGGGGTTAATTGTTAGGTTTGTATTGGCTGCTAACCATGTAATTCCTCAACGTTTATCTATAAAGTCTTCTTGATTGACCAAATATAGGTATGGTAGCATAAGTTATATCCATTTGTAAGGTACCTTGCAATCCCCCCACCCCCACCCCCCACCCCGAGATCTAGAGAGTAGCATTCCATACTTGGGAGATATGATAGCTACCACAATGTCCATGACTAAGCTTTTGGCTGGGATTTGGGCTAAAGTGATACAAAAATATTTGATTAGACCTAATCATCTCACTTTACTTGAATCAAATGAATATAAATATTTGTAATGCCTAGTGATATCCAGTCCCATTTTTTCCATAATGTCTTTGGGCATCAAATTATGAGAGGCACCAGAATCAAGCATACCATTGTGCAAGGTTTTATCACAAATATTAAAATTAACATAGAATGGAGGAAAAAATCCATCTTGTTATTTAACTTCCACTTCGAGTCCAAATAACAATTCAGGTTGATCATCATTAAGGTTTACAGTATTTGTTCCTTCTTCTAATTTCAAGGCCTTTATTACTTGGGTTTTGTATGCATTCTTTTTTATCAACTCAGTAATGGGAATGGAAATTTTAACTTTGGCCAATTTGTTTTCAATGTTGAATGTATTTTGAGGTTTTTCAACTTCCTTGATATTTAAATCTTGTCTTTTGGGATTTTCCTTCTAAGGGTCTTCCTTAGGTTGACTAGTGGAAGGAATATCAGCTTGAGATTTCTTAGAAACATTATCTAATACCATTTTGGAAGGTATATCTAAAATCTTTTTTGGAGAAGTATCAGAGTTTTTCCTTAATGGATTATCAACATTTTTCTTACTCCTCAAATTATATTGTTTATGTACCTCCATAATGATGTTCTGGTATCCTTGTTTATAATCTTTGTATTCTAATGGATTGAATTCAGGTTGTGAAAGTATGAAGATGTATTGTTCTTCCTGAGCTAAGAAAATAGGGTCACTATCATTTATTCCCATCAAATTTGTTTGATTTTCTTCAGAGTCTTTAGTTAATTCCCCTTATTCTTATGCATAATTTTCTTCAAAGGGAGGCCTAATTGGTCATTGTTGGTCATTTGGGCCTCTTTCATCCCTTTGTTTGATTTGAGGTGGATTTATCCTAAGGTTTACATTTCTATTATGAGGACCACCTTGATTATCTCTTGGGGGATTTCTATCAGCTAAACCGATCCTTTCTACCATTCTTTCCATGGTTCTTACTAGGCTATCCAATTTAGCATCGGATGCAGAACTAAGAAGGTTCTTCTTTGATAGAAACTTTCTTTTCAGTTTTTAGTCTAGCTCTTTTTGCTTACATATTAGCTTATACACTAACCACATTTCTCTGCATATCCTCAAGGGTAGCAGGGTTTATTTCTTTAGATTATTAGGACACGTCAGGATCAAATCCATTAGGGAACTTGATTAAAGCTAGAACTTGGGGTGGGAAAAGAGTTGTACACTTTATTAAATCTAAAAAAATGGTCTTGGACTATTTCATCAGTTGATCTTTTGATACTTTCATATTCAAAGAAAATTTTTAGAGGGTTCTTCTTTACTTCCCATCTTGCAAGAAAGTTTTGGTGAAATTGGGTAAGGTCTACTATGGAAGCAACTTTTAAGACCTAAACCACTTTTTCACTTATTTGGTCAAGCTCTGTGCAAACAACCTTGTTTTAACATCATATTCATCGATTTCTTCTAAATCGAAAAAATCATTCATTCTGTCAACATGTTGTTGAGATGTAATTGGGCCAATACTATCAAAGTGAGGTATCCTACTTTGGTGGTCCTAGGGCATAGGATGGAGTTGTGCAGGTAAAATGAATGGAGCATACCTAGCTTCCATGATTGATGTTTGGGAAGCAGATGGAAATACAATAGGATTGGGTATGGAAGGTATGAAAGAAGGTGTAATTACAGTTTGTTGTGTAGATGCAGGGATGGTAGGGATTGAACATTAAACATGTGAACTAGTAATGGGGGTTGTTCCTACAGAAATAGTGGAAATGAAAGGGGTGTGTTGGAATGGTATAAACAAGGGAAGCTCTAGGTGGGGTGGAAACTTTAGGTGGACCCTTAGGTGTATTTGAGGATGAAGTAGTGGAGGAAGAGGATGCAATTTTAAGTGATTCACAAGATGTTTGTACTGCCTGATCTAGTTCAAATACCAGTTTCTCAAGTTTTTTAAATTGTTCAATGACATTACCTTCAAGATCAAGTTTGACATTTTCTTGTTTTAAAATGTCAGATTTGAATATGTTCTCATCAACCATTGTTTGAGGGATCCAAGAGTCTGACTTAGTTCTAAAAATACTATGTGAAAAAGCTAGATCCTACCCGATATCAACTTAATCTATATTATCAAAACCTATAGGGAGGGATTTAGCTCTAGATGGAGGGTCATTACTCCCCTGGCTTTCAGTTAGAATTTTCTTTCTAAGGATCAACTTAGGGTTGCCTACAATCTGTGGTGGATTGGGATCTGGGTTGGCTCTAGTGTTTATTATTTTGGGAACCATATCTACTACAAGAGGTGTTAAATTATCAATTTTATACCACTTGATGAATAAGAAAAAACCTTAGCTCGGATCTTAGAAATGGATTTTTAAGTACTAAGACAAATTTTAATCTAGGGAAACTTAAATATGAATCAAGTTTGTTCTTCCCTAGTGGAGTCGCTAGAATTTTAGCACTCTGTAATTTCTTAAGGTTGTGAAAGAAATTGCAAAGGTAACCACATAACCACTTTTAATTATAGGATTTGGCCCTCCTAAACTTAGAGAGGGATCTCTCTGTTAGATTTAGCTTTGTTTGATTTATAATATTTTAGGCTAGCTGTTTAAATTTTAGGGTTTGTTTTGTTTTTAGATTGTTTGGTTGATATTGAAAAAAAATACCATTGGGAAATTGAGTCAATTGGCTTAGGATGGATCTATTTTGACATTGACAGATGGATTTAACAGGGAAAGGTACACAAATTTGTTAGATCTTATTATGCTTGATGAGATGGAAAAGAAGAGATTATTAAGTTTACATTAAACATAGAGAAATTAAGAATTATATTGCTTAACTTAAGTTGAAAACATTGAAAATGTTCAAAAGAAAGAACTGAATGTACTTAAACAAATTGAAATTCACTGTCTTCTTTGAAAAAAATAGCTTAGAAAAAAATTATGGAATTACACATAAATAAAAATATAGTAACAAGAGAGAAAATCACTTCACCAACAAAATATGACACAAGAATCATGTAAAATATCTTATATTGCTGAAATATGTCCATTGGAACTTTGTAGAACAAATTTACATCAATGGTCCTTTTCTTACACACAAAATTCAACCTATATTACTTCGAATTATGAAGTACTTACAGAAATATTACAAAATATCTTGATTCCAGAAGATCAATATAGAATCCTAAATATCTAAAACTGATTACAGAAATAGTACAAAATTTAGGAAATCTGAGCTACTCGAGCTGCCGGCACTATTGTCGAGGATGGTTGTTTGATGACTGGGCCCAAAAAGGTGTTGCCTCGATGTCTAGTTGTTGGAGATCAAAATGTTTCACTCAAGTAATTCACATAATTGATTACATCGTTCTTCACTACGGATAGAAATATTTATTAGCTTTCTGTAAGTCTCATCAACTTCAATATATTTTTCAAATGTAGGCTTGTTGATGAATATGTGTTTGATATCATGTTTGATGATCAAGTAAAATTCTAAAGCCTCTAGGAAAGACTTTCCTGTAAGGATTCCCTTTACACCTGCAAATTTATATTTATCTCTAGCAATAGTATAAATCTTCTGGTTGTAGTCACTTAAATGGATCAATCTACCATTCAATGCCACCAACCCATGTAGCCATCTCTGATTTAGTAAATTGAACCTAGTATGAAATCTTAGAATAGCAGTTTCCAGAGTCTAACACTTGTTTTCTAGTTGTACCATGAGGTTTCTTTTTTGGAAGACTTTATTTATCTCCAAAATGGTTTTTATTATGTCTACAATCTGAAGCTCCTCCAATTATTCCTTATTTTTAGATTTTAAAACCTTGATTAAAGTTTTTTCTTCACCAGGTTTTTGTCCCAAAATTCTTCTTAGCTTCTCTATCAATGTTTTTGAAATTTGAATCAATTATTCCTGCTTAAAGATGATCTAAATTGATGGCCATATTTTATTCATGGCCTTATTTATTTCCACCCATATAGTTTCCTTAGCTTGTGCTAAAGCTTGAGCCATTACTGACTAATTCTCTAACAATTCAATTATATGTGTAAGCCCATGGGATTTTTGTAATTCTGCCACATAGAAGTTGTCTATCTTCAACTTATGTTCCTGAAAATTCTTAAGCTGCTCTTTTAATCTCTCAATTTCTTTTCCTTGAAGGGAGATATCCTGCATGGCTTTAATCAATTCATTTGAGTTTCGTGTTGGTGTTGTTGTTGATGTAAAAAATTTTGTTATTCCTGCAAATAAAATGGGCACTGCAGTCAGTGGAACTATGGCCAACTGTGAGGACATCTCTTCTTCCTTGATAATTTTTTCCAACTCTACTTCCATCTCTCTAATCTGGACATTATATTCAATTATTATCTTGAACATGCCTTCCTTATGCTTTTCCATTTCTTCCATTTCCTTGGTTTGTGGTTCCTTTGTAGTTGATAGCTTAAGCTACTTCTTCAATGCTGCTATATCTGCATTTTTCCTTACAATTTCCTCTACTGCTTTTACATCACTAGGGCCATAACCTAGTTTAATGACTAAATCCTCCAGTGATTTGATTTTAGTGTCTTTTTCCAAAGAGGAAACCTTCTCCAACTTCAACTGTGACTAAATATTACTGAATGAGTCTACATTTTTGAAGTTTTCAAGGCAGTATTAGTCAATGTGGAGTATAAAATTTCTCCATTTTGTTTGTGCATATCCATCTGATCAATTGGATGGATCTGTTGGGTATCAAAAGGGAAAATGATATTCTTGTAGTCTGTTGTTGATTTTGGGAATGGAACCTATGCTTGTAGGAAAGCCATTTGCAATATTCCCTTTTCAATATCAAAGGCTAACATAAGCCTGTGTTGGGAAGAAGCAGTTTGTTTCTAGAATTGGACATATGTACTGGCCTTAAGAATCTCATTTTTCGGTTGGATTTCTTTGTATTTAGCAAAAAATTTTGGCTTTGTTTGGCCTTGAGACAATTCTATTGTTTGTGCTACATCTCGAGGATATTGTGAGGTTGAGGAAGATGGAGAGCCTACAAAAATATCTTCTTGTCTTGTACCTACAAAAAATGTTTTTTGGTCTCGTAGAAACATGTGGGTCTGTCAAAAATATAGTATCCTTTTCCTCATTTTCCTGCATAAAGACAGGTTTTGGATCATTTTTCTGCTTCTTTTTATATATTAGTAATTATTTAGCTCTAATTTTTGTTACTATGGGAGACTTTTCTTCTCTTGGCCTTTTGTCACATTTCTCTTGAGGTACTGGAGTCTGTGAAGTGGTTGTAGACATAACATGTTCTTTAGCTTCTTGCTGAGTGTTCTCTAACCACTGATCCTAGTTCATGAATTTTTCATTTTTTGGCTTGGGAGTGTGAGTATAAGGAGAGGTCTTTTGCTCCACTCTTAAAATGGAAATGATTCTGAAAGGGTCATATGACCAAATAAAAATTTGCCGGAAGTTCATGTATTTGCAAAGTGTATTTGCTTCTTTACCTGCTGCTATGTTTTTTAATATGAATGGCCCAACCTATGTCTTTATTTTGAATTGTGTTTTTTTATTTGTTGAGACAAAATGTAAGTCATCCATGTTTATCATTTGCCTTATATATTCTAATGATAAAATTCTCATGGGAGCATATTTTGGTAGTTTTTAAGGTGGAAACTCACAGCCATATACTCTAATCCTTGTATAATTATGGTACATGTACTAGTCCCCTGTCTTAGTTTTTTCATGAAGGTGTAGGATCCTTTGTATCTCATGACCTATCCTAGGTTCCACATCACTATTAAGAAGGCATGCAACTGGATAAATGAATTGATCGATGAAATCACTGAAGCTGAAGACATTAGAATTCTTCCTCACCAAAGAGGTCCAATGGATGATTGATTGTGCATTGCCTTGTTCATCTATTTTCTGCAAAGTAAGTGGGAATCTTTCGGCTTGGTGGAATAGGAACATATAAATAAATACTGATGCATGTCTAAAAATTCCTTCTATTATAATTCTAATAAATTGTTCATGCATGTTATTTGAAAGACAGAAATCAAACATTACATAAGGTTTCTCTTCTGTAGAAAAAATGGACAGAAAACCTAGGATAGGTTCATCAACTAATTGATCTGACTAATACCCTAGGAGACAAGACACTAACGAGACGATTTGCTTATTTTTTTCTGGAAACATAGAGGTTGGGTAGGGTGGACTTTTTTTTGGAATCTGGACATATTTTGCAAGAAAATTTCAAATATTCTAGCTCTTTGAGGGAAGGTTAGCTTTTGGTAGAGTTCCATGAGGGAATCTACAGAGAAAGGACTTAAAGAATCATTGTGGGGGACTTGAAGCATCTAGTTAATTGACTCTGAAGTAATGGTAAAAAAAATGTCTCCATTCTGGGCCACAATGGTTCTTTAGCTAGAGATATACCTAGATTGACACCATAAAACAAAATTTAAGAAAGGTTGGGTTTGGGGAAACATGAATTGTGGTAAGAAGGATTCCCAGAGATTGATTTCATTACACTAGTCCAAAAAGGTTTGTTTGAGCCAATTATGCAGTTCGAACAAGTCGAACTCACAACTAGTCTCTATGATTTTATATTGTTGGTCATCCAGGGGTAAATGATCAAGGCCAATGGTAAGAGGTGTCATCTAGTTTTCACTAGTTGGCTTCCACTTTCCCTTAGGTGCCATGTTTAGAAAAATTAGGAACATAGGTGAAGAGTTGGTAATTACCTCAGAAAATTTGATTTATTCCTGAATAATTCAATTTTTTTAACATGAATTTGGCCTAAAATAGTTGTTTTGAATTTTCAGTAGGTGACAGGGCAATTCAATATAGGAGCTGGCAGTTTTGAAGTCATTGTACCTGTTCTCTGAAGTAAACGAGAAGTAGAAATGTGGCCATAATGGAATGTTAGGAGGCTTTTATAAGCATTTGGTAATTCATCTTGCCTCTGGCCCCAGTTATGGAGTGGGTTCGTTGCGATCAGGTGATTGTTCGAAAGAAAAATGGTTAATGTATAATGGATAGGGTGTAATGGAAATTATAGTTGGTAGAAGAGACTAGAAACTGTATGCAGGAGTGGGGGGATGCGTGGCAAAATATTTATGGAGGGGTAGTAGAGACATGGAAAGTGGAGTGAAGTGACACATGTTCATATTCATTGGTGGGAGATGGAGTAGTTTTCGGAGGGGGGGTATGTAGTAAGAGGTTTTGAGCAGGGGGTTGCAAAATTTTGAGCACCCACCACGTAGTGTGGGGCCAGGGAAAAGTGAATTTGCTTTTCAAACCCTCCTACTAATAACGATATAATGGACTGGGGGGTCTGAAATCAATCCCCCGTCGTTGATCCTAGTGGGTTAGATCATGCTTGTTGGATTGTGCACGCGCTTTACAACAATATGACAACCAAATTTTGCTGCTTTCGACCTTTTTAAAATATTAGCGCCAATGCATATTATTACAAATTATTAATAATGTCTAAATGACATGATTAACTTATAAAAACAAGATTAATGTATTCTAAAACACACTTAATTTACCCTAATGGTGCATTTTGTCTTGCAAGCCCATTTTTATTTTTCTAAGGTTGTTCAACTTCTATCTTAATGCTTATTTATCAAATTTAACCAAGCTTAAACACTTTGGTTAATGTTTCTCTAATCTACCTAATTTCAACCAAGATTAAACTAGATGGTTGATTTATTCACTAATCTAACTTTATTTAACTTAGTTTAATCATGATTAAACAATATTATCAAACTAGGAAGACTACTTCTATCTGGAATTTAAACATGCTGCACACTTATTTGAAAATTCCTAAAGTATCTTTAATGCAAATTTTTTTTGTTTTTTTTTTTGTGGCATTTGGACTTGCTCACCTGCTTACATTTTAAGGGGGTTTCTTCATTTTTTCCTTTTTACATTTTTTTTTATTCTATTTTTCTTTTTCACATATACATTTTTTTTATACCCTCTTTCCATTTCTTTATATCTATATATATATATATATATATATATATATATATATATATATATATATATATATATATATATATATATATATATATTATGGGGTTTATTAAGAAAACTATGGAGCGAGGTCGTTAATCAACGGGTCTAATTTGGCAAACTCCTCAACGAGGCTAAGCAACAGTCATTTGATCATTAATTCTCAACTGGAGGGAAAAATTCAATGCCAAACGGGTAGAAAGGTGAAGTAAACAATTCCACGTAGGCGTGATGGGACAAGGGGAGCATGACGTGGAAGGGATGGTTTTCAACAAGAGTGAAAACTGCATTCGGGGGTGATCTCAGATGGTAGGTGGTTTCGGGCGGAGGTGTCTCGAATAACCAAAGAGCAGAGGCAGCGGTTTAAATAGGCGGTTTTTAAAACCTTCAACTTCAGAACCCCCCCCTTCTCCCCCCCTTGGCTAGTAAACTTCGGATGGCAAAGGGGGGCGAGGAGGAATATGGGATGTTAGATGTAACAAGAATGAGCGAGATCAATTGAAAATGGAGGGATTTTTAATGGATTCAGGCGAAAAGTGGATGGTGGGGTCCGCAAGTGGATTGGAACGACTATTTAACCAATTAAACTTTAGTTAATTTATTTTATTACATATTTCATATGTCCAAAGTTGTAAACTTAGGATAAAATCCTATTTTCATCTCCAATTTCATTTTTTATTCTCTACTTGCCCTTGATTTTCCATTTATTTTTCTACCCTAACATTTTAACAATTTTCTCTTTCATCCGAGTGCATTTAGACTAGAAACTCAACTTTTTTATTTTTAACAACTAATCTACTTCTATGACTTATCCCTTCCTTTGTTCAGATTAGATTATTGAACCAATTTTTATTTTCTACCCAACTATTTATCTGTCAAGATTAAACAGTTTGACAAACAATTTTTCACTACATATTAACAATCAATTTAAACCTAATTCAATCATGCTTAAACTATATGATTTAATTCAATTGAACTATTGCGGCATTTTAAACAAGCTGCACACAATTTATTTTCAGAAATAAGCTAAACTAAGAGTAGTGGAATTTGGAGGTGCAACACTTTTAGAATTTATTGTTTTCTTCTTTTTGACGGGGTTCATATTCTATTTATTTTATTTAACATATACCCTCTTTTGATTTTTTATGTTATCTCCTTCTCTCTTTTTTTGAAAATTATTTGCAGATTGGAAATCATTTTACAAAATAAATTTGACAGATAGAATAAACTCAGTCATCTTGAGATCCTATGAAATATAGGACCCTAACAGCTCCCACAATAGTTATGTTATTTCTTTCCACAACCCCATTTTGCTTTAGGTTATGAGGTGCTATCAATTTTCTTCAAATTCCTTCTAAGGCACATAAGTTCTTGAATTTATTAGAGTTGTATTATCTGCCATTGTCTCTCCTCAGAGCCTTCACCTTCTACCCTATATCTTTCTTGACAAGTTCCTTGAACTCATAAAACTTGGAGAACACACGATCTTTCTTCTGCATTAATAAAATTCAACACTTTCTTAAAAAATAACCAACAAAAATCACATAATACATGTTATTTTTTGTGGAAGCTGTTGAGAACGGTCCACACACGTCTGAGTGAACTCTCTCAAGGATCGCCTTGGCTCATATTTCCTTATCGTGAAAGGTGGCTTTGTTATACTTCCCCAATGTACACCCTTTGCATGTATCTCTCTATGAAAGTGCACCCAATGGAAGTTTTGTATAAATTTGTTGCATGCTCTTCAATGCACTGTGGTGTAGATGGCCTAACCCCATGTTCCATAACTCACTAATGTATTTTCTCTCCACCTTCTCTGCTTTCGTGCTCAAGGAAACACACCCTTCTACATCTAGTTTTTAGAGGTTCTTTACTCGAACCCCAATATTTTTCACCTTTCCCTTGGCTTTGTGATGAAGGAACACCTTTCCTTCATTGAAGATCACATCATATCCACGGTCTTCCAACATAAAAATAGAAAAAAAATTCTTCTTTAAATCAGGAACATACATGACATATTTTAATGTGATTGGATTACTTGACTCCCTATGAAAGGAAACTATACCTACATTGGTAGCGTTATATCTCCCTTTGTCACCCATCTTGATGTGCGTCTAGAGATCCTTCTCCTCCAAAATGTTGAAGAATTCTTTGTTGACGGTCATATGGAATGAAGCTCTGCTATCCAAGTACCACATAGAACCCATCACCAATGACACCATGCATGAGCTGAGAGTGAAATCCAGCTCGAACTATGAAGCAAGTGCTCACCTCTTGCTCCTCCTGAGGCCTTCTTGTTGGTCTTATTTTGTGGATAATTTGTGGCATAGTGTCCATGTTCATGACAGTTGAAACATTTTACCTTTGACGAGTTCTTTTTCTTGGCTGTCGTTTTGGACTCCCATTTGGAATGGGACGCCTTCCCTTTCCCTTTCTTCACCTTTCCAGCCGAGGCATAGTTCTCCTCATCATCAGTCTTTGATGAGGATCCATCTCTGGTGCTCCGCCGAATTTCTTCTTGTACCAAATTATGCCATAGTCTCTTCTAGTCTAATAGCTTCTCCCTCCCATTCACAAAGTCCTGGTAGCTATTCCAGCTCTTGGGAAGGCCTATAAGAGCTAGGCTCACCAAACCATCTGAGGCAATAGTTATCCCAACACTTCCAAGCTCATCTCTACATTGAGTGAACTTCCTCAAGTATTTTTGGATTGTGTTGCCCTTCTTCGTATTGATCTTTCTAAGCTTGTCTTTCAGCGCTAGCTTCCTGTGGTCGCTTCTTGTTGATGAAATTATATGTGTTATAATTCCAACATTAAATTGTCAATCCGGGGATCGTAAGCTTCGAGGCACAAGTGCAAGCAATGCAGGATCAGAGCATCTAACCTAAACTAGAATAAGAAATCAACTTGTTGTTTAAGTATGGAATTTTAAATCCTAAATAAATTAACTTAACTCAAAAATACATATTTGCAATCACAAATGAATGATTGATTAACCAAATAAATTGTTCTCCTACTTATTATTCCATAACTCAATCCACACTTACCTCTATAAAATAACATACTATCTACTTAGTGTAAGGAAAACCCTTTGTTGAATTTTATTAATAAAGCACACACTACACATTTCACACATGATCACACCATTCAGCTGCTAAAAAAAGAAACCCTCTCATTGCATCATTCACTTGCTAGAAATAAACTTGCAATCACACCAAACATTTGCTGGAAAGTAAACTTCTAATTAACTCCTCAAAATTAACTTCTAATTACATATATCGATTTATACCTACAGGATCCCATTTTATAATCTATGAAACAAAGTCAAAATCCCTATTCCTAATTGAGATGACTATTTGAATGAACTATTCAAACCCAAACTCTCTTTCTATACTTAAGAAATTCATAATCGACATATAAGAAAATGAAAAGGAATCAGATCAATTAACACTACATTATAATTTCTATAAACAAATCATCTCCAGGTCTGTTCCTCTAGAAAAACAATTATGCTATGGAAAGAAAGAAAATTCTAAAATGAAATCTAATTACTTAAGCCTAAATCTTGGGATATGAGAAATCAATCAACAAACATAATCATTACTCAAAGAACTAAATGTAACCTTTATTTAATTCTTCACACCAACAGTATAACATAATTCAAAAATCAAATCCCTGTTCTAGACTAAAGTGATTGCAAATTAAACTTAAGTAACTTCAATTTCTATCAGACTTCGACCGTGAAAAAAATCTTATCCTATTCTAATCATGCTAACTTCCTCACACTCAATTCGTAACCAACATCTCTCTTGCTATTTTCCTAAGAAATTCTCCCATAATCATAATGTTGTAAAACTTGGTAACATATGGAAAATAAACAAAGCATAATCAATTTGTTCCTATTCTTCTGACACAGTGATTAACGTTGATTCATTACTTGTTTCATGCCATGAAATTATACCAAGATCGTTGCTCAAAGAAGACTCTCACTTAATCATTTAACAACTAGGAAACCAGATCTACAGTGTTTTGTTCAAGCTTACAGAAGTGAAATAAAAAAATTTAATTACAGAATGAAATGATAATTCTGAGATCTAACTAACAACCTTTCAAATGAAGATTATACTTCTAAATTCAAATTGACATAATCTCTATGACATAATTCAGCTACAGAACTTGTTTCCAGCGGTGGTGAGCCCTTGCCACTCCTGGAGCAAGCCCAGATTAACTCAAATTGATTAAAACTAAAAAAGCATAATCACTTACAACACTTTAGGTACAAAATCGAGTTGATGTATTAAATTTGATCAAAACATATGTTCAACAAATGGTATAACAGTGTTCAACGCTTTGCTTGAGCATTCTTCTTCAAAAATGATTCTACTATGTCTTAATCCTCCCTTAGCGTACATGTAAGGTAGAGCTTCAACTTTTATACATAGTTGATGATAAAAAAAATACAAAACTATCAAAAGAAAGAATAACAACAGACTAAATAAGGTTGTATCCAATCCTTCTAGAGAGCCTTCAAATAGCCTATGGTTAGATTCATTTTAATCAATGCATGAATGGAGGAACCACTGTTATGTTTATCACAAGGTCATTCAGCAAAAGGCATGTAGAACCGAAACCAAATTGACCCATTCAGACCGAACCCGACCCTGCTTGTTCAGACCGAACCCGACTTGACTCGTTCACGATTCCGTACTTAAGAACTCATTTCGTACTTAAGAAGTTTTTTGACCTTAACTTCCTTTTGGTGATGTATTTTTTCGTATGGTTTATGGGTTACCTAAAAGAGGGTATTTTTAACACGATCCAAGTCTTATAATGTCTATATTCTTCACCATTTGATCACAAATTTAATATTTTCACTTACAACAAGTTTATTCCGTACTCAACCTGCAGTAACTAGTTTAACTGACTTGTGGAGAATTTTGGCAATGGAACCCTGCGACAAATGGAATTAGTGAAACCATCATTATAAAATCATGTCTAAATCATATATAATCATATAAAAGCTTATGAAAACTAATGATAATCAACCATGAGGCATAGGATGTGATTTGGTGACAAGTGATGGAATTTTGATGTGAAATGAGTGTAAAAGTGTCAGAATTTAGGTTATGAATAATGTTTTGTATGATAGAAAAAATGGTCATATTTGAGGCCCGAAATCCCCCCATTCTTGAGGTTTTGCATGTCCTCATGCAAAAAACTCTCTTTCTCATTGATAGATTCTTAACATTGTTTTGTAGTTGTTGGTTCTTGTGGGACAACATTACTTGGATATTTGAAGGTGTTGGTTCTTGTGGAGCAGCACTGATTGAATACTTGGAGGTGTTGGTTCTTGTGGATAAACACTCTTCACATTTAGTATGTCACACTAATTTACTGAGCAATACAAATTGAGGACAAGAAATGAATGGATGAGGGAGAGATGATGGATGAAATGAGGTCGTGATGGAGATGGTGAATGGGTGGTTGCATACTCTGTCATCATAAGGTCAATGTGTATAGGTGGTTTTCTTTATCATTTCATGGCAGTAATGAATTCATCCTAATCTTGTTATCATGTGTTGGCTCAAGGGATCCTGACCCAAGTTCAGAGTTCAAGGTTTTCCAACAAACCCCTATACTACTGGCCCTTTCGGCAATGACTTGCTTGCGTAGGTCAAAGTCTCACCCGAAGTAGTAAGGGGGGTGCTGGAACCAGGTTTCCGCACCCTGAGAAAGGATAGGTAAGGAAAGCAGAGCTGCGTCCGGCCCTGTGATACCCAGATCGCCTCTTTCTCCGTAGGGTCGATAGGTCTCTTTTCGCATCCACGTGCGCTAGATCTCTAATTACATACTTCTATGACAGTAGCCCAATATTGCATAAAACAGAACAGAACAGATCCAGATACAACAAACACACTTACACAGATCCTTCATAGCTTGAATACAGAATACGCATAATGCAGTAATTACCAATGATTCGCACAAACAGTACACATAGATTCAGTTCTCAAGCAACCTTTCTTATTCATCAATTCATCAATTCCTTCTTACAATACCCGTCCCAGCCTGCGCACACAACAGCAGGGTCCACACACAACTGGACTCTGGATCTCCACACACACAGCCAGCAGGAGTCCGTTCCCAAAAAACCCAAACAGATATCTTAAACCACAGTTCGCATCAATAGCTCTTCATTACCTACCTTACAATTCAAAATGTTCCTCTATTTATAATAATCTAGCCTAAACTTTCCTATGGTACGCATACTATGGTTTTCAGACCCCTGGTTTACCCTTTTGCCCATTACAATGCTTTCAGGCCTTTTACCCACCCCAAAACCCCTCTGCTAGACTAAATATAATCAAAAGTATTCAAAATTGGACCAGTTTCGCAGTTCGTAGGAGACCCTATTCCAGCAGTCCCCCAACACAATCTTGTGACTCGTCCCGAGTCACTGTGGTGATGCAGTCTCTATCTGCGCATGTAAGGTAGTAAGGGTGGTGATCAGTAGAGGTAACACTTCTTGACTCTAGGCAGTAGCACTTTGTGCAGGGTCTACCAGTTTCTGGGAGGTCGGTCCTTCAGTCACCGCGGTGACACTTTCAAGAATCTGATTAAGTCGCTTGGTCGCGCCATAAATATCCTGTGAAATTTGGAGGGTTGTGGCAACCCAAGGCTTCAGAAGTTCCGCCATGATGTGTTGTTTACACCAAAGTTTCTCAATCTTGTCCTGGAGATCATTGATGGTTTTTAACCGTGCCAAGCGCTGGGCAGGTACCAAAGTGGTCAGCGTAGCGTTGACCTACTCGAAGGCTTCTTCCTTCTGCCGTAAGTCCTAATTTATTTCCTAAAGGACAAAAATGTGCTAGACCTTAGTCCATAATTGCATGGCTGACTCCAGCAGCTGGGCACCTTGGGAAATCTACCCCGAAATAGCGGTTGTCGCTTCGATGACTAGGGCGGTGCGCTAGGCGCGGACTTCCGAGGACGTTTCGGGCTGTAGTCTGACCTGTAATTCAGTGATTTGTTGTTCCAACTGTGTCTTGACGGTGTGTATTTCCATCCGAGATGCTTTGAGGGCCACAACCAATTTTTTCACTTTCTCCCGAGGCGTGTTCGCGGTCGGGATCTCATCTGTAACCTCTATACAGAGCTGGTGGATCACTGTTTCGAGTTCCGCCTGTTGTGACACAGCAAGGATAAAATCAGCAGCCTGCTACATGATGGTGTGCTCAGCTATACCAAGTTGTTGGTGTACTTGCTAGTCCCAATGGTGAATCTCCTGGAATACAGCGTGATGGAGGCCCTATAAGTACTCGCTTGTCCCGATGGTGAATCTCCTAGAAGATAGCGTGATGGAGGCCCTATAAGGCTTCGTGGGGCAGCTTAGCCAGGTCCAACTGGGTTCCTGTGTCTTCTGGGGGTTTTGTTCCTACCAGGACAACACTAGGTATAGTCCAAAGATGATTTTCCTCCTTGAATAGTGCCGAACTATTGTCGACCAAAGGGGTGCGTGCCTAGCCCACGCTGGTTGGCAGCGTATCGATTTTGATCCGAAGAGCGTGGAGCTCGGCCTGGAGAGAGTCAACCACAGCCTTCTACTGTGCCTCCACAATTCCCACTTATCTTCTGTAACCAAGGTGACTGTGTCCACAATTTTCTCAAGGTCATCGTCTGTTAGTGTGACTGTCGCATTGTATTGCGTGTGGTGAGCGTGTTGTTTCTTTTGGGATCCTAGTTCCGACTCCCCTAACCGCTTCGTGCTGGGGGGAGGGGTGGTATCTCTGTCAGGCCCTACCTGGGCCTTAGTCGCGGTGGTCTGTGGTGGTTGTGTATCCCTATTCTTGGCTATGTCTGAGATCGTCTGGTGGGGCTCTGAGGTCTCCCCACTGGTATCGGTGAGGCCTTTTTTCCAGGCAGGGGGCCATAGAATGATCATCAGGTCAATTTCCTCATCTGCTACCATATAAGGGAGTGTCGTCCATGTCTTATTGTTGAGGCTACAAATCTGAATATGGTGCATGGTAACTTGGAATGTGGCAACACTCTTGTATTTTTCATATATTGTCGGGGACAACTGGGGTCGAGAGTTTATGGCGGCTGCTACACTTCTCTGGAAGAGGATCTAAAAAACCTTGTTATCCTCGATGCGCTGCGTATCCTTAGAGTCCCATAAGTGAGCATACCAAGCTCCTTCGCACATCCCAGGAGGAAGTTTAGGGAGGACCGACTCCTCGAGGTTGTCCTAGGTGACCAGCGCTATTAGGAATAATAACCATGAATAGAAGAAAGACATCCCTTGCTCCTGGGATTCACAAACATTAGCCAGAAATTCATCGCACAAGTATTGAGCCCAATTGAAAGAAACGTCGTTCGCGCACCGACCGGCCAACTGGATCACATAGGCGGGGACAATCGCAGCCTGGCACTTCCTCATTAGCTTGCAGGCTAAGAGCCGAGTACCCATCTGTGTGGCAGGGTCATTGATAGTCTGGATCACAAACCCTCGTTGATTTCGATGCACCGCGTAGGTCTTCCACACAAACGTAGCGGTAGTTGCTTCATATTTTTTTCCTACCCGCTCTAACGGGTGCGGCCCTTGCATAGGAAGGCCTGTAATCTTGTGGATCAACGCAGCATCAATAGGGACCCTGTCGCGATTCCATAAGAAACCATCATGAATGAGGGTGAGAAACTGGTGAGCCAACCGATCTGTGACGTTGTAATTGCCAAAATGAGGCATTCGAAGCAAATTCAAAAGTCCCAATCCAGCCAAGCCACATACCCAGCACTGGGGCACCACCATGACACAATCATATCTATGGATTGTATCAAAGTATAATGCAGGGGCCAATTCTGGGAGGGTTTCAAAGTTCGCCAAATCGTGATCATCGAACTTGACCTCTTGGAGTCGCCTGCAAGGATCACTGATGACAGGGACTTCCCCCAGGGTTAGGGGGGTGTGCAGATAGGTGACCAAGCCATCCAATTTTTTTGGTGTTCTCGTAGATGGCCTACATGGACGAACAAATGGAGGTAACCAATTGATCGGGTTAGCAAGCAGAGCACCCTCCTGTGCGTCTTGATTTGGAGGTGATGCTGGCGGAGACCTAGCACGTCTTGGGGAAGTCCTAGGCTTCCCAGTAGCCCACCTCGCTGCTTTTGGGGTTTTTCTCGAACCTTGTGCCTTTTCCTTGCCTTTCCTTGTGACCGGCATGGGGGTAACTTCTTCCAATTTGGACTCAACTTCCAGGACTTCTTCAACATCAAGCCCCGTCGGGGCTAAGGGTTCAGCAGGGTTAGTAGTCGGCATTCTTGTGCGAAAAATGAATCCCAGCCCTAGGTGACGACTATCAGATGGAGTAGGTTGACCAAACATGAGAGGGATAGTGTGGATACGAAAATTGTGATTTCTCAAGTGTTTCCACGAGACGCATGAGGCAAGCAAGTTGTGTAAGTGAAACAGTACCTCTAGCTGAACTATCCTACTCTTTTTATAGCACCCCCAAGCATGCGATGGTGAGGTAAAATTTATCTGAGGCGGGTTCCCCAGGAAACGGTAAAAAATCCCCATAATTTTTTTCATTAAATGCCCAAAGGTCGCTCCTTCCAATGGTAACTTCTGCTTTTTACCAATAGGTACTGTTCCAACAGCTAGTTTTTGCACCCCTGGTAGGCTTGACCCATTTGTCACGCTAGGGTCACCCATCTGTAGCAACTGCATGTCCCCCCTCAACATAGGCTTGCTTCTTAGGCAACTCATGACCCATGACCAAGAGAACCTTATCGTCTGTGCAAGTGAGGCCTTAAGGGGGGCTATAGTCAGAGCGTATTGTCTTAACTGCAGCTTTTTTGTTGTCATAGAGGTGGTCGGGTGTATGAGAGTTCTACTTCCTGAGCATACAGCTGCGTAGAAAGCCTGCTACTTGCTCGTGGGTCAGCTTGACCTTTTCCTGAGGTTGGCCCACAGTAGTCGATTATTCTTGGTTCTGTCCGGGTCCTTACCTCTAAGGAAACATAGTGGAAGTTTTTTGTGATTCAAAGACAACGTAGCGTGGAGACATCACATAACTGGTTCTTCCAAGTCTCTATTTCCACATCGGGGTCAGATAAGCATTTATTATCCCCCTCGCAGCAAAGTACTTCACCCTCAGTTGGGTTGTCTGCGTCTCACGCATTCAACTTATAGATATAGTCCACATCTTCCTCCTTGGGTACTCGTTCCATATAACGTTTACCTTCCGCAGGGTCTAATGGTACGATGACCCTTGTGCCATTATTTTCGAACACCATGCTTCTTTTTTTAAAGTTAATGACACCACCCATTTCGATGGCCCAATCCAATCCCAGTAGCACAGGGTAGGGGTCTGCATCCTCGATAATTTGAATGACTTCGAAGTCAGCCCGAACTTTTACTCCTGCGATATCTACCATAATCCCCGAGAGCCTCCCCAATGGTGCGATATTTTGGTGATTAGCCATGCGTAGCTAGATAGTGGACCATTCCAGCTTTGGTTCACCCATGTGTTGCCAGGTTTGCTTAGGTAATACATTGGCATCCAATCCGAGGTCTAAGATAACCCGATCCATCTCATAGTTGCCGATCTGGGCCATCAACCACATCTCCCTCCTAGTGAATCTCTGATACCTATATAATTTGTGCACATCCTTAATATCGGGAGACACGGTGGTGCGTGTTGCGCAGCTATCTATTAAAGCCTACAGATTTTTCACTGCCTGGGGGTTGCGCAGCAATCTCATATATGCCTGCAGGAAGGGTTTGATCTCCTCAGCTGCCTTCAAATCCACAGTGCGTAGGGACGTAGACACCTCAGTCCCAAGGAAGTCCCTTCGAGCTTCCATAAACATTTCCCTTGCTTTTTCCAGGTCTAGTCATTCTTGTTTGCTAACTGCTTTGCGGATCAGCGTTTCAGTTTCAACCCTCTCCTCAATCCCCCTAGTAGCCAATCCACTGCGCGTAACAACATTTACACTTGGACCCTTACCCCTTAGCTCAGTCTGAACCCTCCACACCTTCTGCGTAGGTGGGAGCTGCTTCTCCTATATTTTTTCTATCAAGGTTGGACAATATTCAAGCATATGGTCCAACTGTCTGCAATACCTATAGGACTGTCTCGCAGCGTTCGGGAAATCCCGCACAAAATGACTTGTGTCCCCACAGTTATAGCAGATCAATTGGCCCTAGCCTCGACCTGCGCTTCCACTTCGGCTTCCGTCCCTGCTTTCGGAGGGGGAGCCATTCATGCCCGTGGGGGTTTTTTGTGAGGCGGGGTCTGACTGTACTTCAGGAAAGTTTCCTCGGCCTATCACGAAATTATGGATTCAGCAGTTCTGCTCATCATGGCCCACTGATCGGCAGAACCGGCACCAGTGTTGCTTTTGTTCTGGGATGTTGGTGCCAGGACAGGGGCAGCGGTTGGTATCATGCAGCTTATCTATGCGGCCATCCTCATACCAGAAAGCAGGTCCACTTGGGCCCCGTCGTCCTGGGCTAAGCCCCTCTGATCCCGGGCGCCTCGGACTAGGTTCTCCTATTCGTGGGTGGCCTGGGCATAGATCCTTCGTATGCCCTGATCCTCACCATAGTTTTGCACCAGCTTCGCTTCCTCATTCCTGTCGTAGGTCCTGAATCTCCAGGTGCATTTCCCCGAGCTTTGCCTGGATCTGTTGTACTCCCAACAAAGCATCTATCCTGGGTGTAGCTTCTAGTTTCATAGCGGCTTCCAAAGCTTTGTCTTGTGAGTCAAAATTCTAGTGACCCACAGGTATGCATAGGTGAGGGATTAGCATGGCGATGAACCACTCCATATGTTGTTTGTCATCATACTTAAATCCTCCTTCTCTGATAGCTTTCTTTAGGCATTGATCAGCTTCCCACACAGACTCAGTTGTTCCTTGCTTGAACTCTATAATGTCTGATACAATCTGAGAGTAGGGCTTAGGTTTCCAGAACTGCTGTTTCAGGGCATCCTTAATATCTTGAATGGATGCACTCTCATTTTTAGATAGGTACCCCATATACCAATCCAGCGCTCTCTTTTCGAAGACTAGGGACAACTGCGCTTTCTTCACAGTATCGCTTACCACACCCTGCGCAGTCCATACCGAGTCTGCCACAAACCAAAAACGAGCCATGTCCTCATCACCCACACCTTTAAAGGTAGGTAATTTTAAGTGCGCTGCCATGTCTCCTTCTAGCGCTTTGCTTCTATGCATATTGGAATTAATTCACCCGAACCTGTTCTTCTTCTCTGTCAGGCTCCCAGTACTCTCTTGTCATTACCGGATCCCTTCTCAAAATGCTCCAGGTCTTGGCAACGAAACCATTTTTTGGCTCGAGGGGTCCTGACCCAGGTTCAAATTTCAAGGTTTTCCAACAAACCCCTATACTACTGGCCCTTTCAGCAGTGACCTGCTTGCACAGGTCAAAGTCTCACCCGAAGTAGTATGGGTGTGTAGAAATTTTAATAACTGATATATTATTCACCGATATTCTCCTGATCACACACTATTTTATCTTCATGCACAATACATAATCTCTTCTACCATTGATCATTAATTGCGGAAATAAAATCAATTGCATGCACACATTAAAACCATAAATAATCACACATATGAACACAGTATTTCATGGGAAATCTTAAAGCTGAAAACCCCCAACTATCTGTATATTATATGTCATGGAGATCATGTAACAATCATTGTACAAAGCTCCTCACAAGCTCTCAGCACAACCACGAATTTCTACACACTAATCAAGCTAGATCTAGCAAAACACATGCTTCAATCTCTGCCACCTGATAGCCAGCCTCTATTGCATAATCAATGCTGTAGGATGGTTCATTAAATAACTTGAACCACCTGGCTTGTACTCCGCAATCCTCATGGGCTTTTCCAATCACTGTGTGTTGCAAATATGCAACAGTATAGTCACAACTGATGTTAACCTGCTCTTTCACCT
The DNA here is from genome assembly GCA_034641835.2 of Pinus albicaulis. NCBI lineage: Eukaryota > Viridiplantae > Streptophyta > Pinopsida > Pinales > Pinaceae > Pinus > Pinus albicaulis. Next base: position 333,268,340 of record CM076578.1, on the reverse strand, counting down.
ATCTCTTCACTGGTCTCCATTGAAACTGTCCATGCACTGAAGTTAACTGATGTATTCTTTAGTTGATTAATGAGTTTATAATTAGTGAATTAATTAATAATTAATTCACACCACTCTCACTAGTTGTATCAATAATTTAAACTAGATAAAAATAGCTCAACTATGTTTAGATTAGTTAAACTGAACACAACTCCATTAACTCCTCAATCAACACCACCAAACTCTGTCACATGAGTTCTAACTGAAGTATCCATGCAATAGCTCCACATAACCCTCATGAATAGCATAATTCCTTCTGTCAACTCATGTTCCACATCTGTGCACTTAACTGAAGTGATCCAAGAGAATAAGATAATGTTTATAGTCCAAATATTATTAAGAGCTAATAATATTCGACATATCTATTTTTAGACTGGCAATCTAAAAATAGATTCCGCCCAATATGTCTAAAAAAAGAAGTCCATCTATTTTTGTCCGACTTGACCAACCATCCACAAATAGCATCTTGCAACTCATATAACACGATCCATATGTCCAAAAATAGACTTTGCACCAAAAATAACCTGCGGGCCCACTTAGTGAAGGCGACTTCTTTCCACTAAGCTCATCATCTTGTTGCAATCTCAATAGGGTGGGGGTTGGAACTAGGTTTCTGCACCCTGAGAAAGGATAGGTAAGGCAAGCAGAGTTGCATCCGGCCCTGTGATACCTAGATCGCCTCTTTCTGTGGAGGGTCGATAGGTCTCTTTTCGCATCCACGTGCGCTAGATCTCTAATTACATACTTCTATGGCAGTATCCCAATATTGCATAAAACATAATAGAATAGATCTAGATACAGCAAACACACTTACATAGATCCTTCGCAGCTTGAATACAGAATGCGCATAATGTAGTAATAATTACCAATGATTCACACAAACAGTACACATAGATTCAGTTCTCAAGCAACCTTTCTTATTCATCAATTCATCAATTCCTTCTTACAATACCCATCCCAGTCTGCACACACAGCAGAAGGGTTCGCACACAGCTGGACTCTGGATCTCTGCACACATAGCCAGAAGGAGTCTATTCCCCAAAACCCAAACAGATATCTTAAACCACAGTTCGCATCAATAGCTCTTCATTTCCTACCTTACAATTCAAAATGTTCCTCTATTTATAATAATCTAGCCAAAACTTTCCTATGGTCCACAAACCGTGGTTTTTGGACCCCTAGTTTACCCTTTTTCCCATTACAATGCTTTCAGGGCTTTGACCCACCCCAAAACCCCTGCGCTAGACTAAATATAATCAAAAGTATTCAAAAGTGGACCAATTTCGTAGCTCGTAGGAGACCCTGTTCCAACATCATGGAAGGATAAGACACCATAGAGACTGCTTTGATTAATTTTCCATAAGGATTCGCTTTTACATGGTCTTGTTATCAGAGTTTATGCATAATGAATGGAAGGAAATGGAAGGATAATGGTTTATGAAGGATGAAATGTGTGGAATGAGAAGTGGTGAATCATTAAGCTTACTTAACCTTATAATGAATTAGAGAATCATAATCCAAATTTACCTCAAGTTTTACCTTTGTCGTTGATGTGCCCAGTGCTGCAAGATGAAGTGAAGGATGAACTGGATGGAGCTGATGTGACTACTAATCTAATCTGTTGAAGAAGGTTGAAGGATGAGTTGAAGAGTTGAACTAAAGGGCTGAAGGATGAACTAAAAGTCTAAAGAATGATCTTAAGGTCCCCTTCTCCCCAATTCTTGAGGAGTTTTATGTCCCCAAACAACTGAGGAAAGGTGACTGTTGCTGAAAATTATATTGGAAATGTTGATGCAAAAAACCAAACTGCTGCAAATCTGTGTCAAGATCTCAAAACCATTTAGTATTCAACTACTACACACCCATGTGAAATCTTGTTTATGTGAATAAATGGTGTCGATGTCGAACATAAGAAATAATCGTTGGATTACCGACCATTGATGTTGTCATTAACCAATGTGAGATATCCCACCTTTGATGTCAATGGGAACCAAGGCACCAGGTACATTCTACTAGCCATGAATGTATTTGTCAAAGTCGAATGGGTTGTAGAATTCATCCACCAAGAAACATTGATGTATTTCCTTAGTATATGATAAGGATACCTGCTATTAAGGCATGCAGAGTCCCAGGTACCTTATCTAACCCATCCTTGATCCTAGATAATGTGCTGATGTCGATGGGATAAGGATTTTTGGCAGGTGGACCTTAAGGAATCCCACATAAACCAACTTGAGTACAAACATAAATACATTATTTGAAGAAATTATACAAATTTACAAACTTTATTGGGAACCTTTCCCACTAGTTACCTAGTTTTCAAGCAAAGTCCTTGTCCAGTTGCTCCAGACAAGCTGGTTTTCACAAAAGGACTTATTTTTCTCTTTACTATTTTCATTTATTTATTTATTACAATACTAAATTTCCTACCATACTAAATAAAATATGTCCTCCTTCAAGTGAAAGAGAACTTCCAATGAAGCCATGTGCGGATCAGGTACAAGGATAAATTCATGCTCAAATTGAACATATAAAATTTAGAATATACATGAGCATGAAAGATCAACAACTTTGAAGCATGTGATACAAATAGTATTTGAAGATGAGAGTGGTACTTTGACTGGATTGTGATATGGAACCAATTCTCGATGTAATCCTGGTGGTATTGGCTCATTTCTTCTTTTGGACGACTCTGAAAGTCCTCCTTGGTCATGCTAGGAAAAATTGGATAATTGATCTCTGGAATGCATACAAGGCTTTTTGTTGGGCATGGTGAAAGTTCTTCGATATCAGGTTTAGTTGGATGCTCCTCATTGGATTTGGTACATGATTGCTCGATCTTCTTGGTATATAGGCAAGAGGAATCAAGGGAGACTTCCAAATCCTTTTCTGGTTGTGGAGAGATAGATAATTTCCTGAAAGTGGTTAGGATGAACTCTTCTTGAGAGGCAGATATCCCAACTACTGCTAGGATTTGAGAAATTACTTTAGGGACATCCTTCAAGCTCTTAATCATTCTTGAATTTCTCCTGCTGGTTGATGATCCCTATCTCGCAACATGGTTTAGTACCTGTGGGTTCTTTCAACACCCCAAAAATTTTTTGTCTTTAAAGAGATTTGAAATTTTAACCTAAATGAATTAGAACTACTAATTGGAATAAAACTTACCAAACTTGAACTCCTTGTTTAATTGGACAATCAGACTTTGGAGCAACCCCACCATAGTGGATGTGTGGATCTTCACTCATGTCTTACCGTACACTCTCCACCCTCTGATGTCCCCGCAACTAAGATCACACAAAACAAAACTTTGAAAGAATCTACGCTCTAATACCTTTAGCACCTCCCCGGCAACCGCGCCAAAAGTGTTGGTGAAATCATATGTGTTATAATTCCAACATTATTATCAATTTTTGGATCGTAAGCTTCAATGCACAAGCGCAGGCAATGCATGATCAGAGCATCTAACCTAAACTAGAATAATATATCAACTTTTTGTTGAAATACGAAATGGTAAATCCAAAATAAATTAACTTGAATCAAACATACATATATGCAATCACAAATGAATGATTGATTAACCAAAGAATTTGTTCTCCTACTTATGATTCCATAACTCAATCCACACTTACCTCTATAAAAGAAAAAACTATCTATTAACTGTAAGGAAAACCATTTGTTGACTTTTATTAATAAAGCATACACTACTGATTTCACACATGATCACACCATTCAGCTGCTAAAAAAAGAATACTCTCATTGCATCATTCACTTGCTAGAAATAAACTTCTAAAAACACCAAACATTTTCTGGAAGGTAAACTTCTAAATAACTCCACGAAAGTAACTTCTAATTACATAACTCAATTTCTGGAAAGTAACTTCTAATTACATAAATGGATTTCTACCTATAGGAACCCATTTTATAATCTATGAAACGAACTCAAAATCCCTATTCATAATCGAGATGACTATTTGAAATGAACTATTCAAACCCAAAATCTCTTTATATACTTAATAAATTCATAATCGACATCTAAGAAAATGAAAAGGAATCAAATCAATTGACACTACATTATAATTTCTACAAACAAATCATCTTCAGGCCCTTTCCTATGGAAAGACAATTATTCTATGGAAAGCAAGAAAATTGTACTTAAATGAAATCTAATTACTTAAGCCTAAATCCTGAGATATGAGAAATCAATCAACAAACATAATCATTCCTCAAAGAACTAAATGCAGCCTCTCTTTGATTCTTCACACTAACAATATAACATAATTCATAAATTAAATACCTGTTCTAGACTAAAGTGATTGCAAATTAAACTTAAGGAACTTCAATTTATATTAGACTTATCCTATTATAATCATGCTAACTTCCACACACTCAATTGGTAACCAACATTTCTTGCTATTTTCCTGAGCAATTCTCCCATAATCATAATGCTACAAAACTTGGTGACATATCGAAAATAAACAAAGCATAATCATTTTGTTACTATTCTTGTGACACAGTGATTAACATTGATACATTATTTATTGCATGCCATGCAATTATACCAAGATCGTTCCTCAACGAAGACTCTCACTTAATCATTTGACAACTAGGAAACTAGATCTACAATATTTTTTTCAAGCTTACGGAAGTGAAATAAAAGTTTCAAGTACAGAATGAAATGACAATTCTGAGATCTAACTAAAAACCTTTCAAACGAAAATTATACTTCTAAATTCAAATCGACATAATCTCTATGATATAATTCAGCTACAGGACTTGTTTCCAGTGGTGGTGGGCCCTTGCCACTCCTGGAGCAAGCCCAGATTAACTCAAATTCCTTAAAACTCAAAAAACATAAACTCTTACAATACTTTACATACAGAATCAGGTTGATGTATTAAATCTGATCAAAACATACATTCAGCAAATGGTACAACAATATTCAATGCTTTGCTTGAGCATTTCGCTTCAAAAATGATTCTACTATGTATTAATCCTCCCTTAGCATACATGCAAGGCAGAGCTTCAACTTTTATACATAGATGTTGGTAAAAACAATACATAACTACCAAAATAAAGAATAACAACAGACTAAAAAAGGTTGTATCCAATCCTTCTAGAGAGCCTTCAAATAGCCTATGGTTAGATTCATTTTGATCAATGCACGAATAGAGGAACCACTGTTATGTTTATCACAAGGTTGTTCATCAAAAGGCATTCATAACCGAACTTGACCCTGCATGTTCAGACCGAACCCGATCTGACCCGTTCACGATTCTGTACTTAAGAACTCATTATGTACTTAAGAAGTGCTTTGACCTTAACTTTTGGTGATAATTTTTTCTGAACGCTTTATGGGTTACCTGAAAGAGGGTATTTCGAACATGATCCAAGTCTCAGAATGTCAATATTATTCACCATTTGATCACAAATTTAACATTTTCACGTACAACAAGTTTATTCCGTACTCGACTTGCAGTAACTAGTTTAACTAACTTGTGGAGAATTTCGGCAATGGAACCCTGCGACAAATGGACTTAGTGAAAATTTCATTAGAAAATCATGAATAAATCATCTCTAATCATATAAAAGCTTAAGAAAAATAATGATAATCAACCACGAGGTGTAGGATATGATTTGGCGATAAGTGATGGAATTATGATGTGAAATGTGTGTAAAAGTGTCAGAATTTAGGTTATGAATAATGGTTTTGTATGATGGAAAAAATGGTCATATTCAAGGACCAACATTGCTATTCTGAAATAGATATGTCAAGGCCTTCCACATATCATATGGATTTTCCTTCCCATGGATACTTGATACAATATGATCTCAAACTCCCTCTAACAAGATCCTTCTCACCTTTCCTACATTCTTCTTCCATGCATCAAGTTGTTAAGCATCTACTGTTGCGGGCTGAGGAAAATCAGTGTCAATCAAAGCCTTTAGTTTTTTTCCTTGAGCACTGCCTCCATCTTTTCCTTCCATGCTATGTAATTAAAATTTCCCTCAAGGGAATATTTGAGTCTCAAGTCATTTAGATATGTCTTGATATGTTGTTGGGTCCTGAAGAATAAATCTGCAAATTTGAACCTATTCAAAACAAACTCTATTCTTCTCTTCTATTGTGATTACCAGCACTCTAATACCATGTATAAAATCTAACAACGAGATTCAATCTTATCTTGTAATGTACTAAAGCAAAATGCTAAATCCTTATACAATTTGCGGAAACAAAACACGATCGCACAATCACATAATAAGTAAGAGAAAGAAACAATCAATCGTAGAGCAAAAGATGTATGTGGGGAAAGCACATTGCCTAAAACTCCACTATCTGTATATTGTATAAAGTCAAGATCAGGAAACATCACAATTCCTTTCTCTCACTGAGAAACTTTTGCACTCTGCTAACTGTCTCACTCTTATCTAGGCAAAATCAGTCAAAAAACTTAACCAATTCTCAGCCTCTGTCTGACGAGCCTTTCTCACGCATTCCTAGAGGAATTCTTACCCTATTAAATAGGAAATTCCATGGAATTGATTGCGTAATGCATCATAGGCTTCCTCATGACTCTATAACTGACCTGTACAATTTTCTAATTATAAAACTGATAGTTATCATCCCTTTAACCTCAGTCTCAACTGGGCGTTACTTAGAAGTGACACGCAACAACTACTTATAACAAATTATCAGTTAAATGATCAATCACTACTTGTGAGTTAAATCAAATTTAATTCACTGGACATATCACTAGCTCATCTCTCAGTTAGAACTAGTTAAACTAATTTTAGCTCAATTTCTTAAGTTAATTAATTACAACTCACAGATAACTATAACTGGACGTCCTAAAAATATTAAAATCCTATACATACCTCCTCTTTGACCCTTAACTCGAATTTCCTAATCTAACTTGTTAATTTTTCAATATTGATCTATGTTGTATGAGTTACTTAAGCCCAAATTAGATTTTCATTAACAATGTATTCAGATCTATGAAATATATATAACCATAAATTTTAATTGAATATATAACAATGTACGCAATGACAGAGAAGACAATATCACAACCATGAGACAATACATTGGTCCAAGACCAGGGGAAAACCCCACTATGGGGGAAACCCTTTCAATTTTCTTCTTATATAAAGTCTTTAAAATATTTCAACAGAGAGTACAATGAGCCCAATACATGTATACAACAGAAATAAACAGATTTGATCTATGTATCAACTGATCTACAATAGCAAAACACGAATCCCATGTATCACCAATACTAAGTGATCTCATCTGCCCAGTTCTAGATTTGGATCCTGAATATTGCAATGATTGTTCTAATGTGACTATGACTGCGTGACGGATGAGTGATGACGTTGTGCAATCAACTAATTGTGAACCAAATCTTATATTCCTGGTAAATATCTGAGTTGCGACCTTAACACGCTCACCCCACGGCTTTAGGGCTCTAATCCACTACCTCAGCATTATGTGCCTTCGACTGAGGGTCTGATCACCCTAGAACCCTAGACACGCATTGAATCCATCCAACCAGTGACCTTGCCAACTGAGTCACAACCTCAACAAGCCTAGCCCACAACTTTTCCTCAGTAGAGCCGCTACCTTAGCGTTTCCTACCTCCGCCTTTGGCCCAAAATACCCAAATCTAAAATTTTCCTCTGTTTGTGATCCCAATCCGCTGCGCGAGCCTCTTGTGACGTACCTGTGCAAGCTAAAAACAGAATATACGACCAAAATAAAAAACAACATGAAGAATATCTCATGAGAAAATGTGTGCAAATCAAATTGGGGTCACTTTTATTTATAACTTTGTGAGGGATTGCTTGGGGCTTTGACCAAATCAACATGCGGTTAGCCTGACCCATAAAATAATAAAATAATTCATAACTTAACTTCTACTTAACTGATTTGGACAATCTATAGGTCGATTTTGATCCTCTTGAAAAAAGGAATATAATTAAATTATTATCTTAATCATTTGAACATTTCAATGTGGAATTTGACCCTAGTTGCAAAAATTAACATAACTCGGTCTTTCTGACTTAGTTAACAAATACAAGTTGTCACAAGATGAAATTACAATTTCTCTTTCAATTTAATTAAGGGAAAATTAAATTAGAAGCCCCCTTTAGGTGCCATTTCAACAAAATACCAAGGATAAGAAGCTCTTATTAATGAATGAATAATCCAACAAGGTTCAGGACATCCACGAACCACCCAACCATAGATTGGTTGAACCAAATATTTATTTCATCCAATCACCCCCGTGCCATATTCTAAGCTTGAATGTGGGATATCATGAAAAAAATTAAACAAAACCGAACTAGGGCTTCCAGAGGCCAAACCATCTCAACCCTCTACCAGTGATTCCACCTCACAGTCGAACATAACTAACCATCACAAGATCAATCTATACCCAAGATTTCCAGGGCTCTAGAGTATTTTTTCCAACCAGGGATTTCAAGAATAGTAAATCTACCCACAATTGTTATTGGGCTTACATAGAATTTGTCCAACCAGATCTTCCAGGACTAGCTTCCATAGTGTTTGTCGTATGTGGACATTTCTTCTGCCCATTTGGTGAAGTAGTCGACAGCCAAAATAATGTAATTGTGGTTGCCAGATGACATGGGGTTGGAAGTCATGAAGTCGATCCCCCATTTGCAGAAAGGACCGGCGACTATGACGGGGTGCAGGGGAGTGGGAGGCACTCTTGCCTTGTGAGCAAAGCATTGACATTGCTCATACCTCTTGATTGCTGAAATGCAGTCACAGAATAATGTGGGAAAAAATATCCTGCCCATAGGAATTTTTGGGCAGTGGCCATTCCAAAGAGATGGCCACCGTAAGCTTCGTTGTGACAATCATTAAGGGATTTCTCAGCTTGGTCATGGGTGAGGCATCGACGTAAGATGGTGTCGATGCCCTGTCGGTACAAGACATCTCTCATGAGGAGGTATCAGGGGACCTGGTGGCAGATGCGCCAATATTCGTCATAGGTGAGCTTAGGTCTGAACTTTTGGATTCGTAAAAATAGGAGAATATCTCCATACCAAGGGTCATCAATCATCACTAGGAAGAGATGCTCATCTGGTAATGAATCATTGGCTGGTGATCCTTTGGTATGAGTTGTGTGGTCCACGATGAACTCAGCTAAAACTAAAGGCTTGTTGCTCTTAGGGGAGTGAAACTGTAAGTCGAATTCTTGTTGTATAACTATCCATCGAGCATACATATATTGGTTCATTAAACGGTGTGTGAGCAGGTATTTCATGGGGTTAATATCTGCGATGACTGTTGTAGTCCTTAAGATAATGTAGTGGCAAAGTTTTTGGACTGCGTGAATCAATGTTAGGGCAGTCTTCTCTTCAGGCTCATATCTTAATGTGAAGCTTGATAAGGTTTTACTAACGTAATAGATTATGTGTTATTTTCCGTCAGGGCCTTCCTAGATCAACACTCTTGCCAAAGCGGTCTCGGATCCTGATAGATATAGGGTGTAATCCTTATCATAGTTTGGAGGACTGATCAATAGTGTTGAAGATAATGTGTCTTTCAGTGCCTCAAATGATTGTTGGGCTTGATCTTCCCATTTGAAAGGGTTATCCTGATGAAGGAGGCGTATGAATCCCTGAGCGCAAGTGGTGTAGTTTGGGACGAAGCGTCTCATAAAATTTCCATTTTCCTACAAGTTTTGTAGTTGCTCGAGGGTTCGAGGTGGAGGTACCTCTTTAATAGCTTGGATCTTGAGAGGGTCCACTCTAATCCCTTGTTGGGACACAAGAAAACCTAGAATTTATCCTATTGTGATGCAAAAGATGCACTTGAGGGGATTCAAGCATAGGTTGTATTGCCAGCATCGTTGGAATACCAGTCGTAGATCCTCGAGATGATCATATCGCTTCTTGGATCGAACAATGAGGTCGTCCAAGTAGGTGAGGATGAGGTGTGCCAAGTCATGAAATATATAATTCATGGCCTGCTGGAAAGTGGCTCCAGTGTTTTTAAGACCGAATGACATCACCTGGTACACGAACATGCCCCAACGGGTGATGAACGCGGTTTTGTACCAGTCGGTGTGACGTATTTGGATTTGATTATACCTATAGAAATCGTCCATGAAGGAGAGGTCCTCGTGCCCCATGCAAGCATCGATTACTTGGTTGATGAATGGGGTAGGGTAATTTTCTTTTGGACGGGCCTTGTTCAAATCACAGAAATCGGTACAAACACGTATGGTGCCCTATTTTTTCATGACGGGAATAGGGTTGGAAACCAATGATGTGTAAGAAATGGGGTAGATGAACCCAGCTTTTTGAAGCTTATCAATATCTCATTTAATTTCTTCTACCTTGGATGGGTGTTGTTGACGTTGTTTCTAGCGTACTAGTGGTACGTCAGGCCAAGTGTCAATGTGGTGCTTTACAATAGTGGGACTAAGTCCTGGAATTTCCAAGTATTCCCATGCGAAAATATCTTGATATTATTTCAATAAATGGGTGTAAGAGGTTATCTCATCTCGGGAACATACTGCCCCAAGCGATATTTCTTCGAATTTCTCAGGGTTTCTTGAGATATTCACCTTTATGGTAGGGGAAATGTTTGACATATTCCCTTCTTTGAACGCATCGAGCACTCGAATGGGATTTTTGAACCAATCTACTTTCCCTAATGGAAGGAAATATTTTGATTCGATTGCATAAATCTCTTGGTTTCCTATTTTTTTATGGCTAAACATTTTTTCAGGAAGAAAAAACAGGCAGTGATGCATCACATCCCATGGATAATATAGTTCCATCATGGCCTCAATAATATCCTCATCTCAGTGGAATAAGGATCCTAAGGGGGATTAGGTCTGCGTAGGGCTATGAGGAAGTGGTCCAGTCCTAATGGAGTTGGTCGACAGACATGAATAAGATTCCATCGTCGATGTGGTGGAACCAGACACGGTCAAGAGGGTGCAGATAGATTGGGTTTTCGCCGTCGTTGGTACAACTACTCTTGTAGTTGCAACTGACTCAACACTTATGATTGATGAGCAGACAACCCGAGTCATGGTTCCAATATACAATGATATGAATTGTATATGATGTATCGTGTCACTGGTGTTTGGTGGGGGAGGAATTTCCATCGTGGCGGCTTACGTGAGAGCAATTCTAGGTTCCTCATAAGGCGTACTAAGAGTATCTGCACTTGTTAGGATTTGGAAGTTGTGCTTGGTGCAGAGGCACCTGAATGTTTCCTTTAATGGGAATGCCTCTTTTTCATGGTTATGGCTGGTGCAAATGGTGCACATTACCACTGTGCCTATTGAGTAGATGGTGTGCAAACCAAAATTACTCTTTGTCCCTGAAGTGGACGCTTGGAAAGGATCAGGCATAGGAGAGAGATTCTGCTGCTGCCATTTCTAGGTTTTTGGTTTTGGGAAGCCTAGCTCTCTTGGGTAGTGTAGACTTAACACTTCTCTTGTCACTCTAATCTTTGGGAGGTGCTCACATTTCGTTGTATGGTGGAAATGTGAGCAGATCTTGCAATAGCAGTGTGTGATATTCTCTTAGTTAGAGAGATGTTTCTGAGGGATAAGGGAGACCATGTGAAATTTGTTCATGAGGTGCTTAAGTTCTTTACACTGATTGACCTGGTGGTTGATTCTGTCGCATATCCTGCATGCTACCCTAGACTGGACATGAGTCCCATTAATTCAATGCGTCTTTTTTACTCACCCATTGATTTGGTATTGAAATGGGGCAAGCTTCCTGGGGTCAATCTGCCTTACATTAGGTTCTCTATGCTTTGTATTGATGATATTCCGGTGTTTTGTTTCCAATGAACGCATGATGTCAATTAATGGGTGCACTCGAGGGATATAAGTACAGTGTTGAGCATGATGGTTACCTTGAAACATTAGACAAGAATGTCTTTCTTGGGTATTCCCTTCCTGCTCGATTGATAAAGTGATTGGGAACCATCTGTGTAGAAATTATAAGTCTGGGCATTTTGTGTACCGG